>BSCJ01000037.1:0-191736 GCA_027943355.1 Dothideomycetes sp. NU200 | reverse complement strand
CTTTTCAGCTTGTCTTTTCAGCTTGTCTTTTCAGCTTGTCTTTTCAGCTTGTCTTTTCAGCTTGTCTTTTCAGCTTGCACGTTGCGTCATTTAAAATGTCGTAGAAAGTCTTGCTTGTAATTTGACGGCCGCATTCCCCATTAAAGACGAACTATCGAATCTGAGAGCCTTAGATATCACATTAGCGTGCGCCCATTCACTCGTGTCCGAATGTTGATGCAAGCTGGACGGTGACCTGACTTCTCTGGTTCTGAGATTGGGCCGTCGCGCGCTCTCGTCTTGGGGGCATCTGATCAGCAGTCCCAGACTTATAAGTGGAGGAGTTGGCATTAAAGTCAATTCTTCTCCCGAGGATTTTTCTCTTTGCATCTCCAACGCGCAAGCTTTCAAAGTTTCAATCCACGGCTTTGTGCTACATATTCTACATCAACCTTTCGCTAGCCATCAGTACTCTTGTTCTATCGCTCTATCACCTCCTCCATCTTTCCTTAGATCACACAGCTCTTGTCTCGGTGGTCGCTCGGCGAACGTCTTGGCACATTCAGGTCCATCTCCGATAATCACTGTGGCTCGCCATAGTGCCAGTGAAACTCCGCTTCAACCATCATGGAGAGGCCGTACGGACTAGACCAGCGAGCCGTCCAAAAGCCAGGTACGATGCAGTGTTGGTGGTTGTCACTACTGGAAATCGCTCGAGACACCAAGAAGCTTGATACTACTTTCGGCAATAAAGAAAGCAAGCTCTACGCTTACTTTACAGCAAGTGGTAGACCAATTCCTGAACAGGGCGACCTTCCTGCTGGTGCAAAGCCTAAGAATCCAGAATTAGAGGTGTACGGACCAATGTGGCAGAGAATGATCATGTATTTCCTCTGGGATAAAAACAACAAATGTCCTTGGTACGTCTGCTCAGTCACAGTCCCGACCAGCAAACGTGTCGAAGAGTTGACAAAGTTGCTTGGCTACTTGGATGTGGCAGGCATCACCTTCGGCTCGCCACGCAATCTCATACCTTCCAACGTGTCCCAGGTAGTTAATGGCCTCTCGAACAGTCAAAGAGTGCTCCTTGACAAGCCATCGCACGCCATGTCTGGAATTGCGGAAGTTGGGCTGGAGGCTCCCAAGACCAAAATCAAAGTCTTCAACCAGGAGACCAAAATCACGTTCCAGTGCTGGGTTCAAACCGATCCCAAAGATAAAACGTTGAAGCTACTCAGCGGATCACTCAAGACGCAGATCAATTGGATCCTTCCCGTAGAAACCTAGGCATGGACGAATTAGGTCCGTTAGCATGAGATTGCTTGATGCTGAACTCTATTACAAGCTGAGGCTATAATCTTCCAAAACTTGAGTCGCCGTATACCTTTGCATCAATCTAGATTGTCCTGTGATCTCATGCGAACTCATGGGCTTTGACATCTCGGATCCCAAACTAGCGATAAGAGTGGCGTCATTAAGGATCTGCCTCTACCTTATTACTCTTTCACGATACATAATCTGGGACGTCATACTCTGTCTCCTTCTCTCTTACAACTTCCGCTCCAAGACACTCAAAACCCAGCTTCTCGCCGGTGGGTATTGGTTTAGCCATTGCGTCCTCATCAGTATCATGAATACGACCAAGCATAGCTTAGAGGGCATAAGAAGTAAGCTGCGTTCCTGCTGGTCTAGCATCCGCTTACATCGAACCCGTTCGTACTAAACTCCTTCAGTAACGCCACAACAAAGATTCCAGTCGCGAGACTCATATCAATGCTATTAGCAATCTGCTGCCACACTACAGCTGGAACGAACGTAGAAGTCAAGTCGTCAAGATGAAACCACGTGAACGAAGATTTGAAAGGCATACCAGAGTGAGGATGTTTGTGTACTTCGCAAGGTCCAAAGAGCCCTTTTCTCCATATATTGCACTTTAGAGCCTGCAGCCGCAAAGCGTCCTTGGGACCACAAGCATCACATTTCTGGACTTGGCAGCGCGGCCGTTATCATGCAAAAGCCCCATTTCATATAGTACAGAAAAGAGAGACGGCCGACCCTTTGACTTTTGGGGCGTCTGAAATCGAGTGCTCATGTACCAAGCTTGGGACAAGGTAGAGTGTGGCACGGACTGGACGATAAGTCTGTGAAAGGAGTTCAAAAAGACAGGGACCTGTAAAGTGAGGTAAGGCATGACCGTTCCTATAGAAGCGTTTCACTGACATGGAGCCGTGCGGGGCATATACCATCTCCTCCAGCCTTACTCAGTCGCATTATACTACATCTCGTCTCGTCTCGTCTTGTCTCGGCTTTCATCTAGATGCGGTGGTTGCTGCATAATGGGGAACATAAGAAATGGTCAGATTGTGACAAGTAGTCGTCTGCTCTCCTATCTGCCTTTACGATCACTATAGCGACACGCAAGACAACCTGTATCACATCCTAGCATCCCCAAGCAAACGTTGGAATATGCCATTGGCTCTGCTCAAAGCAAGCTTTAGCGAGACTTGGGTCTAATAGTACTGCAAAACATGCACGACTACAGCCGACTATCCCCTTTCTCTCATTATCGAGCGGAAAGTCAACGGTCTGTGTCACCATCAAGCTACCCTGGTAAGCTCTCACTCTTGAGAGGAGAGCAACAGAGTAAGGAGATCCAGAGGCCGAGACGAAGATTTCATTCCACTCGTAAGCTAATGATGACACATGCCACCAGCTGATTGGAAGACTACTTGCCCAAACCAAAAATTGCATTCCTCTGCTATAAAAGAAGATAAGGAATCATTTCCCGCCTCGCCATCGTGCCATCCCTTACATAGACGCCGTCCTAGACAGGCCGTTCTAGTGTTGTCGCTGGCAAACGTTACCCGTGTCGTGGGGATGACATGGGAGAGCTATCCTGACCCCAGTCTTGTCAGTCTCATGCCTATCGACCAGACCATGGAACGTCGACCACATAGATCGCTCTTATAGCCGCCGTGCGCTGCCATTCTTGGGAGCGCCATCCTCTCCTTCTTCATTCCACTCATACTCTCGCTGATTATCCGTCGCTACTGCTGTGGCCCCTCTTGAAGAGCATTCTGCACCAGTCTCTCGCTTGAATAGCCACTCAGCCATGACGACCGAGTTCCACGTCAAGCCCGCTGACCCCGTATCCGCGCGCTCAATAAAGCTGTCGCCCATCGACCGCTTACACGCACCCATTCGCCAATTCGACATCTTCTGCTTCCAGTGCTCCTCAGGCAGCAGCAAAGATGCCATCGCCGACGCACTCTTCAAAGGTCTCAGCGTCACCTTGTCTAAGCTGCCTCATTTTCTAGGCAAACTTGTAGATGTAGACGGCGAGGGCGAGGGTGCGCCACCTGTCAAAGCCCTGGATATCGCAGCCGATGCATCTGTTCGTCTTGTCTGCAAGGACTACGAAGACCCCGAGCATGCGGATACTTGGACCACAGGCACTTATGCAGAGTTAGAGGCACAGGGAATGCCTTGTTCAGCGCTTTCGACACCGCTTCTGGCACAGCATGCGACAGATCCAGAGGACACTTCGGTGCTGGGTCTTCAGGCCAATTTCATCCCTGGCGGCGGACTGTTGCTGGCGGTCATCACGAATCATGCTGTCTGTGATGGTAATGGGCTTAGCTTGTTCTTGAACGCATGGGCGGCGCAGACGGCAAGGTTCTCTGACGGTGTGACTATTCCTACGCCTGATCTTCTGGAGGCAGCCTCGTTGGAAAGACATGCTATCGCTGCTCTTGGGACCAAGAATGTTGACATTACCAAGACGCCCGAGGGTCTGATGTGGACAAAAGATATGGCTATGCCTGATTTCTCGGCCGGCATCCCCTCCTTCGGATTCGCCATCTGGAGACTTTCGGCTGACAAGGCGGCCGCTTTGAAGAAGGCTGCTTCGGCTTCTCCAGAAAATGGAACAGATAACGCGTGGGTGTCTACCGGCGATGCATATACCGCGCTGTTGTGGCAACGCTATGCGGCTGCTCGCGCGGCTGACGGGAAGTCGACTTCTGCAAGATCGAATCTTTTCTTCCCGCTAAACTTCAGGCAGCGCGTGGAGCCGGCTCTTCCAACTACTTATGCAGGGAATGCGATCATTCCTCGTATGATCTCGTCTACGCCTGAGGAGCTGCAGAGTCAAAGCCTGCACACTACAGCATCGGCTGTTCGTAGTACCATCGCTAGTGTGGACGACGAGACTGCAAGGGAGTATGTTGGTTTCTTGGATGGTTTGCCTAATATTGGAGACGTCCTGTTCGACATTGACCTCTTCGGGGCTGATCTTGCAATCACCAATTGGGACGGATTGGGATATATGCAGACTGAGTGGGGCGTAGCAATGGGTGGCCGCCCTAGGATCTTGAGGCGGGCCGGAGATAGCGCTGTTGTTGGTGGTGTGGCTGTGATCCTACCCAAAGCTGTTGAGAACGGAACTGAAGGCGCAATGGAGGTGATGACTTGTTTTGAGAAGAGCACAACTGAATGGCTGAGAAAGGACGCCATGTGGAGCGAGTATCTCGAATTCGTGGCGTGTTAGCTGGATTAAGAGATGTACCTCTCAAGTAATGCTTCAGGACGCAATAGTTGTGGTTGTTATGATCTACCAAGTCTCGGCACCTACTTTTTGATTCGCAAAGAGGCTCATCTCTGCTAGAACGAAATCTTGCTTCCGTTAACATATTTGGAGGCCCTGGTGGAGAGTCGAAACATCCTAGGCATGTCTGCCTTGAACAGTTCAGCTCAGCCGGACACTTTTATGTATGTTGTCTTCTCCGACATTTAATCAATCAATACCTACTCAATCCCATCCGAGAGCTCACCTACATTGTGGTTGTTGATATAAATCAAGAGGCCGGAACAGTCAAGTTAGCGTCGTCTGCACTATTTTGTGAGAGAAGTGCTCGTAAAACTTGACAGCCTAGACCCTGGGCGTTCGCTGGCCACTAACAATAAAACATAAGACATGCCAGTACGCAGACATCATGAGTGCGCTCGCGGTGTAGATTAGTGTGTGAGATCTACAACAGGCCCTGCATCCAACCGATTCCTGCGCCAAGCAAATGACGCACCATTGAAGTCATGCCTATTCGTATCTACACATATACGAAGGTGATCAGTTAGGAGTAGGTGTCCGCGAATGTTTTAGCAGATTAACAGATCCATCTTATTCTTGCATACTTGATCTCACGTCTGAGGACATAATGGTTCAACTCAGAAGTGGTAAAGACGCCTCGGTTGGAGAGCTGCTAGAATCAGAAAGGCGTACGAAGGATACAGCACAGTCTAGGAAAAGAAAGAGGTCTGACCACAACGATGTGCGACCGAGCAAAAAGGTAGATGAAGGTGGAAAAGGCCGCAAGCGTGGCAGTGAAGTGTCCCATGGCCCAGCAGCTCGCTCAGACAACCCCATGACAGAAGCTCAGACCGTGGCTGGTAGTGGAGAGACAGTCAGACAATCCATAGAAACCATCACAGACCCAGAGCAACTAGCGCTCCTCGAGCGAGATGACTATATAATGGGTAAGAAATTACCCACCCCCGGCCGAGGTGCAGAACCCAAATGGGCACCTCCACCAAGGAAAGTACATCACAACGGGTTCGCAAACTTCAGACACCAGACACCCGTACAGATTGCCGAGCTACCACCCTCACCTAGCACAAAAAACAAAGGCGGGAAACTATCTGCGTCTCCGAGTAAAGGAAGCGTTGGCCACCCCAAGTTCGACCCAGACGCACTATCCTATGACAAACATCAATGCTACAGCAAGGGGCCAAATGGTTCGCCTACATATGACAAGACTGGCTTCGAACTAGATTACGAGAAAGTGAAGACGATATTCGAGGCTTCGTACCCGCTACCAATCGATTACGAGAAGAGTCGCCAGGACGAGACCAGGATGGCAGAGATCTTTTTCGGAAAGGAGAACGCGCCGGACTTCATCAAGACCGGTCCGTTCCAACACGATATGTGGAGAGATAAGGTGTCGAGAGATTTGGGAGTCGCGTTCCATAAAGTGTCGGTGAAGCACTTTGAGCAGTGGGAAAGGGAAGGCTTTCCAAAAGCTAGACGGGAGGATTATGTTTACGAGGAGAAGTCGGAGGGGTTCAAAGAGCGGCTGATGAGATTCATGGAAGGAGGATATTTTAGGAAGTGAGATGGGACATTGGCCTGTGTAGAGTCAAGAGTGGGGTGCTTGACTGTAGCGGCTGCTCCTCGTCCTTCAGGTGCAGTTGGTGGTCAAGTGCGCCAAGGACACATTCGGCACCGGCATACTTGGTCGATCAACAAGCGTCCGATGAATTAATATGCAAATCGGAGAAGTTGTCAATGTCGGCAAATTATACATCTGAGATACCTTTGTATCTTTATGGATAAAGGATTTGTCAGCCTTGGTATAGGGTTTGTAAGCGATAGTGGGATGAGCTTTGTGGGGTCAGTACTATACAAGCAGATACGGCGACGAGCATGTAGAACAAGATGGTATTGAGCATACTACTCTACTTAGGCAGCATCAACGAGATATATCATCTGAATTTCGTTGCAACTATAACGGGCAAAGCTTAAATCAAGAATGGAGGCGCTCCAACCAATCAAGCTTTACGGCATCAGAGGGAGTATGCTTTCGAAGCTCTATCAACCTCTAGATTGATGGCTGATTGTGTTCTTGTCTCCTACTAGCTCCCAATCCTTGCAAGGTACGGATTCTGCTCGAGGAGCTTGGAGTACCGTACACGTGCAAGAGTGTAGATCTTGCAGAGATGAAGCAAGAGGCGTACCTCAACATCAACCCGAATGGACGGTCAGTGCGCATTGTATGAGGTAAAGTAGAGCTTGTATCTTGGCTGATCTCGCACAGGGTGCCAGCGATACAAGATCCCAACACGGGGGTAACAATGTTCGGTTAGTCAAGCGAGGTGTTTGGTGGTTATTGTCAAGAGTGAAGGTCTACTAATGAAGGCAGAATCTGGAGCGATTCTTCAATACCTTGTGGAGCAGTACGACGAGGGCAGAAGCTTTGACTATACGAAATGGCCCGAGAAAGCACATGTCATGTCATGGCTACACTTTCAGATGTCTGGGCAAGGACCAATGTACGGGCAACGTGCTTGGTTCGCACGGTTCCATCCAGAAAAGATCGATTCAGCACTGGAACGATATGGGAGAGAGATCAAACGTGTGCTGGGGGTGATTGATATGCATTTGAAGAGACAAGGGACAGAGTATCTTGTAGGAGATAAGGTGACGATTGCGGATTTGGCATTTGTGCCATGGAATCATGCCATTCCTTGGCTGATGGCAAACGAGATCGAGTGGGAAAAGGAATATCCTGCATGCTATGCGTGGCATCAGAGACTGATCAACAGGGAAGCTGTGCAGAAGGTGCTGCAATGCAAGCATAGCGATAGTGCAAGTTGAGATGTTTGGACATGTCAGCTAAGGTTTGTCTGAGTTAGAGGTATAGCCGAGGTTGTCAAGGTGCAGTTCGAGGATGGATAATAATAATGGCTCATGCATTCGGAGTTAGCACAATCAGAAGTCCGGAGCGCCATGTTTTTAAGCTCTGGTTCGTGCGACGCGATCCGGTCCGTGATGAGATTTCCAGAAGAGGATAGACGGCAGCAGTTGGCGGGAATGCGGACGCAACAGCAGGACAGAACATGTGAGGGTCCACAGTTGGTCAGAAAACTGACGCAAGCTGGCGATGATCTCAGGCACATGGCATAGCTGTTTTGCTTCCACACTCGCTGTATACTTTACCTTACCTTACTATTCTCATCCTATCATTTCACCACGAAGAGCATAGCTAACACTCCTTTTGACCATGTATTGATCTGTCTAAATTACTCCCTTCCCGGTCCGACCATCCCCTACATTTCTCTCGTCTGTATAATTATCTGCCTCACTTCTCAGCTACCCTATAGCTACCATTGTCGACAACCATTTGCCTGATGTACCGCAACATGGCACTTCCCAGGCTCAACGTATGCTCTTGGACTACTAGAATGTTCAAGCTACTACATACTGACATGAGGTCTGTGTACAGACACTCCGGCTGAAGCAATCCGTTATAGCCGGGCATTGCTTCCTTGCCGGCCAGGCCGCATACCATTACCGCCCTCAATCTCTCCGGTCGTATGTATCACAAGCCCATCAACAAAATGACACGTCGTCACGATCTTCAAGCTTCTCGTCAGACACAAAAGCACAATCTTCACGTTCCTCGTCTTCAGCAAAGTCGGACACCAATTCAACCTCTCCTTTGGCCGAGTCTTCCACAGCTCAACATGAGCACTCGAGTATGCCGCCAGGCTGGGAGGACGACCCCGACCTCAGCATCAGCTCCTTTTCCCAGCTACCCCACCGCTACTTTGGCACCAACCAGCACATCAAAGTCAACGAAGACTTCAAGGAGGCCCTGCGACAGGTTCTATGGCAGTTCAGAGCACCCATCCGCTACGCTTTCGCCTATGGCAGCGGCGTCTTTTCTCAATCTACCAATCCTGCAGCTGCCGCTTCCTCGCTCACACCACATCCGCACCCACCCGAGGCTGTCACCAAATGGCAAGAAGGAGGTGGGAAAATCATCGACTTCATCTTTGGAGTCACTCATACCGAGCACTGGCACTCGCTGAACATGCAACAACACCCCGGCCATTACAGCTCCCTCCGCCATCTGGGCTCGTGGGCTGTGAGTCGTGTTCAGGACAACTTTGGTGCAGGCGCCTACTTCCACCCTTACATCACTGTCAATGGTATCATGATCAAGTATGGTGTTGTCAATCTTGACACCATCTGCCGTGATCTGAGCAGTTGGGATACACTATACATGGCCGGCCGTCTCCAGAAGCCCGTCAAGATCCTCCGAGACGACCCTCGCGTAAGACTGGCTAACCAGATCAACCTCATGTCGGCTGTACGCACGGCGCTACTTATGCTTCCCGAGAAGTTTACGGAAAAACAACTCTATGAGCAGATTGCTGGCCTTTCCTACATGGGCGACCCACGGATGAGTTTGGGTGGAGAGAACCCGAAAAAGGTCTCCAACATCGTGAGTGCCCAATTACCAAATTTTCGACAACTATACGTCCCTCTTGTCGACAACCTCCCCAACGTCGACTTCAACGATCCCAGAGTACCCAAAGAGCTCGGCTGGGAAAAGGAAGAAGTCATAGCCCGTTCTAGCCAGCAAAGACACCCAGATGAAATCATTGGTGGCAAGGATGGCTTCCACATGCAACAAGACATGGACCCTCGTCGTCGCGGAAATATGGTGCGCCGTCTGCCCAAGCTCTTCCGTCAAAAGCTTTATTATGAGTACCAGAAGAAGTTTGGTATTCAAGCATCAGCATTTGACAAGATCATCGACGAGGCGCAAGACGAGGATTCCATGAGCATCAAGCGTAGAGAAGGTGGCGAGTTTGAGCAGCGTATAGGAGGGCAGGAGGATATCAAGGATGTCATGGCCAAATGCATCCGGAGTACTGTCAGCTGGCCTAGCACAATTCAGAGCATCAAGGGACCCATCACTGCTGGCGTTGGTCGGAGTTACCGCTACTATGCTGAGAAGCGTGACAAGAACAAACAAGGCAAAGCTCAGAAGGACGAAGTTGTCGAAAGGTCAGGTGACAAGAAGGAAAAGGCCGAGTAAACTTCTTGCTCATTGCCAAAGTCACTAGCTCTTTTGAGAGAGTTGTCTGTTCTTGAACAGGCACAGCGGAATGCGTCGCTCTTCTATTGTTTGCCTCTAACCATCCGGCATGCTGAAGTCATCAGGCAAGCTTGTGTATCAGAGGCTAATTCTGACAATTCCTGAAGAGATGATGGATAAGGATGGAAGAAAAGAAAGACGAGACGCTCGTGAATACGTTTGCGTATATGTAAATATTCCCATAAAAACCACTACAAAAAGCATTATTCATTTACTGGCTCTCGAAAGATGCCGCTTCTCATACGATCTGTCCCAGAAAGTTTTTGTCCGTCATGCAATCGAGAGGGGTACCCTGTCTGCATCTTCTTCATGCTGCCCTTTCTTTTGTCGGATCACACCGTTATCGTTGAGGTACTATGAGATGTTGTAGTAGTCTGTACCAAAGATCAAGTCTTCAAGCAGCGCTGCACCGCTTGCAAGTATGAACAAGAAGGCGTACGACTGGAAATTGAAAGAGTGTTCTCAGTTGTGCGTGTACGCAATGTATCATCGTGTGAAGAGCGAGAACGAGAACGAGATACACATCACAATTCTACACGAATGCTCCGACGTGACGTCTTGGTGTCAACACAGGGATTGTGTATTTCACGAAGAGCCATATCATTTCTTGGGGAAATATAAAATGGTACTAATGGAACGGCAGCTGACATGGCACATGGGTATGGCAAAGAATAGGGAGTCTTGCGGCAAAGCCTTCGCTGTCTAGTCGACGAAGTGTCATTGAGACAGGCTATCATGCTTGTGAATAGGATTGGGAACAAGAAGGAGCTGTTTATGATGGTATAATAGTAAATCACGGTATACTTGATTTAAGATAAGATCAAGGTGGAGGGTGGCATTCTCAAAAGTATGTCTGTTCTTCCTTTCTCAGAACTACATAGTTTCAGGTCCATGTTAGCGGACACTTATGATGAACATCTCTGATTGGAGTGGTCATGTCTCCATCATATCACTGTTTCGTCGCTGCGTAGTCGTGTGAAACAAGAAGAGAGTGGCAGGGCATGGTCTAGCTTAGGCTATGTCACATATCTTGGCAACCTGGACATGAGTGCACGTGCCGTCGCGAATCGGGGAACGGGGTCAATCGAGTTGAAACCAAAACAACAGCTTCACGTCCGAATCAACAAAGCGCGACAATCGACGACGACGACGACGTTGAAAATCAATCGACACAATACGTCGACTATACCTACAAAGGCATATTCGGATCTATGCGGACATGATCTTTCCTTTATAATCCGATTCCCAATCACGGACCCGCTCGGCGCAGCATTGCTCTTCTCACTTTGTCCTCGTCAGACCTTTTTCCACGACATCGACATTAAATCATAATGGCTGCTCGCTCTAAGATGGCGCCGGTCATCGGGTCATCGCAGTGGATACAGAATGAACGGGATCAGGCACAGCAGTTTCATGAGTTGGAGGTCGAGGAGTTTGGTTATGCGGCGACAAATGAGCTTGACTGGCTCAACGAGCACATGGCTGAGATATTCAGCAAGGATGTGAAGCGGTGTGTTGTGATGATGTTGTGTTAACATACATACAGTACTGATTGTGATGCAGCAACTTCGCGGACGTCTTCAAAACACCAGGTAAACTCAGAGGCAAGACGCCAATGACTGCACGGAAACGAGATGCACTGGCAGCTCGCGCGGTATGTCTTCTTGTCTTCTCCTACTACTTGTCGCAAAGCAATAGTGAGCATGCGCTGATGTATACACAGCCTTTGGGAGATCTGTTCGCACCAAATCCTCAATCTACAATCAGTCCGGGTCCAAACAACTCATTCTACAACAAAGTCGCTCAATTCAAGGTCGCCGAAGATGAGGCAGAGCGTAGTCCGCACAAGGGAAACAGCAGAAGAAGCCCGCTCCGTCCTGGAAAAGAGAATACAGACTCTGGATATCATGGAATCACAGAAGACGAGATGGAGCTCGACTCACGCAACCCCAGCGCCACACAGAGCACTTTCGGACAGCCCAGTTTTGTTCAGACAGTTGCAGCAGAACCTGAGCTGGAGACACTGGATGAGAACGCACAGCCAGAGGAGAGGCATTCGAACGTCCATCATTCTTTTGTATCTGCGCATGAAGATGGCCAGGATGAGCATCCAAACACACAGGAAACAGACAATGCGACAATCCCAGACGACGATCTGCACGAAGAGGTAGATGCGCAAGACATTCCTACCTCGCCACTCCAAGAAGAAGCAGAAGAGGCAGACGAAGAAGAGGCAGAAGGCAGACACTCTGGCAACTGGCAAGTCGAGGACGACCAGCACGAAGAGGAGGTGCCCGAAGTCATGGATGAGGATGAAGACTTGGACATTAAGTCTCCATCCGATCTCTCTAGCCCGGAGAATAAGCTTGTCCGGAAGAGCAGTCTTACTTTTGCTGCTCTACCAGCAAGAGAACCTCTGAAGCGTAGTATTGGTGCTCGCACTAGTCATATCGATACATTTGGCCGAAGTAGTGTGCTTGGAAGACATACCCATGGCAAGAGTTTGGGCGCCAGTCAACAACCCGCCAACCAAGAGCAAGAAGAGGCTGAAGATGAGGATGAAGAAGGCGAAAACTTGGATCAGCAAACCCACGAAGCTACACAGGAGCACAACAAGACTTCTACTCAACGGTTACACGAGAGAATAAACGCTCTTGGTCAGTCTAAGGAGCCTCGTCCTTCTAAATCAATCCCGTCTGTGGCCAACAATTCTGGATATCCTGTTCTGCCCACCGCTGATGTTTCCATGAATGATGACGACGACAACGAGGATGACGACGATGACTGGATTGCTCCCATCAACCCCAACTCACGACAAGGCAGTGGCGCCAACACCAACCTGACTCGCCAGGACACTACCGATTCTCGTCCGTCTACCATTGCGAGTTTGGAAGAGGAGCAGCCTCAGCCTTATCGTCACACCCCTCACAAGCACTTTTTGGGTCATCAAAAGTCCTTTTCCACAATCTCTCTGGCATCACCTGGTAAACTCGAACCGTCAAGCTTGCACAAAAAGACAACCTCTATATCAAACCCCAACTTGGCACACGCAGCAGGAGTTGTCCAGAGCACCACCCCAACATCAACCCATTCGAAGAGATTCGCAGATGCCCCTTTGAGTGCATCAAAGGCCAAGCTATACTCTGTGCTAAAGTCTGCCAAGGGCATCTTCGCAAGCAGCGCAAGTGTCAGCGCTCAAGCCAAGATGGACTCTTTCGCTTCTCCATCTCGTCGGGGTATTCCATCGTTTGCTGATATCGAGCCGGACATTTCAAAAATGCCGGGTGGATTTGATTCCGACTTTTCCTTCCCACCAAAGCCCGTCGAGAGACTCGCCGAAGGTAGGAAGACACGTAGCTCCACCGAGAGTGACCGCCGAAAGGAAAAGGAGGCCAGCAAGAAAGATCCTGGAGATGAGCTTGAGAAAGCGAGACAAAAGGAACGACAAAAGGCAGCAGACCAAAAGGTGGAGAGAGAAAAGGTGACTCGCTTGGAAGAGATCAGACCAGCAACTGCTGGGAGACTGGAGTCGCCGACGAAAGCCGCAGAAGACGAAAACAGCGAGGTTGATGAGATGCCACCACCACCGCCACCAAAGACCTTGGTCCAACCTGGCAAGCTTCGTGCTCCTGGACGTCTTGTTCGTCCTACCCGACCAGCTACAGCACCAGGTGTCCGACCTGCACCTGTCAACATCAAAATCGCCTCTCAATCTTCAAGACTTGGATCTGCACAACCAGCTGATAGATCTCTCGAGCCTACTCCTCCTCCAACTGCGCCCAAATCAGCAGGTCGTGCAAGAGCTGGAAGCGCTCAACCAACTGGCTCCAAGGCCAATCCTGCCTCGACAGCACGAGTCAGAGCGCTTGAAGCAGCTGCTCGTAAAAAGGAACAGGATGAGAAGGCTGCACAACGCAAAATTGATCAGAAACGTGAAATGGAGCGGAAACGTGCTGCAAAAGCCGAAGAGGAGCGTAAAGCAGAAGAAGAGAGAAAAGCTGCAGAGCAAAAGCGAGTTCGGGAAGATCGCCTTGCTGAACAGCGTCGTATACAAGAAGCTCGTGCCGCAGCGCAGAGACAGGCAGAACAGAGAAAATTAGATGAGCAACGTCTGCAAGCTGCTCAAGAAAAGGCCAGGGCTGATCAACTAGCTGCCGCTCTGGAACAGGAAAAGCAAGACAAACTCCGCGCTCAATCTGCATATCCTCGAAGTGATGTTCAGGGTACGTTGAGACAGCTTGCACAAAAGGAAGTTTCACGACCTGCCATTCCTGGCAAGTCCTCCAAGCGAGCTTTGGCAGAGCCCGAGGATGAGCCTCAGCAAAGACCAGGATTGCAGCGTGGACCTGCTACGTATCATGCGCAAGACAACAAGCGTAGAAAGACGCTTGAAGAGGATGAAGTCGGTCATGAGCGTCATTCTGTCATGGCCCCTCCCAAGAGGCCGTCCAACATGCGCAAGGTTTGTTTCATGCAATATACCCCCACCAAGTCACACGTACTAACAAAAAAGCAGAATACTCAGGAAACTTTTGGCAAATTCCCCAACGGCTACACTCATGCGCCCCCACCTGCAGCTCATCACACCCAAGGCATGAACATGTACAAGGCTACTGTGAATGCTCAACATCAACTCCAACACGCCAAACCACCCATGCATCCTAACGATATGCTGAAACTCTCCACCGCTCGTATCCCCTTTGCCGACAACTCCAACCCGCCTGGTCCTTCTTCAAGCAGCAACCACTACACGCAAGACAACGCCTCTTCCAGCAAGACACCTGCCTTCAAGACTCCTGGCCGCCCCGCAAGCGCCATGCCCAAGTCGACAGCCAAGTCCGCCGCCAAATCCTCTCCATTGTATGCAAACGGCGAAAACATTGCCCTCCCCGAAATCCAAACCGACAGCGAAGACGAGAGCGACTCGGACGACGAAGACGCACCCCGTGCTGCTAACGGCGGATTCCGCGCCCCTAGCTGGGTGGCTTCGCCCGCCCTACGTGATCTGTTGACCCAACAACAACTCGTAGACCCCGAAAGCGTCTTCGGACCCATAGCACCATTGCAAATGGATGAAGTCTTCAAGGGGACGAAAACGGATCGCTTGAAGAGGTTCAGAGAGCGAGGCAGCTCGGCGAGGTGGGTGGAGAGTGGAGATGCGGTCACGCAGGAGGAGAAGGCCCGCGATCAGGACTTGAGGAGTCGGATGTACAAGGAGGGAGGGTGGACTTTTCAGCAGGGGAGGGAGTGATGGATCTTCTCCTTTCTCTCCGCACGTTTCTTGGGGATTTTTTACTTGTCGTTTCGGACTGGCTAATGGCTGGTTTGGGGGAAAGAAGGTTGGGGTTGGTATACTTCTTCGGTTGTTTGTCAAGCCTTTTGTTTGGCTTGGTTCATGGGTTATGGATGGATTACGTTGGGCTGCGGGGGTTATGGTCTGTGTTTCTGATTCTCGGGGGTTTGCTTTCATCTGCACTGGATAAGCGGACAGGGAGGCAGGGAGGCAGGCAGGTAGGCAGGTCGTTTACATGGCACGTTGATGGGATGGGATGGGACAGGTTAGGTTAGCACAGTATATATGACCCTTTTCACATCAATGAGATGGGAGGGAAAGAGTAGGCGGAGGGTACAGGTGTAATGAACGTCTTTGTCCTCTCTCTTGTATACGAATTTAAAACAGAGTGAATAGACAATGTTCAGATGGCATGGTCGTGTTCTATACTGTAGTATAAATAGCTATAACTGCAACTATAACTACAGCTATGGTCTATGTGTTTTACTTATAGAACTTTGCTTTCATCTGTATTGGATAAGCGGACAGCGAGACAGGCAGGTAGACAGATCGTTCACATGACACGTTTGATGGGGTGGATGTGATGGGATGGGTCGGCATAATATGCATATACATGACTTTTTACATCAGCGAGATGGAAAGGGAAGGGAAAGGGAAGGAGCGAGTATAACTGTAATGAACGTCTTTGTCCTCTCTCTTGCATACGAAATTGAGAAGTAGAGTCAACGGACAGTATTGGATGGTATGGTTTGTTGATATTGTAGTATAGTCCTAGTTATAGCTACGGCTACAGCTACAGCTACGGCTGGGCAGAGTTGAAGTAGTCGCGAGTGGGCGATATACTTGGGTTCAACTATGAGTATGTTATTCATAATGCACATTAACGAGATGGAAAGGAAAAGGGAAGGAGGTAAAGGTGTACAGGTATGATAAACGTCTTTGTTCTCTCTCTCGTATACGAAATGACAGGTGTAAAGTCTATGGATAGTAACGAGATGGCATGGTTTGTTTATAGTGCAGTATAGCTATGACTAAAGCTACGGCTACGGCTATAAATACAGCTACGGCCACGGCCACGGCTGCGGCTACGACTACGACTATCCTGAGTTTCAGTAGTCGTGTTAGTGGGCGATATGCTCAGGTTCGGCTTGTAAGTGTTATGCTTCTGGCGTGCGATATCTAGCCTTCTCACTTCTGCTGTCTGGGGTTCTTTTGCTTCTTCCCCCTTTTTCGTGGGTAGGTAGATAGATAGGTAGGTAGGTGGGTAGGTGGGTAAAGTGGTTTGTGTATGGTTTTGCTTTGTCTTGTTTTATGGGAATTGTGTCTATTGATATAAGCTTTTTGATTGGTTGGTTAGTTCTAGATGACATGTTTTTCTTTATGTCTTGACCAGAAGTAGTCTGTTTAGCTTTGGGACTCCTTTCCGGCTGGCTGGCTGTGTTGTGGTTGTTGCAGTTGCTGCTTGGTTGGTTGGTTGTGTTGTGGTTGCTGATTAGGTTAGGTGGTTAGTCGGTAGTTTGGTCAACTATAGCGGATCGTAGGGTTTACGATGGGCTGTATGAGGTATAAGCTTACTACACGATATTTCGTTTAGGTTACATCATATCGGGTTGAGATCGAATAGGGCGGATCAGGATGGATGGTGTATAGTGTAATATATTGTATCATCATGTCAAAATGGTACCGGAACTGTACACCTTTTCAAATCCGACTTATCGTATCTCTTTCTTGATGCTAGTCCCACTCGGTTTTGGGAACTGTCCCCTCTCTCTTCATCCGGTTTTCTTCCTCAGTTGAGTAGCCAACCGAGCCCCGATGTCTTTTCTCCCTGCCATCGAGTGGATTTATAGTCAAATACAAGAGTCCTATGTCCTTATCTTTAGCGAGATCTGCACCAGTAACAAAAGACCGAGAAGGACAAGGAGAGGTTTTCCCTTGTTATTGCCGTTCATATCTTATGCTCTGGCGTCGTGGATGACTTTGGCGGTATGGGTGATATATACGTTCCTTCTCGACGAGGGGAAACATTATGAACAAGACAAGATAGTAATTGACAAATGAAAATCACAAGATGATTATACCCAACACTTTGTTCCTGGCACCCGGTCACCTAGCAACAAAATTGAAGAAAAAAAAAAAAGACACGAGAGGTGGATTCAGCCTCCATGCCATGGCAGCAGGGCCTCATGCCACCAGTCATGAAATATAAGCGACAAAACCCACTCCCTCTCGCGAGAAGAGACGACAGCGGGACACAGCAACCCTCGCCCTCACCTCCCAGAGAAAGGAGCCACCCGGACGCGAGAGCCGCATCAATGAACCAAAACTTTCCGGACCTATCATCGAGTCGAGTCGAGTCGAGTTTTTGGATGGCGGTCAGTAAAGAATGGACCTCGGCAACCTGAGAACTCAACGAGCCGATATAGAACTGCTTTCTAGATGCAACGCAGCAGGGAAAGGCGAAAGACTACGGCCGTTGTCGTTTTGTAGATCAAGGATAGGCAGTGGAGTGAGGTGAGGTGTTCATTCTCAGACACGGGTAACGAGGCCCGTGGGAAAGACGGAGAAATAGAGAAGAGGGTATGAGGAGGATGTAAGGAAGGCATGAGATCATACGAGAACGGCGAGGGCATAAGGGCGCAAGAAACATGCGAGGGTAAAGAAGGCACGAGGGCAGTTAGGATTTGGGCGGAGGGGTGGGGGGGGGGGGGGGGGGTGGCGCTGGGGAGAGAAAGAAAGACAGGAGAAGATTGTATAGCTATCACTGACATATTCTAGTGATCACCGGGCATAGCCAAGTCATTGTTTAGTTCTTGAACGCGCGTATCTTTGATATCTGCTCGGGGTACCTAAGAGTAGCTCGCTTGTCTTGCTCAGCTTACGTTTATCAGAGTAGTGATTAGATTAGACAATAGGTAGATGAAAGTGTGTAACTTCTAGACTAAACATACAGAATAGCGAACAAGTCGGACTAGCTGACTGAACTGAACTTGACAGAAACAAGAAGCTCAGAAGGGCGAAGGTAGATGTGCACGGATTTGGCGCAAGAAGTGGCGAGGGATGTAAACAGAGGTGAGAAGAAACGCGTAAAATAAGAGAAAGACCAGAAGATGAGAGGCGAGGTATAGCAGAAGACGAGGAGCAGGGGAGGGGAGAAACATAGTAGAGGGAAGGAACACCAGAAGAAGAAAAAGAACAAAAGAGAGGGGCAAAGAAACAAGGGAGGAGAAATTATAGACCGGTTGAATTTGATCGTACATGTTCCCATCCACACGCCATCTAAACCCCATTTACGTGACCTTTTTCCGTTCGGAATGATGTTTGGAATGATGAAGATAAATCCGTATATATAATGTACCCTGGCCGTCTATAATAAAATGATACTAAAGTAAAATAAAATAAAATAAAATAAAACAACACAACCAATTATCGAAAGAAGAAAATAAAGAAATCGAATAGAGTATATAAGATTAAGAGTAAAAGAGAGAAGAAAAAATAAAAAAGAAGAAATAATAAATCGTTTGAATTTGATCGTATGCATTTATACCTATCCGACATTATTCTTTTCACTTTTACTTTTGAAGTAAATGACGAAGATAAAAAAAGGCCATATCTAAACGTAATAAGGCCGTCGTGATACTAGATTGATATCATATAAGAATAAATAAAAATGGCCTCAAGGGTGGAAGTAAGTATCAAGAAGGAGAGCGGGGAAACAATCAAAAAGAACAAACCAGGATGGAGGAGAAACACGCAAGAAGGACAGAGAAGCAACAGGAGATGAGAGGGGGGAGAGAGAGAGAGAGAGAAAGCAAGAAGAGGGAGGAGAAATTATAGACACTTTATTCTATCGTACATGATCCACACCTATCCGACACCCATTGCCTTGCCCAGTTTTCCCTTTTGGAGTGATGATGAAAAAACGCCGTATACAATGCAACAAAGGCCGTTCCATATTCGACCAAAGACCAGAACCGTGACTGAAAACCCAGTCAGGTCGAAACAACAAAGTGACTAGGTGAGAAGAGTACAGTCGTCAATCAGTCAAAATCAAAATCTAATACCGCGACCTCCCCTCGAATTCACCCTCGGATCTCTCCGCACCACCAAACGAAGAACGACCACGTCGCTCACCACGTGCAAAGTCGCCACCACCACCATACGCCGAACGACCTCTCCTCTCCTCTCCGAAATGGCTTCTTCGCTCACCGAAACCACCTTCTCTTCGGTCGCCGAAGCCACCCTCGCGTCTGTCGGGTCTGTCAAACGAGCGAGCACCGTCTCTACGGTCAAAAGAACGTCCACGGTCGCCGCCTCTCCTGTCGTCGCCTCCCTCAAAGGGACCACGACGACCGAGGTTCACGCCAGCGATACGGTGGAGTCCCAACTTCTGGGCCAAACCGGGTGCGATACGTGGGGGTTCCGCGAAGCCGAATCCGAATCTGGAAAGGTTGTTCATGGCCTCCAATAAGTCCCTCTTGCGTGGGAACCAGCCATAGACACCAAGAATAGCCTGGTAGACTTTCTCTTTTTCCTCGCGATCAACCAATTTTGTGGCTTGGGCGGTCTGACGAAGGATAAGAGCTGCAGAAGCGGGGATCTGCGACTCGCGCGTCATGTCCACCTCGCTGGTCTTGAGTTCGCCAGCAGCGACAGGGTTGAGAGGGAGATCCTTGAGACGGTAGCGGACCTCGCGGCTTTCGAGGGATGTGACAATCATGTAACCCTCGCCTTCCTTGCCAGCACGAGCGGTGCGGCCGATACGGTGAATGTATGTTTCTCTGTTACCGGGGAGACCAACCTGAATGACGTGGGTGACATTGGGAAAGTCCATGCCGCGGGCGGTGACATCCGACGACACCAAGATGCCCGAGTCGCAGTTGCGGAAGTTATCTGCGGCGCGGGTACGGTGAGATTGGGAGAGCTTGGAGTGGATCTCGTAGATACGGGTCCGGCCAAAGGGGTGGTGAGAGCGGAAGGAGCGGACGGGTCTGGAAGGGTCGTTGTCAGGATTGGCGGGAGGTTGGTCGAGAGAGTCGATAGAAGGCAAGTTGCGGAGGATGGATGTGGCGCATGTGACTTCTGCGGTGCTATTGAAGTAGACTATGGCCTTGAAGGGACGAGTGCCAGGGACGGTGTTGGACTTTGCAATCTCCTTTGTAATGAGCTCGACGAGAGTGGGGGAGAGGTTCTCGAATCCGTTGACAGTGACCATGTGTTGAGGAACACGAGTGTGGGTGGGCTCCTCGTCATCACGGACAGTCTTGACATATTGGTAGCCAGGCTTGAGGGCATCCTGAACAAGCTGGACAACATCCCGAGGGACGGTAGCGCTGAACATGAGGGTTTGGCGGTCCTTGTCCTCACGACGGGGCAGAAGCTGCAGGATCTCCTGAATCTCTGGCCAGAAACCCTGATCGAGCAGTCTGTCGGCCTCGTCAAAGACTAGCGCGTCGAGTCCAGGAGCGCTGACGCCCGAGTACTTGTCGCTGAAAATGTCCTTTATTCTGCCAGGGGTACCAACAAGAATGTGACTGCCTTCTCTCTGCATCGCCCGCAGTGCCATGTTCTTTTGTGTTCCTCCCACCGCCGTCTGCACAATCACACTTGTCCCGTGAACGAGTCTGCGGGCTTCGGTGGCAATCTGCTCGGCCAGTTCGCGAGTGGGAGAGATGATGATGGCGCGGATGTCGTCTGCTGTTGTCCTGACCTTTCTACGTCCGAAGCTCTTCTCTGCCAGTGTTGGGTCTTGGGTGATCATGTTTTGAAGGACAGGGATAAGAAAGCCCAGTGTCTTGCCGGTACCCGTCTTTGCCTGGGCGATGATGTCGCCTCCGCGGAGAGCCTCGTTGATGGTCGATGTTTGTACTTCGGTCATCGTCTCGAGACCCATGCTCCGCAGTGATCTGACCACATTGGGGTGTACCATCTTCCTGCTCCCGAGCTCGGCAAATGTCGTGATTGGTCCATCTTGTGTTGGTAGAGAGGCGTCGACGGGTGCCACTGCTGCAGCGATTGCTTGTTCGCGGATGACGCTGGTCTGGTGGAAGCCTCTCGAGCTGATGGCGCTCAACGCTGAAGGTCTCGAGAGTGTTTTGCTGATGGTTGCCACATTGCGCGTGACATTTGATCGTGTGGTAAGAGTGGAAACGACTGTTCGGGGCAGAGCAGCGCTGCTTCTGCGGAGGGCCGAGAGCATGATGATCTGAAAAGGAGAGACTGAATTACAGAAGACAAATTTGCGAAATGGGGTATCTTATTTTCCAAACAAAACAGAATATTGTAAGAAAGGGAGATGAAACAGTAATGGTAGAGATATCGTAATACCAACTCTTGGAGAATTTCCACTTATCAGATGTCAATCTTTATCCTCCAGGCTGTAATCGGGCTAGCGTCGGTCAGAATGTGTCTGTGCTGCCGACTTGCATTTGCTGCCAAGCTTTGCCTCTGCTCTTATCACCGTCCGATAAGACAGACCCTGACATGATGTGCCATTATACAATGCAATTGTATCAATCACATCCAACAGATCCGCATGGGCCAAGCTAAGAAAAGTAGAGCAGAGAGACTGTCGTTCATCTCTTCTCGCAGATAAGACCCGGCGGAACAGTCATATCACATACTAACGCTGATTGAGATGAGAAGTAAATTGGTGTATTTCTTGTATACTTCATCTAAAGTCGATTACATCTATCTTCGTAGTACTATCAACAACCCTCTTAGCAGGCTTGTCGTGTTACGATATGACTCCTTCGTCTTGCCATAGCTGCATCAGAGGAGACCCGCCACAATGTCCAAGATGCGGTTGACGCTCTGTCACCCCTGCAAGGCAAAGACAACCCTCTCTGACGTCTCAAGTGTCTTCAGTCTCCGACTGGAAATTGCCATGTAGTACTGGTGATCATGTCCCGCTTTACATGTACTTGTTGGCCTCGCTGTCGACGGCCTTGTCGAGGAACGAGTCAGCGCCAGAGGGAACACCCTCCTTGCTGGCGAAGCTGTTGACCTCTGTGTTGATATATTTGTTAGTATATATGCCGGTTCATCTTCAAAAGTGAAGATAACATACCCTGGTTGATCATGTTGTCACCAAAGCCAGAGCTGCCAGAGTTGCTGTTGGAGTTGTCGTTGCTGCTTTGCTGGTCGTTGTTGTCGTTGCCGCCCTGCTGCTGCATGTCGGATGAAATGTCCTTCTCAGCCTGCTGCTCAAAGTTGCCGCCGCCGGATGAGTTGCCAGAGTTGTTGGAGAAGTCCTGGGCGAGACCCTCAGCTTGGGAAAGGAAGTTGGACATGGTTGTTGATTGTGGGTTTGGGATATGTTTTTGGAGTCGGATGTGAGATGGGACGAAGATCACTAATATAGAGGTAGATGAAGAGATATGAAGCTTGTGAGAGAGAAGAAAGGAAAAAAGATAGATTAACACGATAGTCTCTGGTTTTGAAAAGGAAGACCGGCTTCATCATCATGCAAGCCAGCAGGGCACGAGCAGCCCCTCGATCCAGTGACGTCGCCGTGCTATACACCTACCAGACACATCCCTCGGAGCATGCAATAGCACCGACCGCCTCCCTCTCACAAACCACCGTCTGATGAAACCTGAATTGGTTAGTAGTGGTGGGCTGGACTGCTCCTTGCATAAACAAAACCCCACCAAGTCACCGCACTATCATGATCCGACTGTTGATCTTGGCGTCATCAAAGCCAAGTGAAGCCAAGTTCAGGTTTTCGATTGGCAACCATGCTGTTTACGGTATAGTCAAAGGCTTGATCCGGATCCACTTTCACCTCCACTCTCATCTTACTGGTATAATTCTTTGCCGGCGATTCAGGTGCTTGTAAACGAGGTAGCCAGCAGCCCAAAGTCGTTGCTCGACTGTTCGAGCCAGGTGATCTACGATTCTGCAATATTGCATGTCAAAAGACTGATAACTCATTTTTCCCTGGCAGCTATGTAAGGTGCTCGCCATTCGATTTTCACATTATTCCTCGCATTGCACACGATATAGCAGCGGCTCAATCTAAGCATCCAATGATTGCGGACGATGAAAAATTGTATAAACCAAGCTAGCCCCCACGGTGGTGAGATGCCCAACATTTGCCTCAATCCACCGTCATAGACATTGATATGGCGTTCAAATCCCGTCTCATCGATCACAAGTAAGTACTACAAATCGAACAAAAGCCGCAATCTCCCCATCACACCAAGCAAGAAAGTCAGCAGCCACACCCGTACCTCATTCATCTCTCTTCTTCATGGCCAACTCGATGTTCTCTTGAAACCACCAGATCGAGCCCAAAGATAGTTATATGCCTCACTGCGCTCGGGAGTGATGCCTGATGATACCGCGGCGAAGAGCTCGACACTCGCGCCGTGTATGAATGGATAGAGGAACAGGAGATTCCGAATGATGTTCTATTAGTCAATCCATTCAGTCAACCGTTGCCCCGAGAACACAGCCGTCAATATTCTACCAACGAAGTGAGGAAAGGAAGAAAAGGACAAAATTAGATATCAGAGACTCACGACAAGCATCTTATAGAAACCCCCAAACCACCCTCCATGTCTCATAAACTCACCCCGACAACTCCTAAGATGAAAGACACATGCACTACAGCAGCAGCTCCCCACCCCTGTCTCCTTGTTTATTCGTCCATTTTTTGCCCTTGTCCGCGAAATGTGTCCGGCTAGAAACAGATTGCCGACTTTACTGTCCGTAGTTGGCCTGGGGTCCTAGATCCAATGGTGCAACATCAGGAGTCAAGATTATGCCGTCAGGCTTCGGGGATTCGAATGTCCACGCCCGATGATCTAGCCCATAACACGCGGACGCTTCCAGGCAGGCTGGGAGAGGCGGTGCGGTAGAGAATGGGCATGAGAAGGGTGGTTAGGAGATGGGGGCCTAGAACAATTCGTGCCGATTTGGAGGTCGTGGTTTTGGGCGTCGATGCTTCCCACTGGTGGTGCGGTCATGACCTGTCTAACCGTCAATGACGACCCTGTTCACGTGAACGAACTAGAAAGGGAAAACTCACCCCGGCATTGAAACAAGCACATCCAACCGATCCTCCTTCTTCAAGAACTCCTCCACTGCAGATTTGGTGTTCCTCTCATCAGCCAGGTTCAGCTTTGGAAACACCCACTCGCCAGATGATTTGGGGACAGCGGCTTTGATGGTGACGGTTGCGTTTGTGGATTTGAAGATCGAGCGGCCTGCGATGTAGACTGTGGCGTCGTGAGCGCAGATAACCCAGCTTACTGAGTGGCCTATGCCTGTAGAACCGCCTATGGTCATGAAGATTTGTCGCGAGAAGAGTTAGACGACCAGGTTGTGGTGTGTTTATCCGATATGGTTGTATGATGGGGCTATTAAGAATGAGAGAGATGAGAAAGACCGGTAGAAAGGAGCATGCTTTACCGCTTAGATTGGGACAATTCTCTGAAGTCAAGGTGGGCTTTGGGATCCTGAACATTCGAGAGAGAACGTGACGCATTTTGATTGTGTTTCTGGGGAATTGGGAGAGGATTCTTGTAAAGTGGAACTTCAACGATGAAGGAGATGTGGAGAGCGGACGAAGATGAGAACTTTGCGTACTAGCAACACTCTAAGATAAGACTACGGGAGAGTATATCGCTACAGGTACGTATTGAGGTGGTATGATGTGCAAAGTTTGAGGGGTGCTAAGACACCAACGAGCATGTCCGCTCCCATTCAGTTCAGGAGCTCTCAATGGTACCAAGACGTGTCTAAGTCTTGATATGCTTATGCCTGAGGTAAGACGGACTTGGACTGTAGTGATTTGATGCAAAGGGGTACGAGTAAGCACGCTGACTGCTGAACCAGGTAGCTGACACATTCGGGCGCATATTCCGCAGTCATGATGGACGTGCAGACAAGGGGTCAATTGTGTGCGAATGATGTCTGGGAAAGTAAGCGTAACTCACGATATGTTCTGGCGGGTGTCGGGCAACATAATAATAATTGCTACCCATGCATCGCGAAAGACAAAGCTAAACGATCATTCGGGAACCGTGTTTATAACACCCGGTGACTACGTACGCAAGGGTACGTCTTATAAACCCAGAATGGTTAGAACAGTGGCAAACGAAAAGCCGAAAGCCTGCTTATACATACGGATGCTCGCGGAGCTTCTCGGTGACGACCCCTAAAATCCTGTCCCTACAACGTACGACCAACGATGATGAGACGAGTGGACATTTGCTTGCCTTGTTGTAGTATAGTTGGGCGAAAAAAGTCCGCCTAAACGATGGTGCAGTGCCCCACTATATGACTGGTCTGCGAGAAAGTTCCTGCTGCTGATGTCATTTTGTGTTTCTCTGCCTATTCTGCGCACGCGTGTATATACTGCTCTACGAATCACTTCTCCTTCTTCGCGATTTTGATTTTTTCTCAAATCACAATTCATGAAAGTAAAACAAGACGCAGTTTCTTAAGCTGAGGCCAAGAGAAGACATTACAATCTACGATACTCTACCATACACTCAACACAATAGTTCTTGCAACACATATACACAGTCATGCAAGCCATTGAATCCTTTGCCGTCGATGTTCCACGATGCATACAAGCGACGAAAGAGGTACGAGCTTGGACAGCTTGGACATGGAGGCTTGTCAGCCAAAACCAGGTACGTCATATTCATCTTATACCTGCCTCACTTTTGATCATGAATAAGATTTGCTGGAGAGTAAGAGGCTTTCATATTGATGTGATTTATTCGTGGTAGGTCGTGAAAAAGTCCATGGCGAGAATGGACTGTCTACGCTGGTAGGAGCGATCCGGAGATACTGAGCAACCCGAGTCCAACGCAGGCTGTCTTGAAGAAACGAGGATGGTGGTCTAGAGGCGGGTTGACAGATGGTGCATGGTGTGGAAAAGCATGGGCGATGATTTTGTGATTTCAGCGATGAACATTTTCAGCGATGCACAATACCTTTACGACTCAGACGATCTTATGAAATGATACGCCATTTGACATGATCACTTCCAGCTGTTACTCTTCCTTGATCTCACCCATGACTTTCTTTGTGAAGATGCGCTATTGACTACTACCTGACTTATGTTCCTACAAGATATGCACCATCTCCGGTCTTGGCAAACTTCTCCCCGCATATTTGCTGCATGACATCGCCCTTCCAATGTGTATGTGCAGTGTCATCCTGATTATTTCGAACATTCCTGTCGCCAAAACCATCTCACCCTCACCAACAACTCATCCTCCTCTGTGCAAAACCACAAACATGAGTGGAGGCGGCAAAGCAGGCGCCTACGGAGCGCCAGCAAGCGACACCGACTTCCGCAAAACCTGGGACCGCGAAGAATACGCCCAAAAAGCCAAAGAGCGCGAAGCCCGCGTCAAGGAAGAAGGCAAAGCCAAATACGAAGCCGCGCTCGCAGGCAAGAAATACATCCGACGAGCCTCGACCCCACCAGATGCGCGCGACACGGAAGCCCGCAAGGCACGGCTGGATGTGTCTGCGCAGATTGGCAAGACGATGCTGGTCCCTGCGGGGAGTGCGGTGGGCAAGCGAGGCAAAGGCGCGGGGTTCTACTGCGATGCGTGCGATTTGACGTTCAAGGATAATCTGCAGTTCGTGGAGCACCTTAATTCGCGG
Source organism: Dothideomycetes sp. NU200 (assembly GCA_027943355.1). NCBI lineage: Eukaryota > Fungi > Ascomycota > Dothideomycetes > Dothideomycetes sp. NU200. The sequence goes on along the minus strand of BSCJ01000037.1, from coordinate 165,108 downwards.
CAGCATCTTGTAGCGACTGGTCAAACGGGAGAGGTCAAGCGGGCGACGTTGGAGGATGTGAAGGAGAGGATGGAGTGGTTGAAGCGGAAGCGGGACGAGGAAAAGGAAAAGGAGACGCTGGATTTGGGGACGAGGTTGGATATAGCGAGGGATGTGGAGGAAGCAGAAAGAGCGGAGAAGCGGCGGAAGAGAAACGAGAAGAGGAGGAAGACCAAGGATGGAATGGGGGTTAAGGAGGAGATTGTGGAGAATGATGGCATTATCTGTTGAAAGAGACTGCATCGCGACAAAAGCACTACTGGCATTACAATGGCGTTTGGACGGGTTAATTTGGGGCATATATCATGGACTTGGGAAGGGAACAAGGCGTTCGGCGACAAAGGGTATACTCAGATGGTGGTGCCCATCACGATTTCACTGGGACACACTCGCCGATTTGTTTATAAGGGAAAAGCAACAGTCACGAATGCGATTGGCAGGAGAAGAGACAGATCCTGCATCATGATCTCTCCCTAGACTCTGGCTCTACGAACAGGGGTGGTCAAGGATTGCATGCTGCATTGAAGCAGCTTAAGATAAAGAAGAAACCTCGATATCAGGTTGGTGTGATATCAGGTCGAAACCAGGCCGACATGTACAACATGTAGATTCAATGCAAGCAGCACCATGGGTCAATGAATGAGGTGTTGAGCAAGATATAGATGACCTACTATTCTCTCACTGATCGCGATTCTTCGTGGGCCTCCTAACGGCTCTATACTTTCTTCTCACGAATCTGCCATTCCGTCATATGCTGACATTACTAGAAGTGAGTCCTAAGATGTTGCACATCCAAGGTAAGATACTTGTAGATACCTTATATTTCATGCATGTGATTACACGAGTCATGTCGTGTCCGGCTTCGCGTCATTATCTGTCAAGTGTCGTGTCGTGCATCGCGTCGTGCCAAGGCTTCAGGGTCTCGCGTTCCAAAGTGGTTGCATTATTTGCAGGCCAAAGGTAAACAAACAGCTCCACGACCACATTCACGTCGACTATACCGCGCCCAGCGACTTCCTTTTCCAAGTCGACTACCTAACGATACTACCAGGGACCACTTCATTGTTGATAGCTCACCGCATGACATAACACAACCAAACAACACCATTTTGCCCCGCATTCTCGCCCGAGTCCGCACAATCCCTCACCATGGACGACTCGATGGCAGAGTCATTCGATGACGGCGCCAGCAGTGACTTTGAACCCGAAATGATCAAGCCTGTGAGTTGTTTGAATGTGCGCATTTCCAGATATACCATCTCTGACTTCATAGTAGAAGGCCAAACCCGCCGCGAAGAAGACGACAGCAGCACCAAAGCCAAAGGCAGCCGCGCCGAAGAAACAAACAACACTCAAAGTCACAAAGAAGTCGCCACCGAAGAAGCGCGTAGTAGACTCGGACGACGAAAACTCGGACGTGAGCATGCCTTCGGATAATGGTGACGACGACGACGGTCTCCTCGCAGACACACCCCCACAGAAGAAGCCGAAGAAGGCGACAACAGCAGCAACGAAAAAGGCTACAGGCAAGCCGTTGGAAGAGATAGAAAATGAGAGCTTTGCTATTGATGCAGACATGGACGATCAACCAGCCTCAAAGCCAGCCAAGAAGGGCAGCAATACGGAAAAATACCAGAAACTCACTCAGCTCGAGCACATCATCAAGCGTCCCGACACCTACATTGGATCCACCGAGCGCACAGAAAAGCACATGTGGGTCTTCAACTCCGAGACGGAACAGATTGAAGCCCGCGAAGTCAGCTATGTACCCGGTCTTTACAAGATTTTCGATGAGATCCTCGTCAACGCTGCGGACAACAAGACCCGAGATCCATCCATGAACGAGATCAAGGTCTGGATTGACCGCGAAAAGGGTGAGATTGCTGTCCAGAACAACGGCAGGGGTATTCCCATCGAGATTCACGACAAAGAAGGCATCTACATTCCAGAAATGATCTTTGGTCATTTATTGACTGGTTCCAATTATGATGATGATCAGGAAAAAGTCACTGGTGGTCGCAATGGTTACGGCGCAAAATTGTGTAACGTTTTCAGCACAGAATTCACTCTCGAGACGGTGGATCTGACAAGAAAGAAGAAATATGTTCAGACGTGGAAGAACAACATGAGCACCATGGGCAAGGCCAAAATAACTGCTGCCTCCCGAGGTGGTGATTACACCAAAGTCACCTTTTCACCAGACTTTAAGAAATTCAACATGGATGGCATGGACGATGATTTCGAGGCTCTGGCCAAGCGGAGAGTCTATGACATGGCTGGTTCTCTTGCCGGCGTCAAAGTCACCCTCAACGATCAACGAGTCAAGGTCACCAAGTTCAAGCAGTACATGGAAATGTACTCCAAGGCAATCAAACGGGAGAGCTTGATTGATGGCAGCGCCGCCACTGAGAAAGAGGTCATTCTGACCGATAACCCTCACGAACGCTGGGAGGTTGGATTCGCTGTTTCAGACGGCTCATTCCAACAAGTTTCATTCGTCAACTCGATCGCCACCACGTCCGGTGGTACCCACGTCAATTACATTGCCGATCAGATTGTCAACAAGCTCATGGAGATCGTCAACAAGAAGAACAAGAAGGGCATCCAGCTCAAGCCTGCACAGATCCGGAACCACATCTTTCTATTTGTCAACTGCCAGATTGTCAACCCGGCTTTCAACTCGCAAACAAAGGAGCAGCTTACAACCAAGCCCAGTCAATTCGGCAGCAAATGTGTCCTCACTGACAAGTTTCTCACGGCCATCTCAAAAACCGAGGCTGTCGCAAACATTATACACTTTGCTCAGCAAAAGGCAGACAAGGCCATGCAAAAGACTGATGGAAACCGCCGTACTCGCATGAGCAATTCCAAGCTCACTGACGCCAACAAGGCCGGTACCAAGGATGGATACAAGTGTACTCTGATCCTCACTGAGGGTGATTCTGCCAGTTTGCTTGCTCTTGCCGGAAGAGCTGTTGTCAACCCGGACTTGTTCGGTGTCTTTCCCCTCCGCGGTAAAATGCTGAACGTAAGGGATGCTTCTCATGATGCCATTATGAAAAACGCCGAAATCACAAATATCAAGAAATTCGTCGGTCTTCAGCACAAGAAAGACTACACTGATGCCAAGAGTCTCCGATATGGTCACATCATGATCATGACCGATCAAGATCATGATGGATCTCACATCAAGGGTCTCTTGATCAATTTCCTCCAAGTTCAGTTTCCCAGTCTTCTCAAGATTCCTGGCTTCCTCCTCGAATTCATCACTCCTATTGTCAAGGTGTGGAAGGGAGATCCGAAAGCGCCCAAGGTCAAGCGCGACTTTTTCACCATGCCCGAGTATGAGCACTGGAGACAGCAGCCTGGCAATTCAAAGGGATGGGATCACAAATACTACAAGGGATTGGGTACTTCGGATACCAGAGATGCTGAGATTTACTTTGCCGATCTTGACAAGCATTTGAAGGAGTTTCACATCATGCAAGAGCACGAAGCTCAGCTTATTGATCTCGCATTCAGCAAGAAAAAGGCTGACGATCGTAAGATGTGGCTGCAAAATTTCCAACCTGGCACTTATCTGGACATGTCTGGTAAAGAAAAGATTTCTTACGACGACTTTGTCAACAAAGAGTTGATCTTGTTCTCAATGGCTGACAATTACCGTTCCCTTCCGTCTTTGGTTGACGGCTTCAAGCCCACTCAACGCAAAGTCCTCTACACGGCTTTCAGGAGAAACTTGAAAAAAGATGTCAAGGTGGTCGAGCTTGCTGGATCAGTCTCTGGTTTGACAGCCTACTCTTACGGCGAAGCCTCGATGCAGCAAACCATTGTTGGTCTTGCACAGAATTTTGTCGGTTCAAACAACATCAATTGTCTTGAGCCAAGTGGTAACTTTGGTTCTCGTCTCCAGGGTGGTAGCGATGCTGCAAGCGCTCGTTATATTTACACCCGTCTGTCTCCTTTTGCTCGCCGCATCTTTCACACCACAGACGAAGCACTTTTGACCTACAATACCGACGATGGCAAGACGATCGAGCCAGAGACGTACATTCCCATTTTGCCCATGATTCTTGTCAATGGTGCTGATGGTATCGGCACTGGTTGGAGTACCTCAATCCCTAATTACAACCCAGAGGAAATCATCGACAATCTCAAGCGCAGAATGCGTGGAACCAAGGAAGATATGCAGGTTATGAAGCCTTGGTTTCGTGGTTGGAATGGAGAAGTTGAAGACATCGGTCAAGGTCGTTTCAAGTTTAGTGGTAAGATCTATCAGACTGGCGATAATGAGGTCGAGATCACCGAGCTCCCTGTGCGACTCTGGACTCAGGACTTCAAGGAAAGACTTGAAGATATTATCAAGGCTGAGAAGATTCCTTCCTTCATCAAGGACTACACTGAGTACAACACTCCTGAGAAGGTCCATTTCATCATCAAGCTGGAAGACAAGTGCATGAAGGTTGCGCTGGAAAAGGGTCTTGACGAGCAATTTAAGCTCAGCAGGACCATGGCAACTTCCAATCTTGTCTGCTTCGACGGACAAGGTCGTATCCACAAGTACGAGACTCCTCTGGATATCATGGAAGAGTTTTATCACATTCGTCTCAGCTTCTACGAAAAGAGAAAACAGTATCTATTGAATGAGATGCAAAAAGAGCTCGACAAGCTCAGCAATCAGTCAAGATTCATCAAGATGATCATTGATGGCAAGCTCATTATCTCCAAAAAGAAGAAGGCTGTTCTTGTTGCTGAGCTGGCAAAACTCAACTTCAAACCAATTCCCAAGATCGTCGAAGCAAAGAAGCAAGGCGAATTTGAGGATGCAATGGAAGACGACAACGATGATGAAGATGCCGAGGTTGGTGCCAACGACTTTGACTACCTGCTCGGTATGGCCATCTGGTCTCTCACGCAAGAGCGCGTCGAGAAGCTTCTGAAGCAGATTGGTGACAAGGAGGTTGAGATTGATGTTCTTATTAAGAAGTCGCCCAAAGATCTCTGGATCACCGATCTTGACGAGCTTTCAGAGGAGTGGAGGACGCAGCTTCAACAAGAAGCCACTCGTGCCAAGAAGATCAAAGACAAGGGACGTCGTGCTTCGGCCAAGCTTGGAATTGGCAAGGCTGGTGGAAAGAGAAAGAAGGCTCAAGATAGTGATGACGACGACGATGAAGACTTTTACGTCTCGAAAAAGGCCAAGGCTGCACCTGTTGTGAAGAAGCAATCAAAGGGAGCTTCGACATTGATGGACAACTTTGTCACCCACAAGGCTGCTGGAGTCTATCCTGTTGTCAATGGATTTGAGCAAAATCCAGTCGAGCCTCCTCCCGCGGAAAAGCAAGGTCTTATCCCACCTACTTCCAAGGCTTCGAAAGCGTCAGCTCTCGCCTCAGCTGCTGCCAAGCCTGCTGCAAGAAAGAAGAAGGTCGTCATTTCTGATGACGAGGACGACGATGAGGATGAAGTCATTCCATCAACCAAGTCTTCCAGAGCTAGTTCCAAGAAACGCTCATTGGATGACTCTGACAATGAAGTTGTTCTACCGAAGAAGACTTCCAGAGCTGGCTCAAAGAAGCCAACTCCTATCGTAGGTTCCGACGAGGAGATGGACATTGATGTTGCTCCTGCCAAGAAGCCTGCCAGAGCTACCGCTACAAAGAAAAAGCCGACCAAGGTGGAGTCCGATGAAGACGAGGACATGTACGATGCTGTAGAGGATATCGCAGCCTCTAAGCCTGCTCCAGCAGCAGCGCCCCGTGGAGGACGTGCGGCTGCAAAGAAGGTCACCAACTACAACTTGATCTCAGACGATGACTCGATGAGTGATGATCTCGGAGACCTTTCCAAGTTCCTCAAGCCTATCCCTGGTGCAGCTCCTGGCAAACCTCTTCTCACTGAATCTGCTCAGCGTCCTTCTAGCGCCAGCAATATCAAGAAGCACACCACTGCAAGAAAGGCCAGTGTAGAACCTGTGGGCGACGATACTGACTGGGCAGAGCTTGCCCGAGGAACACCCGCTAAGGGCCTCAACAGTCGTGACGTTGTCAACTTGAACGGATCGCTCGACGATGACGAGGACATGGATGACGATAGCATCCTCCTCTCAACTCGCAAGCCTACTCTCAAGACATTCTCAAACAAGATTGGCGCCACGAAATCGAATGGCACCTCAAAGCCAGCAGCGGCAGCGACCAAAAAAATTCCCGCTGTCGCTCCGTCCAAGACTCTGTCGCCTGCAGCCAAGGCTTACGCAGCCAAACAAGCCAAAATTAATGGCGCGAAGGCGGCACCTCCCAAGACAGCCGCAGCCAAGAAGAAGCAGGTCATTTCCGACGATGAAGAGGAAGAAGATCTGGCAAACGACATCTTGAGTGATGACGACGACGACGAGGATGCGGCTTCTCCTGCTCCCAAAGGAAGGGCGGCGGCCGCGGGCGCAAGGCCTTCTAGACGTGCTGCTGCTACCAAGAGCAAATATGTTGTCGATGACGACGACGAGGACAGCGAGGAGGAAGAGGAAGAAGATATCTCTGCTACGTTCGACGACGAAGACAGTGAATAGACTTGGTCATTTTTACAAAGTGGGTGGGGTGAATTGGGTTTTCAAGACGGTGTTTCTCAGGCGTGAGGTGGGAGGCAAAGCAGACAAGCGGCAGGCGTTTATGATGCAAGTTCTTCACCCCTCTTGTGTCCGCATCGGGAGATTTGTCGTTTAGCTTGCGGACCTGACCGTGACAGTATCACGCTCTGAGGGGTCTCGAGTGTGCCTTTCGTAGTTTCATATTCTCGTATTTCTCCTCTATTTTCCAGTTTCCCTCTTTTCTTGTTTTGTCTCTGTGCTACGTCTTACCACCGCTGCTTTCTTAAGGTTCTTGACATTGTCCTCTGCTGGACTCTCATGTTCCCCGCTTGGTTTGAGCGTGAGAGTGAGATATGGTGAATCCTGCGTTTGTTGTGATTATTATTATCATTAATATTAGAATTGGGGGTCAAGATTAAAACTAGTTGGTTGGCTGTGGTTGATTGGCTGTGGTTGCCAGCATCACCTGAGGAGGTAATGTCGCCTCTGCTCTACCGTGTGCCTATTTCTTGTGTTGTCTCTGTGCTACTGTTTTATGTTGCTGTTTCCTCCTGGTTCTGGTTCTGGTTTTGGTTCTTGGGATTGTGGTCTGTTGACTTGTCGCCTCTTCCGCTGCAGTTGAAAAATGGAGTGAAATAGGATGGATCTTGCGTTTGTTGTAATTTTTATTGATATTGGGTCTGGGGCCGGGGTTGGACTGGTTGGTTGGCTGTGCTTGGGAGCACACTTGTAGGGGTGCCGGATGTAGAAAGGGAGGAGTATGGTTCGGTCCAGGCTAAGTTTTGGTCTGTCCTTCTTGATGGTGGAGCATGTGGACTTCGTGGCTGTGGAGCGTGTTGTGCGAGGTGCAATTGTAAGACCTGGCTAGCATGCTAGTGGGAAGGCTTGACCCGGAATATCGGATGTAGAGTTCCTTGATGGGAGTGGTTTGGTCTCGTGAATCTCTGTATACATATACCTTTGGTTCTTACTATCTATCTGGCTTCGGCCTTTTCGCGAATACATTGAGGGGGCGAAGAAGAGAAGGAGATGTAAGATGAAAGGGGGGATATTGTGGATGGCGACATCGCTGGTGATCGAGACAGTATAGATGCTTTATCGATCTTGCTTCGCTTCTTCTGAGTGTGTGGCTTGTCATTTCATCACTCTTTGCTTATGTTTGAATTGTTTCTCCCATTCAGCAACTGTACGGTGAATGCATGCCTACGGGAGGCTGGCAGTGGTGGAAGGAGATATGCTGTGGCGATATCGGCGTGGCTGGTTGATGCATTCACTTTCCCATACGGTTGCGAGGAGGAGAGGAATGGCCGTAGAGATGCTATTGATTCCGAGTTTCGTTTCGTATCTTTCTCTATTACAATATACGACTTCTTTCTCTCCAACTTACTTGGCATTTTCTTCTTCCCTCCATGGCATCCTCTAATATACAATGTCCATATGCAGACATCGCCTTTTCTCTCCACGTACTCGTCTCTTCCTTGCTATTATATCTTATTTCCTCCCTGTTTTGTTATTCTTACCCAGGTGTTCGGGTTTCTGGCCTTGGTGTCAAGGATAGAGGAGTGAACATGTTCAAGTGCGTTCTTTTGCGCACGAATTTCCTTTCTTCTTCATCCATGCTGTATCATGTGGATTTCTGACATCATCTGTCTAAATCGTTTTGCGCGTTTGGTGGGGACTGCTCCGTTTCATAGTGGTCCATACTCTGGTGATAGGAAAGAAGGAATGGTGAGCAAGAGGATGAGAAAGAGAAATGAGGAAGCGCAAAAGAAGAACGATTGATGTTCATGCTACAGCTCCCATCGACTGATATTCTTTTTGGCTTTGCTGCTGTTCCTTAAACATCCTTTTACTTCCATGAAGCAGTGGTCAAGGAATAAGATGCCACATATTTGAGCCCTGTTAGCCGGCAGGAGCATGATAGACCTATATTCATACGAAGCAATACAGCCGCCAACCCTCAAGTGGACGAATAAGAGGTCATCGTATGATATTGAAAGACCAACACAGTCTACAGCTAGTGCTATGGTATATGGAAAGCTTTTGGTGGGCTTGGTATATTTGGGTTCGCATTTGTGCTTTACGTCATTGGCGTCTGCATGCACGACTTCCGCTTCCATGCATAAGGTATCTTACCCACTGCGAACTTGATCAACATGACTTTCCTCAGAGACCTGCCCCATCCACCTGCAAGGACACGAATCGCTTCGCGATGATGAAGAATGCGCCCTTCTTTGGCTTGGTCTACTTTCGTTGGTGATGCGCGAGCTCACTCTGGCCAATGTTACCAAAACTACCAGACGCGGAAGACGACTCTTATGGGCTCATCTACGCCAACCGAGCATATCATCAGACAAGGAAGTGAGCGTCGTAATCATCTCTACTTCCTCGTGAGAGAGTCGAGAAGTCTTGCCGGATCTTGATGCGATGGCCCGCGTAGCCCTGGATCTGGCATTGGTGTTTTTCAACAAGCAACTTTCGTAGCAATGACAAGTGGCTCCAACCAATACTACATCAATTGTAGCTGGGAGGCCACGTATCTCGGCAGCTATATTCGTGGTCTGGGTGTGTTGACACTGTTACCTGCTAGATGCTCATTGAGGCTCTTGTTCTTTAGACGCAGCTGGCACACAGAAAGGAGACGTGACCATACTGCTTGCGCTGCTGAGCTAGCCGAATACTGGAATCCTCGTGCTGGGTCCTGTATTAGCTCTGCCGCAACAGGCGTCCTGAAGGCAGATGTCTACTGATGAAGTCGCAAACGATGTCGACAGGATCATGCCAAAGCGAACGTGCCGGAAATGGAGCTGTGAGCGTATCCAGCACGAGGTGACCATGGGATGGACTCCATCTCTTTTCATGTGCCAGTACTTCTGCCTGTCACGCAATTTCCTGGCGGACCGCTTAACCCACACGGAAACCGTTCCTGCTTGCAAGTCTCAAGTTTGCAGACCTTTTACCAGGAGATCCATAACCAGCTCTTTGATGTTCCTCGGCGGACACATCCCAGTGACCATGTTTGCATCTCTTGATAGATGGCTTGAACTAGACTCATGCATCTACCAGACGCGAGCACTAACTTCGAAGGGCGGTCTGCACTGCAGTGGGCGACTCGTGTTCGCTTGCAAAGTAGACTTGAAGGCGGTGAGTCTAGTTTCTGGCTACTGACCTGCGTTGAGACAGAGCGGGCCGGAGGAGGGGCTCATGTCTTTGTTTTTAACCACAGTCCTTTCCCACTTGGACCGCGATCGAAGTTCACCCAGTGCCTCGGGACAGAAACCACGACGTACCTGCGTCCATCCGAACCAACCTCTTTAACTCTTCACGCAATTTATGGGACTGCTCGTAATGCTGGAGGGAAGTATTTAACTCACTCTCGATCGTGTAGTCTCGAGTCCGACAAGTTGTTGGCATGACTTCGACCTCGACCCCGAGTCCGCGTCACCCTGTCAAACTTTGGACTATTCGGACTCTTGATCAATCTTGTTGGAGCGGCATTTTAGGGCTTCTTTCTGTGGAGGTTGAGTAATTGGTGGTGTTTGAGACCCGGCATGCAGCTTCCCGTCTTGCCGTCGGATGGTCGCTGACGCGCATACCCACAAGCCGGTCCACATTTCCCATGATCTGGGATATTAGACATGGGTGGAAATGAGTCCAAAGTTGTGCGTAAGCTGCGGGAGTTTGGAGGCATGGTTTCTTGGATCTTTACGAGCCTTGGGCGCTGACAATGATTAGTTTGATACTCTGGGTTGGCTTGCTTTGATGCATATGGGAAGCACTCTCTTTCGCTTTCGGTACATGGCAGGTGCATGTTCAGTGTAAAGGTCTATGCATCCCCATCGTTGTTTGCATGATCAAAATGCCCGAATGATGCATCATATCATTGTAGGGGGTCCGCTGTGATCAACAAGCATTTCTCGCACACAAGTCTTTCGAATTGGTCATCTTGAACTCGGTCACGAAAGAGTAACAACTTTTGACAGTGTATTGCAAGAGAATTCAGGGTCAGTTCTTGTTGCTACGCTGTGAGTGGTTGTTTGCCAATTGCATCAGACCCCTTTTCCTCGGTCAATGCTTTCTGTTGACGACTGATTGTGACCCTACACGTCCATTGAAGTCTGTGACAACCACATATCAACCACTTCTTTGTCAAGTAACCTTTACCAATCAGCACTTCTTAGCAAACAGAGCAGTACTGCACATTCTTGCATCATCTAGGCGGTGTATACGTTACTGACCGAAGCTAGATCTTAGAGGTGCAAGACATACATTGCGCTTGAAACGCACCTTTCCGTGCCTCGCTACCAGCTTGCTTTTACGTACAGCGCGCACTACAACACCTGAGACAAAAGAGGCTCCCGCGACTAGAAAGAAAGCCGATCTTCGGTGCGGTCGATAGCATTACTCTTTATTGCTCACTCATAGAGCAATCCTTGATCAGTCGCGTCAAGCAATCTCTTTGCAAAGTCGAACAGTCTGCATCAACGGCAGAACTTCTGTCTTTGAGACCTGCAACATCCCTTGAACCTGGGATATAAGTGACTACTAGTGCTTCGCACTCGATACACCGCCATTCTAGCAGTGTCGACTCCCTAAGTCCGACCAAACAACACTTCAAGTTCAATTCATCGCATTCTCGTGGTCTCTCTCACACTCCGGTCTTCCTTTGACTCGGTCTAAACACTCGAGTCACCACGGAAATCATCACCACTCCATCAACAACCATGATGAAGATCAAGTCGCTTCTCAACGAGGATCAGTCTCCCAACTCCATTCGCCGCTCAATGTTGACCTCGTGTAACCCACCAGCCAATTCAACCCGCAGTCAAGGCCCCGCAGCCTTCTCTTTGTCGCCTAGGGCGCCTGCTACTCCTTCGTCGGGTACCAATGTACGCCAAAAGCCGGCCAAAGATGCAGCCATTTTCCAGAAAGGCTTGGCCAAGGAAGCCATCTACGAACCCTACGAATGCGACAGTCCTGACAGAGATGGCGTCTTGAGCACAGTCGAGTTGCAAGAGCTTCGAGAGAAGCAGAAACAATTCAAGATCTTCCCTGCTGGTGGCGACGATGGCAAGATCCGTGACTTTGTCCGCCGGATACCCTACAGCAGTGACAAGAAGACCTTTCATGGCAAGACTGGCAGAGCAGGATTCGAATGTGAGTGATGATTGACAATTCATTTCTCCTGGCTTATGCTGACACGTGCTTTAGTGTTTCAATACGTGTTTGAACTTCCTACTGAGCCTAAGAAAGAGTACACCGTCATGTGGGACTACCAGATCGGACTGGTCCGCATCACGCCCTTCTTCAAGGCGATGAAGCTTGCCAAGGTCAGTTCATGTTATGTCATTATTGTTACTTGACTTTCCGCATTCAGGCTAACCCTTCTACACGTAGACCACCCCAAGCAAAGTCCTTGACCTCAACAATGGACTTCGTGAATTGTCTCACTCCATCACAGGCGGCGCCATTGCAGCTCAAGGTTACTGGATGCCTTATGGCTGTGCCCGTGCTGTGTGTGCCACTTTCTGTTGGGAGATTCGTTGGGCACTCACTCCCATCTTTGGCTTGTCTTTTCTCAAAGATTGTCTCCCTCCCAATCATCCAAGCTATTACAGCTTCAAGATCAGTCATGAGGTCATCCGGGTTAGTCGTCTCCAATGCGACAGTGCGCCACAAGCACCAGCTACCAGTGCTCCAACGGCTGGTATGACTCGTGCTGCAAGTCCTGCTGCCAACACTCCACCCGCAAAGAAGCTGCGCCCCCGTGCCCCAAGACTTCAAACAAACCTGGAGAGTCCACTTGACACCGATTGTGAGTTTGAGTATTGCGACGACGGTAGCAGCTACCAGATCCGCAATACTCGCAAGCGCATCTCCGACTCACCTTCTGTTTCTCCAAAGACCAAGGTCAGCCCAGCTAGTACCACAGCTACCTTTACCTCCGTCAACAGAAGAAGGGAGACTTCCTCCCCTCCAACTTCCACTGCCAGTGACTCAGACTGGTACCACCCTGGAGGGACTCGTGCTGTTGTCAAAGATGGCAATGGCAAGGAGATGGTCCCCTTTCACCTCCAGCAGCAGCCACAACAGCAGCCAACACGCTCCCAGACACCTCTGCGTGGTGCCAGAGGTTTCTTCTGCGGTCTTGACCAGACTCCACCTCATCTGCCTAGAGCTGGAGCTACTACCAGAAATGGTAGAGCTGGGAAGCAGCCAGCACAGATGCTGCCTCCCCCACGTCCTCAGCAGGACAAGTTCAAGGAGGCATACAACTACCGGATGCCCTCCCAGCTCGAAGCGAGGGCAACTCGGCCAAGCAACAGCCCAGCCCGCGGGACCTCCAAGCGCGGCTTCAACACCATTGCGGACTCCGACTCTGAAGACATGGCCATGTCTTCGTCTAGCTCGGCCGTCTCCTCTGCCAATAGGGTCGGCACTTCCACCTCATCGGCAGCACTCGTTGGCGGGCAGCCTGCCAAGAAAAAGGCCAGAATCCATGTTCCTGGTGTGGGAATAGTCCCCTACGACGACTATGCTGCTGCTATGATCTTGATGCAGATGAAGAACTCCGGCGGCGAAACCAATCTCTCTGATGGTGCATCTCAGGCTGCCGATGCCGCAGAGGCTGCTGAAGCGACTCAGAAGGACGGAGACACTTGCAGCGCTGCAGACAACCTCACCGGCGGCAGCAGCAAGAAGAGAGAGGCCCGCATGTACTGAAGGGCTCAATCTTTCTCTCTTCTTGTCTTGCTTGACGTCTTTTCTTGCTTCACACGCACTTGACGCAATGGCTCAAGGGCACGAAAGCATATCAACAACGACCATGATACACGAAACGACGACTTATTCTACGACTTCAAGGGAGCAGTCCTCCCTTAGCATACACACACAATTTTCTTTCTCTCCCCTTTGTCCTGCACTTGACTGGCTTTCCTTTTCGACCACAACGTGGCTAATTTTCTTGCAAGCTCAGTACGACTCGTACTACAGCAGAAAGCGTCAAAGTCTTCGCAGACGTATAATCAGCGCCAGAAGATGAGAAATGAACATGTCACAGTGGCATTATCTTACTCGCAATACCCGGATGAATGATGTGCATGGATTGGATTGTACCGCATTGCATTGCATCGACTTGCATTGGGCTGCTTTGGGTGGGACGGCGTCAATGAATGGACGATACGACACGGCTGTCTCACTCTTCTTTCCTTTCTTACTCCTCGTTTTCTTGTTTGGGCCCCTTTCGTAGGCTGTTCCCTCTTCATCCAAAAATCACCCTTTCCCCGTCATTTTCTTTGGCTTGACGGATGCTTTATTGGTCGACTGGCTGCTTGTCCTCCGCTCACACTATCGCCTCATTCTTGCACCTGCATGTTTCATCGATCAGATGGATGGGATCGAATCAGAAGCAAGAGCGGAAGACAGACTGAAATCACAAGGTGGACAGAGAGAGTATGGGGAGGATTCCTGTTCTTTCCTTCATTGTCGGTCTCGGGTTTATATGGACTGGACTGGAAGATGAATTACAGTAGACATGAGAGACGAGAAAATGAGATTCCAATTTGATCCCACTCCCTAAGATTTGACTGGCTGACTGGCTGACTGAGCAATGGACCGGTTTCTCTCTGTCATTTCTTTGGTCCAGTAGAACCTCCTTCGTAGAGATCTGTTGCGACGAGATAGCAAAGCTATACTATGTTCTCTTAGCTTTGAAAACATTGTAATCTCCGAGGTCTATACAGACCTGTCCATGTACCTGTGGCTGTCCTATATCCACTCCTATGCCACTTCACACAGGAAGCTAGTCCACACCCCTCCCTCTACTTCAAGTACCCCCAGCAGTCGCGCCACCTCGTCCTAAGAATACCTATCAACAACCGCAGGATACATATCAGATCCATACGTCCCATTCAATACCACATGACCGCTGACGGATCCGTCTTCAAGACGTATCCACGTTTCCACGACTGCAGCACCATCATCACGATGGCTAGCGGGCTTGTTTGTGGGGTGGATGCCGGTAGATGATGATGATGGGGGATGTAGTAGGATCTGACGACTGCCTCTTATCCAGGAGCCGTAGCCGCCGTAACTTTTGGGTGTTAGTCAATCATGAGCTGTTTGTAGCTCGGTTGCCGTGGTAGATGCAGAGAAGGCGGGGATGTGGTGATGATGGAAGGAATGGGGAAATTTTAGGGCTGGGAACTGGTGAGGAGGAGTGAGGAGTAAAGGTGGGTGATGCGGAGATGAAAGGAAAAAACCTTACCCGCTATGTTGGCCAAAACAGAGGTTCAAGCCGTTACCTGTGAGGTTCATCCCCGGGAGAGTCGAGTTCCACTTCTGACACCAGCTATCCCCGTGATCATGTCTAATCATCATCAGCTCCGTTCAGCAGATACCTCCCATCGCTCGAGCATCAAGCTTTGCTCAAGGGGCTGATAAGAGAAATTTTCTCACCCTGAAAACACAGCCATGAGTCCCTCCGTCTCGAGCAAAGCCTTCATAAAGGGCACATCCTGCCCCGCATAACTGAGCCCATGCCCGCTACCCGTGCCTTGTCCATCCGTGCTTCCCTGAGCAGCGAGTGGTACATCGTCATTGATCCCCGGTTCCTTGTTAGCATCCACACCCTGGTCTTGAAAAGCCAGCATAGCAGTGACGGGGATATGCACGAATGCCACACTGGGCACACTGCACCCGTATTTCCTGGCAAGTTCATCGCGGGTGCTCGAGAACCAGTTTACTACACTCTGATCTACCCAGTTTGGCTGGGGAACCGCATCACCGGTTGAAGGGTTGGTTTGCTGAAAGTAGTTGCCGCCTCTGCTGTCGAAGAACCAGAGCAAGAAGGCTGGTGCTGCGGTGTTGGCTCCGTAGACAGGGAGATAGTAGTTGGTTATCCCCGCGGAGGAAGATTTGACCATGTTCTGGGTGAGGCTGCCTGGAAACCGTTTCTCGCGCTTGAAGATGCCGGCGCGGGAGAGGTTGAAGTCGGAGTCGTGGTTGCCGTATGTAGAGGCCCATGGCAGACCGCGTTCCACAAGTGGCTGTACGATTTGGTCTACATAGTGGGTTGAGTTTGCGAGGTAAGTGTTCTCGCCTGTGATGAGGTCGCCGTTGAGTACGACTAGTTGCTGGGTCTCGGAAGCGAGGACAGAGTTCATCACGCGGATTGAATCTACGTCTTGTTGGGGTCCCCAGAGTGTATCTTCTGCTTCGCCAAAGTGGAGATCTTCAAAGACGCTGATTTGAAATGTGCCATTGCGGGAGACGTGCAGCGTGGATGGTGGCGCTGGAGAGGGATGGTTTGGGAGAGTGTATGCTAATGCTGCACTCGTGCTGGACGCTATAAGGAATAGAGAGCGGAGAGACATGGCGACGAGGACCAAGGAAAACAACGAAAAGACAGCTTGGACGGCATATCTGAGCTTTATGTCCCTCAGAGCCATTCTTCAGACGTAGTTGATAATATAGGAAGGTGATATAATCAAGACGTGGTAACCCACTCGCTCATCCCACGTGCTCGGCTGCAAAGATCATCTCACAAGCTGAATCCGCCGATCAGGGTTTGGATGGGGCATTCGTTTGCAAGAGAGTATAGCCATCCGTGCTGCATCGCACATAACAGGCGTGGAAGAGGTTGACCGTGCCGACAAGGGAAGTGTGGATTAGCGATGCTGCTGTACTCTGTCCAATCAGCGAAGCCGTAGCTGGCCATGCTCTCGTATCGACAGCGGCTCGTTGACAAGCATTACCAAGACGTGCCTGGATATCTTGAGCTAAATTCGTTACCTTGTAGCTCCCCTACTCTCTCACGTTGCATTAATACCTCTATGCTACAAAGACATACTTCACTAGGTCAGATACCTGAAATAGATATAAATGCAAGCAGAAATTTCCCGACACCAAGAATTTCGCAGCCACCCTGTCCATCAGCCGACGCTCTTGTTCTTGTAGCGCACACTTTCTGCGAATGCAACCTATCTGAGACATTGTGCAGAAAGCGCGAGGTGGGGAGAAGGATCTTGCTGCGCCGGATAAATCAGTGAAGCTCAAGTATGATAAGGGATGCTGCCGTCGAGATCCCTGCAGTGCCTCAGGAGCAACTACAACTATTGCGTTGCCATACTCGGCGCTATGTACATTGGCCAGAACCAGAAAGATGAACCGCAAATTTAGGTGAAAACGAGTAGATTCACACAGCAGCAGCGAAATGACTTCTCACGAGGAAGGGCACATGTTTTCCCACTTTGGGGACACCAGTTTCGAATTATAGGTCTCTTGGTGCAAAGGACAATAGCTCATAAGAACAGATACAACATGAACAAAAACACGATCTCGAGTCTCGACACGCACTGAAGGAACAGTTTCAAGGTAAAACAATCATTGACAGGCCTATAGCCCTGTATCGCAGCTTCGAAGACATTACAATAAGCCAAAAAGGAGCGCCCGCTCCCGTATGACCGGAAAGAAAAGCAACAGCAAAGGCGTCAAAAGCTTGGCTATCAAGCAGCATCGGCGTGCTACGAGAAAAAGAAACCAGACTCGCTCATATGATGCAGTTTTGTTACAAAAGCATGTCGTGTTCTTTTTGTTCGTCATCCTCCATTCTTCGTCAACAGTCATGCATGCATCCTCGTGCTTCCACCACGTATATCTTTGCAGGTTCCGTATTGAGAGGGCAGATGAGAGAGTCTAGGAAGCAAGAGCCTCGGCCTTGATTCCATCAACCTCCTCCGCGCGGAAAACCTCAGGGTCAGAGTTCTCAGGAATGGTGGCGGCAGTGTCGGGGATGGGAGTCGTCTCGGTGACGACCTCGTGGGTGTGGGAAGCGGCGCTGGGGAGAGGCTCAGTGCTTGGAGCGGCGGGGAAGTCCTCGTGCTTGACTGCGGCGGGGGTCTCGGTGGTAGGGCTGGACACCTTGGACTTGGTCTGGCCAATCATCTCCTGGGCCTTGGCAGAGTACTCGCTGGCGGTGTTCTTGGCGAGCTCGGTGACGTGGCTGGTGTGGTGAGCAGCAAGGTCACGAATTTGGGCAGTCTGGGCGTTAATGATGTCACCGGCGTGGGAGAGCTGCTCGTCAATGACCTTTTGGTTCTTGATGTAGATCAGAGGGGCGAAGTAGACGACCGAAGTAGCAATCAAAGCCAGACCCCAGGTAGGGACAAGCTTGACAAGGAGGTAAGCAAAGAGGGCAGAGCTGAAGGCGGCAATGGTGGCATAGACGTTCTCAGCAAAGACTATTCTCTGGGACTCGATGACGAAGAAGTTGAGGAGTTGCTCAAAGTCATCCATGACGGCATCGAGAGTCTCACGGCGGATGGTGTAGTACTTGCGGGGACGCATGTGGGAAGCAAGACCTCTGTCGAGGACGACCTTGCCAGCGACCTCTGCGGCAGCGGTTACTGTGAGAGATGTTGTCAGTGCTGAGGTGTGCGCAAGCCAAGAGGAAGCAAACTTACTGCCGAGAATAACGTAGAGACCCTTGAAGACGTACTTCAGGACGGGGACGTAGCGGGTGAAGAAGATGAAGGTGACAATGGAAGCGTACGAGATGGTGGTGACGCGGGGGTTCTGCCAGCTCAGGATGTTGTAGAACATCGAGTGGTAGTGGGTCAGAGGCTGGCCGGTAGCCGTCGTCTGCTCAGGCACCTTGCGCGAGTCAATCACATTTCTGAACTCGCTGGCCGTCTTGTCCTTTTCGTCAAACACGGCTTGGGCGGCAGGGCCCGAGGTGATGTTCTGTGTCACGGGGTGGTTTGCAACTGTGTTGTAAGCACCAGATGCGCCTGCAGGAGTGGGTGAGTCTATGGTTTGCGACATTCTTCTTTTGCAATCATGTACTGTATAGGAGAGTAGAAGTCAGTATGGGAAAGTCAAGAAGTGGATAAATGAAAAGACGGCGCAAATCGAACAGGGGAAGCTGCAGCAGATAAAGTATGAAACACGATGAGCCTGCTTTGTGTGCCATCGGGCTGAAAGAACACATTGCGTCTTCTCTTCCCGTCTCCAGCTAGCTGCTGCCTTGATTTGGCAGAATGTATGTACATTGGTACGGAAATCATCATTCACTACTGACCTTACTGTTGATAACTGCATCCTTTGCGTTGGCTGCCTTTTGGCCGAGATCTGGGTATCCTTCAGACATGCTTGCTGACTCTTTTGATAAGCTGTTCTTTCTGTGTTTTCGGAGTGATTTTAAGAGGAAAACAAGGACGTCGAATGCTGTGACGAGGTCGACTCTTTGCTATAGGTATCAGGAATAACGACGAGGAGTGTATGTGGTCAAGAATCGAGCTTGTTGGACGTGAGCACGCGAGCAGGAGAAAACAATCGAAGCTGTTTGTGGAAGCTACGGCTCGTGCCCTGATTGTGACGCTCAGTTTCAGCCTATGACGGCATCTTGGCAACACGATTGCGTTGAAACGTGCTATTTGTTGAATCAACTTTTCTTGTGCTATTATCATTATATATCATCGTGATCTCTTTTGACTGTCTGTTCAGAGTAAATAAAACCCTATATCACCATACTACATGGCAGTCTTCTGGCAGTCGTATATTCCGAAAGACGCGAGCAAGGTGGCTATCTGAAAGTTTTGGTTGTTCGGTTGAGTGTCGCGCGACTATCACATGCAAATCACGAATCATCGTGACTTGATGGCTCGAGCGCGCAACCTCTTCCCGCTAATTGAAGTGTCCAGGCTGGGAATGACCTCAGATGCTCATCATGAAGTTTTATAATGAGCTCGGCTTAGCTGCTTAGCATGAAGGGTTATGCCTCCACTAATAACATCCATCTAGTGATGTAGAGCCACCACTTCATGTCCGTACGTGGAATGGAGTATCGGCGAAGTCACACAACCAGGAGGACATGTCGACAGTTGTGTCTGTGCAGAAGAAGGCGCAACACCACCATACTAGCCCATTTGCTGTACCATATTACCTCTAAAGCCCAACAAACTTGTTTTGTCCGGGGTTCAAAAAGTATAGTGCCAGTGGACAGGAGAGACCACAGAAGATGAAGCGTCTTGCGGCAAAGACTTACAAGACGTTCAATCTAATTCTAGTACGCTCGAAGCCGGTTTGGCGGCGCCGAGGTATTCGAGGCACAGCCGTCTTGCAGCAGATGAGTGCTCAATATCAAGCAATGTTCGAGTGGTGTAATGACGCTCGAACATGTATGCCCCTCGAATACTAAAGGGCGCAATATGCACATAAAGACGCTGAAATCTACCTACCTTAGTTGAACCGTGAGAAGTTTCGTAGTGCCATCGTCGCGTGTGGTCGTGACTGATTTGTGCCATGATCTTCCAATGAAGTCATGAGGCTACAGGATACGTAGTATCTGATCTGTCAAGTCATCCTCGCGTTGCAGGACAGATACGCCTTGTCCGCAAAGGCTCTTAGAATCGTGGTAACCTTGATATGCACTCTTGAAAATCTTGAGATAGTACCAAGCCTCAAATGCGGCAATTATTACTGTTCCTGGGTGTATGCAAATATGATGTAGTTGGCAGAACTCAAGTTGATGCCTAAAAAGAGGGGCTAGAGCAGTGATTTGACGAGATGCATATCAATGTTCATTCGAGGGTCTGTTAGTTCTCTCGTGATCCTCGTCCAGCCACGGAACAATAGGCCACGCTCGCATCGAGGAAGTGCAACTTGTTTCTCCAGGCATCGCATCATGACTCCTCTGCATTGAAGACGAGGAGAAACACCAGAACATGCAATAAGTGTGCCAGCACCGCCTTGCATGTATAATCGGCAGTCGTGAGCACTGGTCGATCATGCGGCAATACGAGACGCGAAGGATTGGAAATGCTATCGCCTAACTGCACAACTTCCTTCCTATTGGCTGTCTTGAACGTCAGCGTATTATAACATAAACATGACTAGCAACGCCCATCCAGATTCCATGGCTTTTTTGTATAGATCGTGACTGTGAGGCCTTGATCTGTGTGGTGAAATGGCGCGAAACATCGACCTTTTCGCCAGTTCTCCGCCGATATTACAAGGTAGAGAGTGCTAGGGCGTCCCACCAACTGAGGTATGTCGAGGAAATGGAAGAACGTGTCTTAAGAGGTACATGACTCAAAAGATCCTTTACCTTGAAATGGGCAAGCTCGTGACAGTTTAGCACACCCCAGCGTCGAGTACCGTCCGCTTGCGGGACTTTTAGGCAACAATACTTTTCGCATACATAAGGTGCGTCGTCCTGGCTGTTTCTAGTCGAGAGGCGGGGACCTTTTTCAACTTATGATCTAGCCTCTAAGCCATACGATCTTGGGAGTAATTCATCACTTTGCTTCTTTTCAGCAACGCTCAAGAGTCTTATCAGTGGCACATGCAAGTTGGTATCATGTATTGGATCCTACAATATCCACCACCACCATGATCCCTCTATTGCCTCATGGCTATTCGCGGCAAACGGTGGAATCATCTGGTCGAGTCTCTCTCCACGAGTCGGCCCAATTATACGATCGCGAGGGAATAGCAAACCACATCAGTCAACATCTTCGGCGCTTCCCGGAGGTTCACGGCGTCCTTCTTGATACGGAGAAACATATCACCAGTCCTCAAGTGACATAACATATTTCGTCGTGTAATTGCAACCTTGCCCCACACACACTCGCCGCGAATGCCCCATCTCATATTTCCGACGCCCACGAGACCTCAGCTCTGGTACATTGGGGGATGCGCGGCAAGAAGATCCGGCTCTTGCAAGTCGAGATTGTAGATCAGTCTAGCGGTTTATGTCGTTGGCAGTCCTAACATTTTCATGCTTCATCTGGAAGTTCTTTTGCATTGCAGATTGCCGCACATCCGGCGGCTACATCTCTCTCGCCAAGGGCATCGCTGGTCCTATTGACACCCCACAGAGTACACGCGCCGCGTGGACGACGAGAAGATAAGACGAACACCGTGCTGAACCCCGTCATGACCGTGTGGTTCGAACGCCGACCTTGAATTGCTCGGATTGCGGAGAAGCTTTTGCGGCTCTTCCAAGCTTTTGAGAGGACGCTGCCGAGCTTGACAAGCCTCCCACGACTCCCAAGTCTTTCTTGTTTTACATGATGTTGCTTGGTTGACTAATCTGCTGGGCTACAAGCGCTCATCTCAAAGGACTACTGACATACCAAGAATGCTGCAGATTTCACTGTACAGCCTCGGAGTACTTTTTCTCTTATCATCTCCTTTTCGACTCGGCGGGGCTCGGATCACAGTACCCGCGAAGTAGTAGTTGAGACTGCGTGGCAACACGCGCCCATGATCAGCATCAGCGATTGCACTGGCCCACGGCCAATGAATCGACATGCAACTCCGCAACCTTGGATTCCAGACTTTGCTGTATGCTGAGATAGTGCCTCGACTAGCTCAATCTATGCTCAGACACGATGCAACCAGGGTCATAACTATTGAACTGATCCCTCGCTTCCCGCAGTCGGTAAATCCAGCCCTACCTTCTTATCTCATTGGAGTCGTTTCGGACCAATTGTAAGCGTTATCTCAGATCATTGCTATCATGACCTTCCAAAAGCGCGTGTCACTCGAATTGCTTGCTGCGATAGTAGACGGTCGCGAGGCGAACGTTCCTATGAATTGCGGCAAGGGCAATATAAGAAGCGCCATCCTGGCGACCATGTAGGTCCCCTTTTCCTACAGGCACTCATTTCCACCCTCATCAATTGCTGTATACTCGAGGCCGTCGCTATGCCTTCCATCTTGGGCTTCGGCAGCAAGTCGAAACGGACCGACCCAGTAGAAATACTTGGGGAAGACCCAACTCATCCTAGCGGAGATGCCGAGATTGTTGAAGTTGGAGGCAGCTACCAGCTCAGACCGAGGGGTTCAATGGACAAAGTCAGCGTTGATATTCCTCAAAAGTCGATGGGCATTTCAAGCGAAGAGCTTGCGGAAGAGGAAGCAGCTCGAAAGCTCAAACTCTTCAAAAGAGAGGCACAATGGGATCCAAACATTCCAGCCCAGGACTTGGAAGCCGTCGACGATGCTGTTGGACATCACGACGCAAAGGGCGAGAATGCACTTGTTGGCGATCTCATTGAGAATTCTCCTTACCCTGAAGTGAGCAGTCCACAACAAATTCAAGTGAATGACTATTGACCACATCCAAGGTTCGCGCTGCCGTTCGCAACTACGATGTTGACCTTCCCTGCAACACGTTTCGTGCATGGGCCATTGGTATGATCATGACTACCATCGGATCTGCTCTAAACATGCTCTTCTCCATGCGCTCACCATCCATCACCATTACTTCAATTGTCGCCCAGTTGGTCGCCTACCCAATCGGTGTTCTTTGGGCTATGGTCTTTCCTGATCGAGAGTTCCACATACTTGGTTGCAGATTCAACCTCAGCCCAGGACCCTTCAATTACAAAGAGCACGCTCTCATTGTTCTCATGGCCAATGCTGCGTACGGTGGTGGTGCTGGGTACTTCACTGATATCCTTCAAGCCCAAGTAGGCTTCTATGGCTTTGACTGGGGTTGGGGATTCGCCATCTTGCTTGGCTTCACCACTCAGTGTGTTGGATTTGGTCTGGCTGGTATCTACCGTGCCTGGTTGGTCGAGCCAGCATCCATGATCTGGCCTGCCAACCTTGTCAGTGTAGCCTTCATGTACACCCTACACGACCACTCCGAGACCGACCCGGAAAAGACGAATGGCTGGCGCATCAGCCGATACAGATACTTCCTGTACGTCTTCATTGGAGCATTTGTCTGGTACTGGTTCCCTGGCTACATTGCCCAATTTCTCAGTGTTTTTGCTTTCGCCACATGGATCGCACCGAACAACGTCAATGTTAACAAGGTCTTTGGTGGATTCACTGGCATGTCCCTCATTCCTATTACATTCGACTGGACTCAAGTCACGGGATATGTCTTCTCTCCTCTGATTCCTCCATGGCACGCGATCATGAACACACTCATCGGCATGGTGATATTTTACTGGATCACAGCTGCTGGCGTACACTTCTCTGGGACTTGGTATGCCGAGTACCTGCCATTCAGTGACTCCAGCTCCTACGACAACACACAGAGCACGTACAATGTCTCGCGCGTGCTGAACCCCGATTTCACGTTGAATTTGGAGGAGTACAAGGCTTATTCTCCATTGTACCTCTCTACCACGTTTGCCCTATGCTATGGTCTCTCGTTTGCAGCCATTTCATCCGTGGTCGTGCACACTGCACTTTTTCACGGCAGAGATGTCTACCAGCGCCTGAGGGCCAAGGAGGGCGAGCTCGATGATATTCATGCCAGAATGATGCGCAAGTACAAGACGATCCCATGGTGGTGGTTCATGGCCATTTTGATCCCTTGCGTTGGTGCGTCCTTTGCAGTCATCTATGCCTGGCCCACTGGTATGCCCTGGTGGTCTCTAGTTATCGCGTTCCTCATCAGCGCTGTTTGGATGATTCCAATCGGTATGGTCCAAGCCATTACCAACGTCCAACTCGGCCTCAACGTCTTTACTGAGTTTATCATTGGATACATGGTTCCCGGAAAGCCCAACGCTATGATGCTGTTCAAGACGTATGGTTACATTACCATGACCCAAGGTCTATATTTTGCCGAGGACATGAAGCTGGGCCACTATCTCAAGTTGCCCCCAAGGACCATGTTCTTTGGTCAGTTATTTGCCACCCTTTGGTCCTGCGTTGTCCAGACGGCTGTCTTCTACTGGGCCATGGGTGCTTTCGAAGGCATCTGTACTACCACTCAGTCTAGTCACTTTACCTGTCCAAACGGTAGAGTGTTCTTCAATGCTTCGGTCATATGGGGCTTGATTGGTCCTGCACGTATCTTCTCTGGAGACGCTCTCTACACCAACTTGCAATATTTTTGGCTCGCAGGTGCCGCGCTTCCTGTCATCGTATACCTTGCTGCTCGCAAATGGCCCAAGTCAGGCTGGCGCTACATCAACGCTCCTCTCATCTTCGGGGGAACAGGCGAGATCCCGCCGGCGACGCCTTTGAACTATCTCTCTTGGGGCCTTGTCGGGTTGTTCTTTAACTATTACATCCGTAACCGCTGGAGAGGGTGGTGGATGCGCTTCAACTACATTACCTCTGCAGCTCTGGACTCGGGACTTGCCATCTCGACGATTGTCATTGTTCTGACTCTGAGTTTGACTGGAACGTCTGCTCCAGACTGGTGGGGCAACAATGCTGCTTTGAGTACTATGGATGCTCTAGATACTGCCATCACCAAGGTCTTAAATCCTGGTGAGACATTTGGTCTCACCAAGTGGTAAAAATGAGGCTTCGGAATTGCCATGATGCTTCGGGATTGCCAATGATGGAGGGGCTGGGTTAGAAGTTGCAGATTACGACGACGACGATGATGACTGTTTGTTACTCTATGCTTAGCTATGCCGCTAGTCTTTCGTTAGATTAATTTTGACTGCATATTGTTTAGTAAGAATTTGCTCTCTGGTCCGTGTGACTCGTCGAAAGTCTTCGATCCATAACCTCGACATACTTGGAGACCCGAAGTCTCACGGGATGTGACAGACAAGACGCATGTCATAGTAAGCGATTCTGGCATTCTTGGTAAACAAGCATGACAGCCAGTATAACACTCAAACAATACCTCAGCTTGCGAAAAACGTCCGTAGGGTCCGCAAAGCTCGACAAGTCAAAAGAGTGAGGACACATGGATGGCAGTTGAACCGGTATATTCCTCAATACAGTCTCTTGTCATGTCTCTGCATAACAAGGCAATATAGGCTACTGTCTGGAGAATGCTCAGACGACATGACAATATTGGACCATACTATAGTAGATGGTAAGCTGATACTGAGCGTATAGTAGATGATATCACTCGATCTGACTGAACCTCACCGACGTGCTCCGTACAACAATGGTTGTACCATATACCTCGAAGCCCCACCAACACAGTAAGGACCATCAAGGTCCCCCCAGACCAATTGCGCGTGGACAGCGAAGGTGAGGTGGAGAAGCGGATATCGCTCCAGACGGTACTCCGCACACTCCAAACCCAATAAACATGACGCAATGCATTAAGTCCGTCTAAAGACCGGATAGCTTACACTATTCGTTTGGTTGCAAGACCCGAGCAGGATAACAGCTTACGATATCCACATCCAATCCCATCACTGCTCTTTGACCTATAAGAAATATTGTCATTCTCTCTCACCTTTCTTAGCGCCTTTTCAGCATCTATCTCTGCATAGCGTAATCATGGCTTCTTTCACAAACAAGACAACCAATGGCGAGAACAAGGGCATCCAGCCTAAGATCACTCTCTATACCAACCATGGCTGTCCCTTTGCCCACCGTGCTCACATTGCATTGAAGGAGCTTGGCTTCGAGTACGAAGAGGTCATCATCGATCTCGACACCCCTCGTGAGCCCTGGTATGGATTTCATCTTCCAGCTATCTGATCATCATCATGTGGCTAAAGCTTTTACAAGGTATCTCAAGATCAACCCCCGCGGCCTCGTGCCCTCAATCAAATACTCGGTCCCGGGCGTTTTTGACGAAGAGATAATCACCGAGTCCGCAATCGTGGCCCAATTCCTCGCAGACGCCCGTCCCTCCCACCTCCTGCCTTCCACCCTGCACGACCCCAAGGCACCTCTTTTCCGTGCCCGCGTGGCCTTTTTCACAGACACCTGGAACACCAAGGTTCAGCCATCCATGTATCCCATCCTGACGGCCGCGACCGCAGAAGAGCAAGAGGAGAAAGCCAAAGAAATGGTGGCCGCCATCGAAAAGGAGATTGAGCCTCTACTTGCGGACGCGGCGCCCTTCTTCAACGGCAGCGACAAGATGACGCTGGCCGAGGCGATTGTCGCGCCCTTTTTGCTGCGGTTCTATGCTTGCAGTGAGGCCGGGTTGATGCCCAAGAGTATCAAGGAGGGCATTAAGAAGCTGCCTAATACGGGGAAATGGGCGGAACATGTCCTCAAGCAGGAGAGTGTGCTGTATATCTGGGATGAGGAAAAGGTCATCGCTAGGACTGGGGCGAGGATCGCCAAGATGAAGGAGCAGAAGGCTGCTGCGGCAAAGTAAGCTGATTTCTGATGTTATGATGGAGTGTAGCATGGCAGTAATGGCCAACTAGGCTTTGATGACCTGTTGACTCAACGAAGACACGACCTGGTCGATAACTTGAGGACTTTTCCACTACTTTTCTTGTCAAACGAGAGTGTGCATCTTGTATGTGTCGTGGCCACATCTTTATTGCACTACTATATAAATTTAGATACACTCGACTTCCAAAGGATGGTAATGCAACCAGAGATCATCATATAGTTCAAATTCTCTCAAGATCGACTTATGTTGTCATCCCATAGCTACAGGCATCTGTCGTTACGAAAAGTCAAACACACTTCAGCTCAACAAGATAAGCACCCCCCTTCAACCCACCAATTGTCACCGTGCCATTGGCCGCAGACGACTCATCCCCTTGAGGGCCCCAATAACTACACCCAGCAGACCTCGCACCCCCTTTCCAACCAGACACCCGTTCACTCCAATGAGTCTTCCCTTTTCCTCCCTTCCCACCCGATGACGAGACCTTTACACTAGCATCGCAAGCCGGCACATCTACAACCACCTCCCCCTCTGTCCCCTCCGGCGTGCTGAAACCAAACGAAAACCCCACCCCATCCCCCGCCTTTGTATAATTCAAACTATACGCTCCCCCCTCAATCTCAAACCCAGCCTCCACCTCCGTCAGATTGCCCACCTGCGGATGCACAACCCACGCACTTCCATTCAGCACGTGCAATCCAGCAACATAGTTTGTCAGAGCAATAATGGGTCCCGTGCTCCACCCGTGCGCGTGACTGATCCGAGGATCATCGCTGTAGGCAGGATAATGCAGCGCCCCATCAGAGCTATATCCCTCGTTGAAAGTCGAATTCGTCATGCGGGGGTCGTCGAGCATGAAGTCCGCCCACATGAACCGCATCAAGTCGATCGCGCGCTGGGGGCTGCCAGCCAGGAAATGCGCTTGCAGTTCGAAGCCCGAGATGAAGGGGGATACGGTGGTGCCGGCTTCGGGGGCGGGGGCGCCATAGGGACCCCATCGGGCGGCGAGGTTGGTGGAGATGGTAGAGGCGGTGGCGGGGGAAGCGACGCCGGAGATGATGGCCCAGACGTTGCCGTCTTGGGGGTGGAGGGTGGTGGTTTCGTTGTCCTTGTAGAGACCGGCGGTGGCGTCCCAGAGGAGGGTGTTGGCTGCGGACTTTATGGCCGTGGAAGCATCAGACCAGGTTTCAACGAGGGAGGTTTCGTTGAGGGTGTGGGCGAGGGAGATGGCTGTGTCGAGCGTGTATGCTAGGATTGAGTTTGCTTCGATGTTGTGCCCGCCCATGCCTACGCGTAGCCAGTCGTTTGGAGAGGTTACATTGGCCAGGCCGGTGGAGTCGATGGTCGAGAGACTGTAGTTCAAGGCCAGCACTACCCGATTCCAGTTTTGCTGGAGATACGGGAGGTCGTTGCTGTAAATGAAATAGTTGTTCAGTCCCAAGATGGAATAGAGGTGATAGGTAAAAGACCAGGCTGTCTTGCCGAAGGTCAAGAAATCACTCTCGGGTATGGTGAGGACTGGCTGGGCGAAATATGGCAGTTGGCCGGTTGTGGTGTTTTGGTCTGCGAATAGCTGCTCAAGAGACAGTTTGATGGTAACGGCGTCGTTGGTAGAGAGGAAGACTCCGGGAACAGAGATGCCGTAGTCGCCGGGCCAGATCAGTTTGTCACGTTTAGCTCCGTCAACCAAAGCGGATGTGCCGTTTGTCAGGGTGGAGTTGGACCACCAGTATGTGGGTGTATTCGGATCAGTGGCGGCCAGATCTACCAAAGAGTTGCCAGAGGTAGAGGGAATGGTACAAAGCTGGTCTGTATAGGCGGCTATGGAAGCACGGTCAGTAGTGCTTGCTGATCTGAAGTGGTTGCATATACATACCAGCATACCAAACTCTGTTGAGCTTCTCGTCGTTGCAGTGAAAGTAGCCAGTATAGTTACCAATGGCGTCGTCGGCGTAATGCGGCATCGCCGTGTAATAGGTCGACACTTGGCTCAAGGAGAGGTTACCCGTAGTATTGTGGTATATGTTCAGATATTTGAATCCACCTCTATCATGACTGCTGTCGACTGTATATTTTCCAGGCCCTGTGATGCTAAACCACAGCGTCTCATCAATGGCGACGTTCTGCGTTGCGTCGGAGCCATCGGGTGAGATCCACAACGACGACTCTGAATAAGAGATACCGATGAATTGGCCAGAGCTGGAGACGCTGTCCACCGTGAATGAGACTATGCCGCCGATGTTCTTGTGGTAGTCGTAGGTGATGGCCGATAGGCCGGACAAGATCGTGCTTCCGCTTCCGCCTTCTGTCGCACCGCCAGGGTTGCTGACAGTACCATTGGCACGATATACTGACACAGGAGCGAGGACGCGTTGTTTTGGGGCTAGAATATACTCAGAGTAAGGAATTGCCTGGGCAAAGTTATTGGTCACTAGCAAGTGAATTGCAGTGACCGCCGAGAACAGCTTGTTCAGCATGTCGATTTTTCGATTGCAGTCGTAACGGGATCGCGATGACCTACTTTTCGAGACGCAATTGAAATATGAGCACTTACATCAAGTATTATACTTTACCTTGACTTAGATCTGCCTTCCTCTAGACAAAATTATGACAGCATCTTCCAAGGTACGGCAATTGCTGCGAACAACCCGCGGTAGTGTGTTGCGAGGGAAGCTCGGTGTAACATTTCCCGAGAACCAGGATGGTCTTGGGTGAACAGCATACAAGGTTTTGCACAAACAGAGGATATGGGCAAGGCAGTGGTCAAGAAAGCGGAGACGAGGTGGGGAAGATGGAAAAGACGCGGGGGCGATCGCCCACTAGTAGAAACGTCACGAGATGGCCATGTTCCCTCCATGCGACCTAGAAAAGGATATCACACTTGTGTGGGGGAAGCACTGTATGTCGCTCTTAAGCCTGAAGTACGAGTGCCCACTGTCTGACCTTGATCTATACATCAGTGGAAGTCTTACAAATACTCTGGCTTAGAACATGTTTGTGGCGTCTGCCTGAGTCAAACGGTCAATCGGGTTCCAGTGCACACCGTATCTGATCGTACTTCAAGTATATACCAAGACATGATCTCAACACAGAATTTAAGCATATCAGTGGTTCAGGTTGAATAACTTGGTTGGATGCGAGGAACACGCCGCAACTATAGGGCCCTTCAGGTTTGTGCATTTACCCTTCGACCGCACTCCGAAGTGATTCAAGCTGCCAATCTCGCAGCGACCCTCCCTAATCAAATCTACCTATGTTTTGTTAGCACAGGCGACGAGTTTCAGCTGGAGAACATATATCTATTGAAATTTAGGAAAAAATATGATCTAAAAAGACACAGAAAAGAGGCGATCTAAGCGGCTGTCTATTAACTTCCTTCCATCATCCACTCCTCAGCTTCTCCAGTACACTCAGGTAATGCTCCCCAGTAGCTGTCAGAGTAGGGGGCCAAACACTAGAGTCAAACAGATTCCATACACCGGGGACGCCTTCACCAGTGTTGGCTCCGTAGGCGATCACATGCGGCGTCTGCTCAAGGTAGGCGACCATGCCATCGATATAAGCATTAACAGTGTTCTGATCTCCACAAGAGCTCCAATCCTTGTCTTCTACACAAGTCAGCTCGCTCACCCAGACAGGCTTGCCAAATTTGTTGTAGTAGTATTCAACTACCTCAATGCCTTCTGCGACGGTAGGCTTGTTGACGTGAACGGAAGTGATATCCCACGTTACGCCAGCGGCTGCGAAATCAGTCAACCAGAACTCATCGAGCTGGGTGCACATCGGTGGGGAGCCCAGAGGGATTCCCCGGCTGGCAAGTGGCTTGATGTACGTGTCCCAAGCGACCACACCCTCATCCACAGCCGGAATGTGGGAGCTTGAAGAGCAGTTGCAGTCAGGTTCGTAGAAGCCAAAGAAGATGTCTGGATCCTCTGCTGGTGTGAGCGGAATAGATGGCAATGCTACAAACGCGGTGAAGTTGGCGAGACGCTCGGCGTCCACCGGTCCATCTGGTCCAGTCAGACACTGGTCGCCTTTGCCCCAGAGCATTGGCGCACCGACAACTTTGTGGGATGGCAGCACAAAATTCGGTGCTACAGGGTCGTAGTTGCTATACCAAGATATGTAAGGCAGAAAGTTTTCTTGAAACACTTCTAGATCTTGAATTGTAGGAAAGCCGGACAGCCCTGCCTTCCATGCTAGAGACGGTGGTGCATTGGGAGTGCTAGCGCTAGCTAGTGATGCGATTGCACTAGGAGCTGATGCAACAGCGCTTGTGATCGGTTTGACAGCGCTCGTGGCGGATACAGCAACGTTTATGCCGGATTTTGCAATGCTTGCCGCGGACTGAATGGCACTGGGGACAGACTGTACAGCACTTCCGATGGGCTGGATTGCGCTTGATTGCACAACGCTCTGGACAGATTGAGCAACGCTCGGGACCGACTTGACGGC
This sequence comes from Dothideomycetes sp. NU200, assembly GCA_027943355.1. Taxonomy (NCBI): domain Eukaryota; kingdom Fungi; phylum Ascomycota; class Dothideomycetes; species Dothideomycetes sp. NU200. The sequence goes on along the minus strand of BSCJ01000037.1, from coordinate 133,948 downwards.
GCTCACAAGAGGTTGAGCGACGCTGGCAACAGAGCTTACAGCGCCTGCAACGGATCCGACCGCGCCTGAAAGAAGGCCTCTCTCTTGTTTTGAGGAAAACTCCCTTGGTGTGGCTGCTCCAGTTACCATACATGATGTTACTGCCGCAACGACGGCATATGAGATCTTCATTTCGCAAAGTTGTGAGGCTTTCAAGAACAAGCGCTGTAGATGGACAAGGACTCTGAAGCGTCTGGTGGAATTCTCTTTGGCACTTTTTGTGGTCCGTTCAGTAGAATGAATATGAAATGTACAATTATTTATGTTTTCTAATGTATCAGCGCAGTAGAAAAATGAGATGGAAGCAAAAGGTGGGTGGGCTATGGAAAGAACACTCATTTGACCGTGATATATATAGCTCTTCCTTATAATTGCAAAGTCAGCCACAACTCGATCAAGTTATGTCTCCGAGCTGGCAACGGTCAATATCCCAAGGACTTGTCTCAGTCGAGTCGAGACCATTCCGATGTGTCCACGACGACTGTGCATACCACACCGTGATAGTGCTCGAAGGGTTTGTAGGTCAGCACGCAATAACCTAGATCGTCCGTATGCGTAGGCCTTCTCGATCCATACTTGGAGGAAGATATGCAGAAAAGCGAAGCGGTGTATCCGACTGACCACAGCGCCTATACACGACCTCTTTCAGAGAAGATGTTCCATGAAGTGCCAGGGTGAGACAATAACAAGCCTTCTTTCGAAGCTCTCCGGCACGTCTCAGATTCCCGAGGCCGAGACGTCAGTGGAAACTCGAGAGCTGTGTTATGTCTTCAGATGAACTGGCGGATAGGCTTGATATGGGACAGCAAATCAAAATCGAGCATGCCCGTTGTCAATACCAGCAAACGGGTGAGAAAGTCGTTGCGCTATAATCTAAGCTTAAAAGCCTAGGCGCCTTGAGATTGCTGTTCTGGTCTTGCATATTCTGTTGTGGGGGATGTGACACTTCGATGCATCATGGATGCGATTCTGGGCCATTTGTGGTGCTCCACTACCCTGGGATATGGAAAGGTGACTGTCAGAATTTACCCTTTTCCAGATAGTCACCACTATACCGATGACTATGCGTGAAATTGCCTACGAGAGGAGCAGAAAGCAGAGCAAAGTGCATACGCCTATGTAACATGGTCTTTCGGATGGTCCAAGATCATGTATAGTGCCTTCTCTGGCGGTTGGGTAGGGCTTCTCCACCATTCGCAGAATGATCACATCATGAGCCTGACGTCAATTGTATTCAATTGGCCTTGGTAGCCGGTTGTTACCTAGTGATTGCAGCAAACGAGGCGGCATTCGGGTGTTTTGTATTTTCCAGACCAATACTGCATGTGGATAATGTCTTGAATCAACAATATGAGGCTTGTTGACGAGTAAACATCGCGGCGACACCGATGCGGTTCTGCCAAAGCTTGCTCTGTTGAGGTCTGATATCTTGCTCATCGATATCCGTGCAACAAAGATCACCAGTAGCGATATCAACGCATTCTTGTTTTGCGAATATCTGGTGGCTGATGACAGCGTTATGCGTGGAGGACATGGTAAGCGCTTAGCCTATACTGAACTAGATAGCCTGGTACACGGGTGGCCAGACATGGGCCTCAATGAACAGATTGATTCAGCAAAGCCTGAGCGATATCATCAGTATGGTATTCACTGTGTCGTGCAGTCGCTCAAATGGAAGCGGGCAGACCAGCGTTCGCGAAGAACACCGCAGATTCGGTGACGTCGGCTCGGGACTCGCAGCGAGATGCCGAAAGCATACCCCCGCCTTAACTCTGAGATCTGGAGCCATGATTGCCACTGTGAAGAGCGGCCGCATGGATATACTCTGATGATTTGTGCTTCTCATGAATATGCGCTAGAATTCATCGACCGGACCATTGATATGAGTTCCTCCTAACTCCGCGTCCTATATAGCGTGCTCACCAAGCATCATACAACCATCCAGTTCTTACCATACTCCATCATGTCGCAAGCTATAAGTCGGCCACTCTTAGGTGCGAGATTATTCTCGAATCGTGCCAGAGGTGCATGTCGAAGAATGAACATCAGAGACATACCAGCCCGCAAGAAATTTTCCACAACTTCACTCCGACCAATCATGGAACTCACCGGATTCACTGATGAGCAATTGACTGTACGAGAGGCAGTCTCACAAGTGTGCGCCCAGTTCCCAAACACATATTGGCAAGAGCATGATCAAAATGGCGAAGATCCCAAGGATTTCCATGCAGCGTTGGCCAAAGATGGATGGCTAGGAATTGCTCTCCCAGAAGCATTGGGTGGATCAGGACTAGGTATATCTTCCATCTGCTAAGATCAACAGTCTCCAAGCTGATATGTTTGCAATAGGAATATCTGAAGCAACAATGATGATGCAGACCATCACCCAATCTGGCGCAGGCATGGCGGGTGCACAAGCTATTCATGCCAATGTTTATGCAACTCAACCTCTTGCTAAATTTGGCACTAAAGAGCAGCTTGAGGAAACTATTCCAAACATCATTTCCGGAAAGTGGCGAACCTGCTTTGGTGTGACTGAACCAGATGCCGGTCTTAACACTCTTGGCCTCAAAACGACTGCGACGAGAAACGGCAATGGCACATATAGTGTTTCAGGGCAGAAGATCTGGATTACTTGTGCACAGGTCGCTTCGAAGATGATCTTACTTGCTCGAACCACACCGCTCGAAGAGGTGAAGAAGGCCAGCGAAGGGCTATCCATGTTCTGTATCGACATTGACAAGACCAAGTCTGGCTTGTCCATGAGCAGAATCAAGAAGATGGGTGGCCGCGCAGTGGATGCTAACGAAGTCTTTTTTGACAACTATCAGATTTCAGCAGACAGTCTTGTTGGTGCAGAAGGCCAAGGTTTCAAGATCATCCTCCATGGAATGAATGCAGAGAGATGTCTTCTAGCAGGTGAAGCGCTCGGTCTTGGATACGCGGCTGTTGAGAAAGCAGCGGCCTACGCCAGAGAACGTGTTGTGTTTGGCAGGCCGATCGGACAGAATCAAGCTATTGCCCACCCACTTGCAGATGCTTACATGAGATTGGAGGCTGCAAAATTGGCCACATATCATGCAGCTCGTCTTTACGATTCCAGTCAGACCGACAGCTCTATCACACAATATGCTATCGGTGTTGCATGTAACAGTGCAAAGTACATGGCCGCGGAAGCTGCTTTCACAGCATGCGAGAGAGCAGTGCTAGCTCATGGTGGAATGGGTTATGCTGTAGAGTATGATGTTGAGCGGTACTTCAGAGAATGCCTTGTCCCACGCATCGCTCCGGTGAGCAAGGAGATGATACTGAACTATGTTAGCGAAAAGGTGCTTGAACTGCCTCGAAGTTACTAAAAAATAGTAGACGTTAGCTAATTTCAACCACCATCAAACAAGTACCATGAGTTTGTGCAGATCCTTCCCGCTTAACGACCTGACATGTATCTGATCAACTACATACGCTCACAGCGCAAAATGTATCACCAGCAAGACAGTACATTTCAAGGCGACATGTCTGCATTCATTGACGCCATCATCTCTACTCACAATTTCCAACCAGACATTGCCGCTGGCTTGCGATCGATAGGCAGAAAACACCTTAACGTGATAGGGGCACAAAAATAAACCCACGCTGACACGTGGAGGTCCTCAGTCAACGTAACTGCCGAACCCGCTTTCATGAACCCTCTCTCGATGGAGCGCGACTCTCATTAGAGGAACACGAGAAACACAGTTTTATGGCAATTTTTGAGAGTAATTGTGCCTTCGACTGTTCTGTGGCACGAGCTAGAGGTTGGGGACAACAGACTCTCCGTCCTTCCCCTGTCGCAGAGTGCTCAATGCCTTGAGTTTTAGCTTTTTCTTAGATTTTTCTTCCCACAAGTTGATGCTAGTATATCGCGTCTACCCTCTCACCCGCAGCTTGGCGACATCTCTCACCGAATACGACACTACTGCAGGACCCCAACAGGTTGGATTGGTTCTCTGAAATCTTCCCCGATCCACTTCTAGGATGCACCAAGCTATAATATTAGGCATTGTGTCTCGAGAAGTCAAGATGGAAAGTATGATTTGATTTTACTCAACATATTATATATTACGAATCCCCGGCGTTACGTGGTCCATGGTGTCATCTTGATATTGTACTCGCCATCCGACTGAGCGGAGCGGGAGTCTGCAGTGATGACCGTGCTCGTGGTACGCATAACGTTCATTGTGGCACTTCCCTCCTCCAAACGCAAGTGCTCCTGCGACTCTGAGTTCTTGAGAATCTCTAAGGGCAAGTCAGTGCCGTCGCCCATTGTGTAGTAAGCCTCATGAGAGTTCTTGGACGATGGGACATCAGTCTCAGCATAGTTACCATAGCCAAGCCTGGACGGCTTGTGAGAGAAATGATGGCTGGAGCCCAAGAGCCCCTTTCTAATCCTCAGTCGCGCAGTCTCCCTTATGATACTGCTGATACAGGGCACGCAGAGTATGAAGAACCCGCAGGTCATTTCCGCACAGGCCCAGAAGAGAAGAGGTCCAATGTAATACATTTTATCGGCCTCCTTGGCGAATGTGACAGTAGTAGAGAGACGGAAACAGGCAGAGATGGAGGCGCTATTGTGTGTGAGCTGATGATGTAGGCTTCTCGGATCTGATGTCACTTACAGTAGGCCTACGCCAAAGAGGACAGAAAAGCCAAACTTCTTTTGCCAATTCATCTTGAGCCCCCATATGGTCTTTTGTGGCAACAGCACCATGAGCCAATCTGACGCGACTTGAACGCTTGCTGATGATAGCATGACCTTATCTGAGGAGTAGCATTTGCTAGGAAGATAGAACTCCCAGATTGCACCGTGCCGCCGGCATTGCATGCTCAGTAGAATGATGCAGATGATGCCCTAGGTAAGTTGGAGGGTCATGATGAACATACTGCCCCACCAGAAAGAGCTTCGAGAGCGATTACCAGGAACGAATAACCGGCACCAGTCGAGTAGAATAGCTGTCTTGATGAGTGCAAGGGTCGCCGAATAGCTGGACCCGTATAAGAGGATGAGGTAAAGTGGCGCTATCAGATCTCCGTTGGTCATGTTCCATTCGTGGACATAGTAGCCCGGCGTACGAATCAGCTTGTAGGCAGCATAAGCCGTCCCTCAGTACGCTCCCTTAGTTATTGAGTTCAGTGGTTGTTTTGTTGATGTGGACAAAGATGACCGACATAAGCACCTAGCATCAAAATCTCTTCGACGTGAACCTCCTTCGTCAGACACGACTTCGTGTAAGCGCGAATCAGGAATGATACTGTCGCAATGATCATACAGAACGTTGTTACAAAGTAGGCAAGCTGATTTTTGTTTGGAGGATCCACGTAATCCGGAGTGACATTTGCTGGAGGTTGGAGGGCAGGCTGAGCAAGCAGCGCGGAAAGTTCGCTCGAGGTCAAAGACATGGGTAGAGTGATTTCGTCTCGATAGAAAGTATCTGAGTTCGCAGCCAAACAGACTGATTTCGAGAAGTCACAAGCGTAGTTTCAATCCTCCTTTCAGTCGTAGCGCTGACTGCTAGGTGTGCGACTTCAGCAAAAAGATATACATGGATAACATTGCATGCCATGTTTAAGTATGTTGTTACTGTGTCGTTGCGACCTTTTGAAGCAAGCCAATAAAGCTCTTAAAGCGATCGACCGCGTAACTGCTTCCCATATTGACGGCGTGCATCGCGGAAGCCCAGAGTTCCAGTAGTCGTTGATCACGCAATACGGACGGTTCGCGTAAGAGAAAGGGACCCGGACTTGTCAGAAGCGCGGTGTTGTGGTTTACGACTGATCGAGATAGCCGCTAGAGCATCGTGTCGCGCAATCACCCTTCCATAAGGTCACTTTGGCTTTCATTTGAGGTTGTCTTCATGAATCAGCCGTGTTCCACCCAATGTGTCATTGGTTACATTATAGCATGACTAGGCATGATATTCTCGAGGTCGGGGTATATTACAATTGCCATTTCGCTATGTTATCAGGAAAAGCATTGTGATATCGAATCTCGGAGCACGATTGACTGACATGCACATGTACAGATGCGTCGCAATTGAGAACTGATGGAGATGGTTAAAGCGACAATCTGAGCATTGACTAACAAGTCACAAGTATGTTTCCGGTAAATCCTTCCTCCGCATTTATTAACGCTTCGTGCACGTCGACCATGTCTGGAGAGCGCCAAGCTATCTTGAGCCACGCGTGCCGCCATCCGAGGTCTTAGTGGAAATAAAGTCTTGGTAGGAATAGTGGGGTATTGATAGGTGAACCCCACAGCACTCTGTGCTAAGCTTACACTACCTTTGCCCAATTGTATACACTATCATACATGGGCACTTGACAATGTATCATACATTCCATCAGGTCAATGTAAGGTATGCCTTGATGGAGCAGCAAAAGGATAACTCAACTCAATGTGAATCACCCACCTGGCAAGAATCCAGGCTCCAGCAGAGCTACGCCAGATCAGCGCTGTTCTCTAATTGTCCTAATATACCTACTACCTGTATATTGACATGTTTGCATTAGTTGCTGATCTCTCTTTGGGGCTTTCGGATGTGGCCGGGTTCTGTACACACCATAAACCGTGTCATATTGATCATCACGGTCTGCCATTGTCGGCTGTCATCAACGATAGAGGGGGTGGACACAGATAGGAGGGGCAGAGCCCATCGCCGAAGGTATGTCTTTATTGTCATTTTGGTCTTCCTCTTCAGACTTTGACCGGCTGACATAAATTCTTAGCTCAACGCAGAGCCACACTGCGTTCTCGTGAAGCGACGTCCTGGTAATAAGAAAAAGTCCTTAATGATATTCGCCACTAAACATAGCGTTGCGTACGTCAAATAACGTCCTGAAGTATCGAGATGAAGTCATTGACAATGATTGAAGACTGCAAGATGCCATTATCGGACGACAAAATGAACAAGGGCTCAGTTTGGCCCCCAAAGGCTGACCTGCGAAGGTTGATGTCGCAATATGCCCTGCCTACCGTTTCTCAAGGGATACCTGATCTGAGCGCTATGGATGGCGACGAGCCTACACAGCGAGGATCTGCCATCCTAAACAAGCTTAATGCCGCCCTGATCGCGCATGATCCTGAAGCGCTAAAGAACTGCTTCTTCGCTGAGCAATCGTTCTGGAAGGACGAGCTAGCACTTACCTACCACTTACGCACTTTCATAGCGCCGGATGTAGTCGCTGCGAGCTTTTTGGAAACCACGATACTCAGAGGTTTGACTGAGGGGCTTCAACTTGTTGGAAAAGCGCTATTTGTGCCAGCCACGCCAGTTCTAGTGAGAAACCACACTTTTCCTTCAGGTTACCTCGGCTCGAAAGATTTATCATCATAGGCAAGAGAGTGGACACATGTGACTGACAATTCTCTCATATATACAGCAATTCATCGACTGCGAGCTAGCCTTCAGGACCAGTTCACCGGCGGCTTCATGTAGTGGGAGAATGCTCCTGTTGCCCGTCAAAGGTAAGGAGCAAGACAGCGAAGTTCCCACACTCACGTGGAAGATCTGGATCCTGAGCACTAAGCTTGAGAACCTGGATATACATCCCGAAGATGAGGCTCTCCTCCTGTCACCTCCAAGACAGCTAGATGGTCATGCGACGCTTGAGACTGACGTCTTCATCGTCGGAGCCGGGAACGCAGCCGTGGCACTCGCGGCACGCTTGAAAGCCCTGGGTGTAGGCAGTATCATGGTCGATCGAAATGCCTGCGTTGGCGACAATTGGGCGCTCCGCTACGACTGCATGAAATTCCATCTGCCAACGGCTTTCTGCGAGCTGCCATACATGAGCTACAGCAAAGAGCAACAATATCCGTACCTTTTGACAAAGGACGATCTAGCGGAACATGTACGACGCTTCGTGGAAAGCTTCGGTCTTGATGTGATCAACTCTGCCGAGGTCATCAAGACGACACAGGCGCAGGATAAGCGATGGCATATTGAGTTTCGGACCCCAAGTGGTGTGCGGTCCGCTACTGTAAAACACATTGTCCAAGCCACAGGTATTGGATCTCAGAAGCCCAATCTCCTATCCATGACGAATCAGCAACTATATCAAGGTGTCAGCTTGCACTCTGCAGGATACAAAAATGCCCACGAGCTAAAGAAGCAGGGTGCCAGCTCTGTTCTGATCATAGGCTCAGCAAACACAGCTTTTGACGTAGTCGAAGATTGTCATGCTACCGGTCTCCAAGCGACAATGATAGCGCGGTCGCCTACATACATAGTGCCTCTCGAGCACATCTGTGACAAGCGTGGCCTTGGTGCCTACAACTCAGATGTCGAGGCGGCCGATAGGCAGTTTTTGACATTGCCCACTATAGTGGACAGTCAGTTCGGCCGAGGCCTTTTCTCACATCTGGCAACGCAGGAGCCTGATCGCTACTCGAAGCTGGCTGAGACTGGCTTCCAAGTGTACGACAGCCAGGACCCAACGGCTGCACTGATGCATAATCTGATCGAGCGCGGAGGCGGCCATTACGTCGACACAGGAGCTACGACACTGCTGGTTGAGGGTGAAGTTGGCTTCAAGGCTGGAGCAGAGCCAGTGGCATATACGGCCACCGGATTACGACTGTCTGATGGCAGTACCGTTGACGCCGATGCGGTGATTTGGTGTACGGGGTTCTCGGACAAAGATGCTCGTGAAACAGCGAGCGAAATATTCAAAAGTCCGTTGGATGTCGATGCGACGTGGGGTGTCGATCAAGAGGGCGAAATCCGCGGCATGTGGAAGCGCCATTTGCACGTTGACAATTACTGGATCATGGGTGGCTATACTCAGCAGCATCGTTGGTACTCGCGGACTTTGGCACTTCAGATCAAGGCTGCATTGGAAGGCATTCTGCCGCCGGCTTATCGGACGACACCGACTTCTTTTTGTACCTAGATATAGGAGTGCTGACTCTCTAGAGGTGATTCCAGTACATTGAGTCGTAATCAACTTCCTCAATGTCAATTTCAGTGCTGCAGTCAGACGAGGAAGGTGTGGTGTGATGGCATTCGACATGCGAAGTAGTCGTTGGCAGAGTCATGACTAGAGCGAATCATCTGCTACCTGCACGTCATGTAGTTCTTGCTCACATTCATAGATCTCGTTGTTGCATGATCCCGAGAGCAAGGATGGAGCTGACTCCGCTCCGCAGCAATTATTGACTTTAGCGTCGCGATATATACTTCGCTGAACTATCGAGCTTGTAGCTTTCGCCTTACGTCCGTAGTTGCTGATTATACTTCTTTACAACGTACGTTCAATCTCCGAGTTTGATATCTCCATCCTGAGAAGATAAAGTCCAGCACAGCCCTCAGTACTAACTGTGTTGAGGCGTTCTCCAAAATACATTTTCCCAAACTTGCAGACGTGTCGGTGATAACCACATCTTGCAACCAACAGTCTATAGCTAGCCCTGGACTCTTGCAAGGAGAGGTCAGATACAGCCTTGCAAGACTTCTGGGTTCGATCTACTGGTACCTTGCAAACACGTGGAAGTGGAGTAATCCGAGGCATGTCATGTTCTCAACATCCCGCATGTTCCCGATATCACAGAGCTATAGCTTCAATTAAGCAGGCCACATGCTATCTACCTTTCGGACAAGCAAGCATGTCATTCATTGTGACGTCCTGTGTGATGATTCTACAAACGCCTGTCCGATTACAACGCCTTGAGCCACGTCATATTGCCCCTGCAAGTCCTTTCTCCATCACCCACGAATCAAACTCAAACGCTGCTCTGGGCCATCTCTCTCACAGTGCCGTCAGCTGGTACATGCACTGCCTTGACTCTACGCTTTCGCTCCCCATAGACGATGCTAGCCACGTAGATGACCCACACAATGCCAGCAAAGACACCGTAGGCAATCGTACCACCACCAGTGTTGTTGACGAGTAGCAAGCCTAGACCTCCATTTATCATGCCAAGCGTGATGATAGCACGGCCCAGCCAGATATGTCCTTGAGACCACATATTGCGGCAGTGATTGATCTTGGCTAGACGGTGATGGAGGTATCCCGTGGCGGGCTGAAAGAAGACGAGGACGAACAAGACGATTCCGATCTTGGCGTGGTATTCACCGAGCTGTGAACGCATGTCAGCAGGCTCTTCAATCTCTACCAAGCATAGCAAGCAGCAGTGTAGGTGATCGTTGAGGTGGAGTGACGATGCTTACATAGTCTGCCTCCGTAGCAAAATATACTCCAAGTCCAAACCCACAGATATAAAGCGAGTACGCCAGTATCTCCAACCCAACATGCAACCAGAGGAGGCCTTTAAAATTGAAGACACGGATGCTGATAGCGCCAAAGGGGAAGAAGACGACGAAGGCAAGAGAAGCCATGACGGCGTGGGCCATGAGAACGCGAGAGGCTTTGTCGAAGTCGCCGCCGAAGGGCATATCGCCTGAGCCGCCTGGAGCAACAGTCATAGTGAAGCTTTGCGAACTGGAAAGATTGAGTCGTGGGGGCTTGCTGATAGATAGCCAAGGGAATGAAACACAGAAAAGAACACAATGATAAGATGGACCACGTGGAAGCTGTAGAAATCTCTCCTGCTTTTATCACTCTAGATTGGACAAGAAGACGAGTCCAAACACCTACCTGCCACCAGCATATATACTCGAACCAACCGATAGCGTGATGCGAAGCAACAACGAGTGTGCCATGCCATGCCCAGTCGCCCAAATCTACCATTCTGATCAGGTCGTCGAAAGTGCCCAGAAAGTCTACGGACTATGGCGAGGGTGAGTGTACGACGATACGGCGTTCCACATTTGCTGCACGAGCTTGACCCATCGAGCGAGCATATCGCATGCATACCATAGGTGCAAGGTGAGGTTGGAGCATGCCTGTTTGCACAGCCTCAGTGGTAAGGATAAGGTAGGCGAGCTTTCTTGCCAAGAGGAGGCCGCGCGTGGGGGAGACTCTGTGGGGGAAAAGATACAGTGCGTCTTAATCAGCCTAAGAACCACAAGTGAGACACACAAGACCTTTCGATACGAATATTTGGCAATCGGCATTCTTGTTCATATTGCGACGCCAATATCTCTCGCTTTCTTTGCTTTGCACTGCCGCAGATGATGCCAGCGACGTCGCAAGCTCAGCCACCAATTTCTGTGCATCGTGATAAATCGTGTCTTTCTCATTGGATATCGGGGTCAGAACCTGGCCCTTGGCAGACCGACTCACCATGCGAATAATTGCGGCCTCGATCGTACCACCAAATTTTCTTTCATCGGAAAGATAACGAGGACATATGAGTTCAATTCGAGACGGGAAATAAGTTTATTGAATAAAATAGTGTGCATTTACATTATGGCATCATTCTGTCTGTACTAAGAAACTAAAACTATGATGCCTATGTATACATCATGAAGCGTCTTCTTCAAATCATTTAGGAGAAAGAAGTCGATGAGTCTGTTGCGGCCAGCGCTTTCATGTCCTGCCGTTCAATTCATGCCTTTTTTGCCACTCCAAGGCTTCCACTCATTCGCTCGTGATATTGCCTAGCTTCTTCTCTTCCTTAGGTGAGGGGAACAGGGCAGCCAAGGTTCTTGAGCGTTGGTGAGAGCTTGGTAAGGACAAACTCCAGTGCTGACACAGTGGGTGTGATGACACTGTTGAGGGAGCTGGGGATGTTTCCAGTAGCGAGTTGGTACAGCAAGCAAGCAGTGTTGGAAGTGTCGAGGGTACCGTCGGCAGCGACACCATTGCCAGTGGGAAGAAGATCGAAGCCGCCGGAGCCAGTGGCACCACCGAAGAGGACTGGGTGCTCGAGGTACATGGCGACAATCTCAAGAGTCACGTCATTGTTGGTGTAAGGAGCGACACGGTTGGTCCAGTTGTCGGGAATCTTCTCCTGGCCATTGAATTGCCAGTTGCCGTTGCTATCCTTCTCAGCACCGAAGAATGAAGAGATGGTAGGAAGGTCTGGGATGTAATCAGGTCCAGAGGGCATGAGCTCGTATAGGAAAGAGGCGGCTCCGAAGAGAAGAAGAGAGAGAGGCCCAAAGAAGAAGTTGGGGTTCTCAGCGAGACTCTGCTGGTAGCGCTGGTAACGGTAAAGGGCAAGACCGTCGCGGTCGAAAGTGCCTCCGGTGGTGTCGGTCATCATACCGAAGAGGGTTCCGTTGAAAGAGAAGTTGTCACCGTCACCAAGGAAGAAGTCGTCACGGGTGAGGGAGGTGTCGGCCTCGAACTTGTTGTGGCCATCAAGACCAGGCTCGCTGCCAGTCAGAGCAGGGCTGACAGAAGTCCTTGAGGTTGCGTCGCAACCAATAGAAAGTCTCTCAGTGGCAATGTCACCATCGGTAAGAGTGAGTCCAAGAAGAGCAAGGAGGTTGGCAAGATCATAGCCGACATTGTAGACATTCTGCTGAGCATCGACAAGCTCATTGTAGGTCGCAATACCATCACGAGCGAGGAAGCCGTGGTTTGCTGCGGCATTGAGACCTGGGCAAGGACCACGAATGTCGTTGGGGCCGGGTGCGATAAATTGATGGTCGGTGTCTCCTGGGGCTGGAACCTGGAAACCGCCTACACCCTTACCCTGAGTGCCGTTGAAAGCATAGTTGTAAGGGTATTCCGGGCTGTAGGGGACGGCCGGGACGTGGTTGGCGTTGAAGGGGCATTGAGCTGCGCTGCCTGGACCACTGCCTGTTTGTTGACGCTTTCTGAAAAGAGACGAGTCGACACCAGCTTGGTTGGCGACGAAGGGAAAGGCCGAAGCCGTGGAGATGAGGGAAGCGATTGCGATAGTGTTCTTCATTTTGTCGGATTGTGATTGTCAAGAGAGTAGATGCTTGATGATGGTTTTCATTCCAATGCGGTGAACAAGGTCTTATATATATGTTTGTCCATCTACTCTCGCTGATCGACAGCACGCAACCACGCCGAGGCATGTTGCCTCGTGCTCTATCGCAACATCGTGGCTCCAACTTTGTAGATCACATCGTTGTATGAACGTAGAGTACGACCAAGCTGGGAGAGGAAAGCAACAATGTCGATCTGGAGGGGAAGGAGAACCTTCTCAATGTGTCAGTCAGTGCGAGTCGTTGGTTCTGAAGCATCTCTTGGACGTTCTTGACGTCTGGTTGGTTCGTGCATCATTCCCTACACGTTTGCCGCCGATGACTGACCTAAAACAGGGTGCATTTGTGGGCCATGGTCGCGCCTCGGTATAGTGTAATTGCTGTCCTCTGAGTGGTTGGGCGCAGATAAGGTTATATTAAGCTCTGTAGATCCTTGGCGCACCCCGCATTTCTCCGCCTTCAGAAATGTCCACTTCCGTCAATGAACACTCTCGGGGCCTCGGTTTGGTCCACTTTATTGACTCATGGCTGATATTCTGACAGCGCCGCTGTCGCCGATCTCCCAAGTCAGTTGACCATCAGAGACTGCCTCGGCGAGGTCGAAGCCACCGCCCTGTTGATCATCAACCCAATATCTCCTTCTCGCAGCTACTACGCTCTGACCTTTACTGTTCCCGAAAGCCTCATGCATGTTGCATGATTATCATTGGACGGTGACGGGTACAGACCCATGTGGTTTATAGAACAATGCGGACGCTAGGTAGGATGCGCCCCGTCTGTGAGAGGACTCTTTCGCGAGGTCAAAAACCTGTATCAAAAGTACGTCCTAGTACATGTCTATTATTGTCACATACTCGAGGTCTCATGCTCTCCCACAAAGTAGTATGGACCCTTCGTGGCAATTGTAAGTCAAGCATTGTCACCGTCAAGCCTTCAAGCCTCCAAGCCTTCGAATTGAGAAACCATGTTATTGCCGTCAAGCCATCAGTGACCATCCGTCTTAATCCCGCTCACTTCTTCATGTAGAAGGTAGCAATGCCGAGGCATGGACCACATCTACCCTTGAACAGCGACGCCATCGAACTTGTAAAGTTTTTGTAGGTGCTCGCATTGACCACACACATAGCCGTTTACGCCACCTTCGTGTGCCCACCCCTGGAGAAACAACCACGATCGACGCCATTCGATCCACTATAGGAAGGGCGGTAGAGGTTATAGTTGTTGCATGTTTGGCCACACAACTTTACGCTGTCCCCAGGTTGCGCCACTGACTCGACCCGTTGAGATCTATGAGATATCATTAGAAACCAAATGAATCTAATAGGCTGTTGGGATCAGGTTCTTTAAACTGAGTAGGTGGTGGCGGCGGTGGCGCTTTCTTCTCTGCAGACGTGCTCGCAGTGCCATTTTGTTGGTCCTTATGCGGTGCAGTCTTTCCTAAGTTCGACTTCTGGTTTGAACCCGCGGAGCTCTCTGCATAGGTTTCTTGCTTACTAGGCCTCGGACTCATGTCATATTCGTCAAGCATAGAGCGTGCTTTGGATTCGGGCTGAATTTGCAATGCAGGCGTTGTGCCCCAGTCATCCAGCATGGAGCGTACAGGTGGCGCTTCTGAAGTGGGCATACTCCATTCGTCAAGCATGGATGAGGTAGGCTTTGTCTCGACCTTGTCAGTCTTGACTTCGGGAAGATCGGCGACGACCATGCTACTACGCCTACGCAGTAACATTCTAGGATTCAATTCGTAATCCTGCAGTGAGTTTCTGTTTGATTTGCGACCAGGTAGCTCACCGATAGACTCTTGCGCTTCCTGAGCCTCCTTTTCGTGCCTCGGTATTTGCTGCTGCAAGAACTCCCAACTCCGCACAAGATCTAGAGCTAGTATGTCGCACCCCATTCGAAGGAGAAGGTTGGCTGTTTTTGTGATGAAGTCCCACTCTTCCTTGCCGGATATCATGAGTGCGCCTTTGAGCGTCTGCAGACTCTTTTCGCGGAGTTGTTTGTAGAGAACGACGAGAGCGGGGTCATCATTAAGGAAGCTCTTCGCTCGTAATGTTTCTGATGTTGCGCCGGGAGGCTCGAGCAAAGAGTGCAGCGGACTTACCAATGCTCTGACTGCTAGTGACCGCTGGCCTAACAGCCAATAGCACCAGGTTGCTTGCCATCTATTACCCTCCTGTGCAGCTGACGGTAGAACTCTGTTCTGCAGAAACTCTTTCAAGACTGGACTGTCGTCACCTCCGTATACCCTAGCGACAGCTATCGCAAGCTGTGTGTCTCCAAGCTGATTGTGCAGCACGCCGACGGCAGATTTGAGGTCGTCTCCCAGCAAGAAGAATGCAGCTGCGTACTCGAACCTTCTCTTGCCCATGAGAGCATAAGCGTTCTTCGCTGCTGCAGTCTTCCACCGTGGATCAGTAAAATCATTCTTGAGCAAACGTGTCGTCGCTCCCTGCTCTCTTGACCACGTCGCCATACGCCAAAGGCCTTGCAAGACGGCCTTTTTGCGAAGAGCGAGATAATAGAGAGCGCAGTCGACAGGATTCTTTGGATCATTCGAGCCATAGGCATTGCGTGCAATTGCCTCGAATTGCGCAACCAACGCCTCGCGGTCCGTCAACCACATGAACATGCCGGTGTCTCTAGCGTGTGACCATAGTAGACGGCCTTTGTGATATGAAGTTATCGTGGATACAAGGATGTCTTGAGAAGAGCTGTGATATGCCCATACCATCTCACGCCATGTGATTGATCCTGGTGTTGCTGGAGCATGTTGTTCCTGAGGTGTCTGTCGAGATCTAGTCAAAGATTCTCTCCAGAACAACAGAAACCTTGCAGCGTTCTCATCAATGGAACGCCGATGCTTCTCGACGACTCCAATGCACTCTATGATATCAGCTAGACTGAATTGTTCGGTTCCTGAAAGTTGCGGTATTGACTTTTCAGTCAGCAGTGTGGTAAGTGCACTGGCGACGTCTTCATCAACAGTCGCCGGCTCTTCGTCGCCGAGATCTAGTGCGCTAAATGACTTGTGCAAGCGTGTCGCACCGTTACTTGTCGCCTGTGAGGAGTTAGTTGAGGCGTGAGACCAGGTCCAATCATTATACTTGCCCCTTCAGAAGACATAAAGTCATCCACAGATGTGCCTTGGAATGAGTCGAGCTCTTCACCTTCCGTGTAGAACTTGAGGGTCTTGTGCAAGGCCAACAACACGCGATGGACCATATTCATTTTGCCTGCAAGTACGCACTGTGAAATGAATTGGGGATGAAAGACTGGAAGCGGTCCGTTCAGCGTCCGGACTACATCGTATATGCTGTCAGATGTCTTGTGTGGAGCTGATGCTCGCAAGTCAGAAGAGAGGTCAGTGCGAGGATTGATGGTGTCGGAGACAACAAAAAGCTGTGTCCCAGCACCAATAACCAAGTTGCCAGACCCGAGCCAGACTGAATCACCAATGGGATGTGGCGTCAAATGGCGTATGCTGACTTCTTTAATACGGGTCCAGGCTGGGCGCTCATTGACATAGTCATATCGCAGTTGCGTGTAGACGAAGACTGCATGGGGAAATCCAACAGCTAGAATTGACTGATTGTCGGGCGTTGATGCCCAGTCAAGATCTTGGATCATTTGGTTCGGAAATGTTTCCTCATAATCAAGGCGTTCGCTTCTTGTATCCCAAATAGTGAGAGTTGATCGAGATTTATCGACCAAAGCGGCTTTTCGAATAGATGTGCCGCTGCCCAAAGATGGCTTCTGAATGCCAGTTTCAACTTTGGAGAGATTTAACCACTCGACCGAGGACTTTTCAGTATCGATCTTTGCAGTCCAGGTCTGCAAAAGGCCATTCGAGGTCCAAGAAATGGCAGTATCTTGGGCAAAGCTGTCAAGGAAGCCAGACATTACGGGAGCGCTGCCGGCAGGATCGACGGGGAGAAAGTATGAAAGATCATCAATCTGATCCAGCTGAAAGGTACAGAATTGTTTCATCGAGACTTTGGGAGAGTCGCCGTTGGTGTGCCCGTTCTGCTGAGTGTGTGGCGGTGGTAAACCGAGCTCCCAGACGATACCCTGCATTTCCGTGGTCATAGTTGCGAGGTGGATGACGTGACTAACTGCATCTACCTGAGGGAGTACCAGCAAAGCAATGGGCTTTCCCTTGACAGTGTAAGGACAGCGAGCAGTCTCGATCAGTCGAGACTGCCGAGCATCCCACAGACTGATGCTTTCATGATGAAGAAAGACAACAAAATCGCCGTCTCTCAAGAGGAGTGTACGATGAATGTGCTCATTCAGTTTTGCCTTGCTCTTCCGCAGCAGCGCATTGCCGCTTCTTGTGGATTTCCTTCGCCAGACAATACTTTCATCGCGATCGGTTCGTGATATGAGAGCTCTGCCACTGGCTGTGCGAATCACCTTTTTGATCGCAGAAGAGTGACCGGTCCAGTCAGCCAGCAGTCGCATGGGATGTGATTTTGGAGAGGGATCAAATAGGCTGTGTATGGAAGCCTGCCACCACTGCATTCTTCCATCAAAGTGATGTATCAGAACGGCTATATCGCCAGGTGATTGAGGCACGGGGAAGCAGAGCAGCCGGGAGTTGTCTTCGTAAGGGGTGTCGGCCGGGAGAAAAGCAAAGGAATGGTCCTCCACATGCGTGGCGTGGAAGAAGTCAGCCTTGGCCACGATGCTATTTCGACGTTTGCAGGCAACATTTTCGATTCCCCAGGCACTCATGTGACCTTGATTATCCATTATCACAGCCATATCAGGCTGGCGGCTCGCAAGCTCTTTCAGATACTCCATGGTGTGTTTACTCTCCCCCCACTGTGCATTGGCGTCCAGTGCATGTTTTGCTGCTCCCTCGAAGACTTCTGATGGGATGAGGAATGCATAACGCCTTGTTATACGATCTATAGGGGTTTGATCGCGCGGACGCACCACATTGAACATGTCCAGCTCCGCATGTAGAGAAAGAATGTCAATGTCGTGTGGAGAGGCGGCCTTCCAAACTCTTAACAACCCATCTGCGCATAAAGTGTACAGCACATCTTCGTCACCATGTGAATCTGGGGCAAAGGGCCTCCATTCCACATGCGTGACGGCAGCCGGGTGCGGTAGATATGTATAATCGAATGACGGCGGTTCCAAAGAGAGACGGCGCCAGATCTTGACCAGGCGATCATGTTGCGAAGTCGTTGCCAGGAGGGTGGTCGAAGGAGAAAAGGCAGCGTGATTGATGGGCGATGGCAATTTCTTGCTCCATATTAATTGCTCATTCTTTCCTCCCTTACCATTGGATGATGGTATGGGTGTACTCGGCGGACTAGGAAGGTGCGTGGAAAACAAGGTCAGCTTGCGCGAGCCTACCAGTAACTCTTCATCTGATCCCCATGATAGGCAACTAATTGAGTCTCCCTCAGCACCCGGTAAAAGTAATGTTAAATGTGATGACCATCGCAATTCTCCTTTGATTTCTTCGCGCAAGGCGTAGACATAGACTGTGTCCGTCGATGCTACCGCTATCTTGCCGCTTTCGCCGTGATATGTAATGGCCACCAGGCCTTCGTCAGACAGGTCTTCATGGTAAATAGTCTGTAAAAGCGAGTCTGGCCCGTTACAAATTACTACCGCGCTGCCTGAGATGTATGCAACCACGAGCTGCCCTTCCCAAGATCCTGTACACGCTGCTTGAAGCTGCGTCTGCGGCTTTCCAGGCAGGATTGCTTGCATTTGATCCTGTTGGTTATGGTCGTAATTTACCCTCTCCACATGTTGAATTGGGCGATGATCCAGGCAATATTTTACTCAGGCGTCTTGCTCGATACAGTCGTTAATGTACATGGATATAGTGTCATCAGACCTCCCTATCTGGGCTCACATGTGATGGTGAAACGTGCCAAGTCCGAGCTTCGACGTCATGTCAGTCTGGGGTCGATTATCGCTCGAGTCAGCGAGATACTGTACAAACTGCTCGTCTCTGCAACCACCTTCTCAAGTGTGAATATCGATGAACTTGATTCCTTCAACAGGGATGACTGCTTCATCGATCTCTGCTTTCAGGTTTGTGGCCAACCGCTGCGTTTGCATGCAATCATTTCAACTACCCATGTCTCATCATCAAGTGGGCGACCCTGTCCGAGCTTCGAAGTAGTCGTCTTTTCGCACCTTCAAGCTACCTTGGGTGTGATAGTTGAGGGACTCTCGAGCTATTTGAAGCTCTTTTGCTCAAAGAGTCAATGCCGGTTATAGCGTGGGACTGAGTGAGCAGGCATTGACTCAGAAATGACTGCATCTTTCTGAACAATCATCCCACGAACAAAATAATGAGCCTCATGCACGAATTTACTATCAAGACGCAGACAAAGGGATAATACTGAAGATCAACTAATTGCTAGACAGTCAATCGAGGTTAGATCTACCATTTCTAAGTTCTGACATTACAACACCATCTATTCGCACTCTATAGCCGAATCTACCACTTCCTCTCGTCACATCTCATCTCTCGATTGTCACAACCACCACTTCACTTCCTCGAGATATCCCTCCCACCCAACCACACAAAAAGCCAACTTATCCCAATCATGGCTCTCCGGCGCCAACTTCTCGTCCAAGCCAAACTGCCACTCCTCCAAGCAATCCACGCATTCTGGCCCGTCCAGTCCGTCTGGCCGCCAACGATACCGTCATGATTGCCCAAATAAGCCATCAGACTCCTCTGCTTGTACTCAAACGGCTTCCTTCCCGCCCCTCCTTCAGTAGCATTATTCAGTTCCCTACTGAGGTACTCTCCCTTCTGCAGAGCGACCTCCGCAAGCGTAGGCAAGGAAAAACCATCAATATCCGCCGCGTCACCCATAGCGTACGCGTCCTCAATGGGGCTACCGTCAGGTCTCAAAACACGAAGATACTTGTCCGTCAGAATCCTGGGCATTCCATCCTCGGCCTTCTTCACATTCAGACTCTCCACCAACGGGCTGATCTTATTACCCGTAGCCCAGATGAGCAGACCGAACGGCATGCGGCCCTTCTCCTTGGTGTAAATGGCGTCCGACTCGACCTTTTCGATGTGCGAACTCGTCTGGATATCGATCTTTTTGTTCTCCAGACTCTGCAGGGCGTAGTCGCCTAGACTTTTGTCGAAGGTGGACAAGATGGTGGGCGCGACGTCGTGGATGGAAATGGAGAGTTTGCCGTCCAAGTGCGGGTAGAGGTGGCGCATGTCCTCGTGCCAGAGATCGTAGAGTTCGGCCGTGGCTTCGATGCCGATGGCGCCGCCGCCGACAATGCGGATGGAAAGGAGTTCGCGTTGTTGCTCCTCTGACACGTTGGGCAAGGAGGCGGCGTCCAATATCTCGAGGAGGCGTTGTTGGATTAGACGTGCGTCGCGGGTGGTGCGTAGGAAGTACGCGTGTTCTTTGGCTCCGGGGGTGTCAAAGGTTTGAATGTCGCAGCCTGGGGCGATTACTATCTTGTCGTATTTTACTTGGAAATCATAGGTGCGGTCGATGTCTTGGACGTCCGGGGTGCAGCTGATCACTCGCTTCTCGAGGTCAATCGACTTTGCTATGGCTTTGTGATATAGCACTTCTGAGCGACCTCTGCGACGGATGGGCTCCTCGGCGAGACGAAAGTTGAACAGTCCACATGCTGCACTTGCAAGCAATGGCGTATATTGAATCGTCCGTAATGGCGAGATAATGTGGACATTGTATTTCGCAAGGTTGAGGTTTTGAGACAGTGTGAAGCCAGCCCAGCCAGAACCAATTACGGCCACTGTTTGTTTACTCATATTTGCAACTGTGCAGGGTCGGCAGAGAAGGTTGAGAGCACTTCAAGAAATATTGCTCGAAAGACAATGTCAAATATAGCACTGGACAATGTCTAACGTCACCATTGTCTTTAGCCATCCACGAGTTCCGATCGACAGCAAATAGAGCCGAACATGACAGAACCTACTCTATTTTATCCCGCTACAGTTTCACATCCCGTATAGCACAGCGCTTCATTCTGATCTTGACACGCGGCAGTCTTCATAGATCGTGGTCGTTTCATCAAATGTTTTCTGGCTTGTTGGACCAAGTAAATACATCAATGACGTCACCAAAACACAATGCTGATGACTGCAATGATCTGAGGTGCTTCGCGCGAGTTTCCAATCAAGAGGAAGCAGATCCGAGTTATCTCCTTGACCAAAGTGCCAACTTGTCTCCGATGTTGATGCGTAATGCCTGCCTGCACAGATCGAACACCATGAACAAAATCCCTCATGTTGTCGAGCACTCAATAATGTTTCCCGCATCACCTTCCTTTCAGGCGTAGTCTGACCTCTGGCACACAAGAACGTGGCCATGTATTTGACACCACAATTGCGCCGTCTAACATCTTGTATGGAGCCGTCGGCGCATGAGGCGGAGAATAGGTTAGCTCAGGTTGAGTTGACAATGCCGTCTCGTGCGAGAAATGACCGGCTGTCGATGTTACTCTGGTGTTGTCGGGTGTGATCAGCGCTTCGCCTCCAGCTCCAGCATTGAACGACGCCGCTTGGGAGAGAGGACCAGATGCTCCATAAAGTAGAGGTGGTCCTGTTACAAGTCATAAGTGATTGGCCAGACTGATTCGTATCCAAAAGATGAGAGTGAGCCTAGCTTACCTTGATACGGCGTATTCTCCTTCCCTGTGGCAGCCTTCCAAGACCGATCTACACCTCTCTTCCCCGGCACAAGGAGCAATCCCCCAACCACAAGGGTACCCTTGAGAAATGCACAAACCAATAATGTCAACCCCGACCCTCCCGCCGCAAACGCCGCTTCGTAGATCCAGACACCCACAGACGCTCCCCCAATGACGGACAAGATGAACAACGCCCTGATGTTTCTGTTTGGATTCTTGCACTTCCACAGGCGTTTGTCAATGAGCATATTGACCAGCGCACCAAAGAACTGAATCGTATTGACCTTGTTGACCCTGCCTTCCAAACATCGCATAGTCGCAATCTGGATGCCGCCGACTGTAGCCATGATCGCAACCTCTGGCAGCATGAGACCCATATTGTAAGAAGGTTCTTTGATGCGCAACGAGCCCGCAACTATCATCCCAATGGTCTGCACGACAGCGGAACCGACCAGCCATCCTCTCTTCTGCCTCCAACCAGTCTGCACCGCTATCTGGCCCACCACCAGCACCGCCACGACGAAGCAGCCAAATGCTGTGCCGATGACGCGGTAGGAGCCATCGGGATCTAAAGGCGTAGCAAGATAGAACAGTTGTTGAGGCTGAGCAAAGACGTTGATGGGAAAGTCCTCGGAGAATTGCACCATAGTCATACCAGCGATGAAGGCGATAATTAGAGCGATGAGGATGAAGCGCCAACTGTCGCCGTCGATTTCTTGGCCAAAGTATGCGTGGATGCGTTTGTGGATCGGAGGATGAAGTGGCGATGATGTGCTGTTGGTGCCATGCTCGAGAGCGCCGTCCTCCATAGGGTAGGGACTGACTGTATAAATAAAGGAGGGGGGGTATTAATGCGGATATACTGTGCTGCTTGAGCAGGGGAGAAGTCGTTGGAGAGAATACGCCATGAGAAACCACGGCGGTGTGCAGAGCATATCCGAGACGAAACATGGTCGCGCCTGCCTTTACGAACAAGAAATGCACAATCGCACCAAGGTGTATCTAGATCTAGAAATCCATGACAATGTTATATGATTGTAGATGACAACAATTTGTTTCCAATGCGCCTTCTGCTTTCCAACCATCACCACCCGAACGCCTCCTCGAAATAGTCCAGACCTCTACATCCGGCCCTCATAGCCTCATGCACTGCGGCCCTAGCTTCGTCCGCCATGCCCGCAGGACCACAAACCAACACCGCAGTTCTAGCCGCCACTATATCCTCCTCCCGCGCAGTTCGTAAAACCACACTTCTGATATCCGGTCTATGGTGTGCGATTTCGATACTTTCCCGGCGTTTACTTCTGGACATGTTCTGCAATAGTGGTGACATTGGTGATGGCAGATCCTCAAACAACACGGACGTCTCCACATCAGACGGTGGTTGTGTCGCATAGAAGGAGACATTCAGATCATCTCTTCCCAACGCCGACGCCAATTCCTCGTTGCAAACATCTTCGATGAATGCTTTTTGTCTTGCTGTCCAGACTAGATGGATCTTCGTTGTGCGCGTTCTGCTTTGGTGGTTGCTAGAGCGGGTGATGTGGTCGAGGATGTATGGGACGGCAGAGGCGATGCCTGTCCCGCCTGCTAGGAGCAGGATCGTATCGTAGGTATGTGATGGAGCCGAGTGACCGTATGGTCCTTCCAGGAGGAGGGACGGATGGGCTACGCCTGCTGGGGAGCGAAGACATTCATCTCGCAGACGCTTTGTCCATCCGTCGTAGGGCCTGACCCAGAAGATGAGAGAAGACGATTGATAGCTTTCAGAAGTCTGATAAGGTGTAAGGAGATGAGTCTGGGAGGACTCTGGGCTTGACGTTAAGCTATTGGTTGCGGAAACTTGGGTGTCCACGCTTTCGGGTTCTTTACCGCCAAATACGCTTCGTGAATTCGTGGCTCCGTCTGCGATGGTAGAAGACCATGCTCCAAGGGTGAAAGGGTGATTCTCATAACCTCTCCATGTAGAAGGTTGATAGATGTAATAATAGACTCCAGGATCAGGCTTGACTTGTTTGTTTGCCGGCCATATCTCCAAGCGAATGACATCAGATTGAGGATTATACGCCACCCTTGATCTCGAGCCTCTGACAACGTCACCGCTGAGTTTAGCCCGGAACTTGTAGTTGACGATCCGAGCAAGGCGCAGGATGCGGTCGCTACACCATATTACCACAGCTGGCCATAAGTAATTGTCGTAGTTCTCGAACTGTGCCGTATGAGTGAAGAGACCGATCAGAGTGACCACTGAGAGGGCGATATGAATAGCCAGAAACGATTCGTAGAATTTGACTCGAACCCAGGCATGCGAGAAGACTAGTAAAGCCGTCATTGCAAACGTTGCCTTTGATTTCACCATCAGCATCGAATTTCAGAGATATAGTGAAAAGTGTCCTTACCATGATACCAAGCAACAGCCAAGACTTCCCCATTGCAATCCAATAGCCACTCCAGCCACTGTCCACAATATACAAATAAGAGTATCCAAACGAATGAACTATCCCAAGTAGAGTGCCAACCCTAGCGACGTGGCGATGATAGATATTGAATGTCCGATACGACCAACCCGTTGCCCAGAGGAAACCATTGTTGCGAGCAGCGAAGACCCAGACCAGAGTCAGAGATGCATACGACATGACGCCTGTTCGATCGGATATGTAGCGCCATAGCTGCATGTCGGTCTCCGCCCAGAAGTAATTGTCGGGGTAGGTCTTGTAATTGATGCAGGCCAAAACGGTAGACAATACCCAGAACGAAGAGACAACTATGGTTTCCGCTCTAGAGGGAATGGTACACCAGTAGAAGAGTCGCTGATGATACGTGCCGAGCGTCGCGGGAACCAGTATATGCGTCCTGATCTGGTGAACAAGCCAATGAAATGGAGCGAGCAGTAGTCCGTGAGATTCAGAAAAGCGACGGTCTCGTTGACCCTCCTCTTCATCATGGATCAGCCACAGCCTTCTTCCTCTTTGTCGACTAGTCCACGTAATCCAGCAATTGCTTGCAATACCGAGTAGAATGACTCCAGCCCAGAACCCATACAACGCAAACCCGTAGGTATGATGAGTCCAGAGCTCAAAGTACCACGTATCCACCGCGCTGAACACATGCTCAAAGTACCCCGGAGAGAGCAGCACAGGCTCGGAAAGCTGGACATCCCTCGGAATCTCGTAGATATCCACTACCTGCCAAGAAGAAATTTCGTGCTCCGTCAAATTAGCAAGTAAAGCCTCCACATCTAGCAGCTCAAGCTCAGCCCTCTGCATGCAATCAGTGCGCACAACATCGAAACCGGACATGATTTCCGAGGGGGGACAGTACGTCTTTGCCGCACCAATAAGTGATGTTACGCGCAATGGGTTCTGGCATACGTCACCCCAGTATGTCTTTTCGTTGTCTGACACATGGGTGGCAAAGGTGAGCTCGCCGTAAGCGAAAACAAGAGAGTTGATGCAGTACTGATCGCTTCTCAGTCCGCGCCAGAAGTATCTAGTGAGGAGTGGCGAGGCGGCCATGGCGGCCATGATGAAGAGGGCGAGTAGGGCATGGCCGAGGAACCTGGAGCTTTTGCTGCTGCGTGATGATGAACATGATGAAGAAGGAGCTTGATTTGGTTCCCGCGCCCGCTGTTGCTGGTTTGTTTGCCCAGGAGTGTCGTCTGATTCTCCATTGTTCAGCAATGGGGCTTGCTCTGGAGTAGTTGGCCGCGTCAGTAACGGTACTGGAGATCTGGTCCCGCTAGCATAGCGACTTCCACCCCACAAAGCGTGGAAATAACGAGATATCAGTGGTTGAGAGGTCTTTTGCCCTGGTGTTACTGTTGCGGGTGGCCTAGATTGGTCCGAAAGAAGGAATGATTGGCTATTAGTGAGGACTTGGTTGCTCATTGGTGCTGCTCGCTGCTTCGGCGTTTATATATACTTGTCCGGGACGAGCTTGGCGTTGATCGGTGTGAATTGGTGGAGTATTGACAACACAACAACAATGGTTATGGCCAAGTCTTTGGAACTGCCACCGCCATATAAGTCCTGCGAAATTGGTGTATGGGATGATAATTCTATAATAGATTAACCTTGTTCGGGGAGCAGGGGTTATGCCTCCGGTCATGAAACTTGCCAAGTACTGGGCGTGTGAAAAAATCAGATGGATTGATAAGACGGGTTTAATTCGGGACAAGTTACGAGAGGATTGCGCCAGTCTTGTTCTGGGATAGACCATTATCACTGCATCAAGCTCACTGTCTTGAGACACCACAGGGAACACAGCAGGCAAGGAAACAGGCCGCCGGGAGTTAGGGAGATTCATGGACAGGAAAGATCCAACGAAGTGTACAGTGAAATATTTAGGGTATCCCGTAAGCGAGTTGAATCTGCATAAACGTGCGTATACATGTCCAGTCAAAGGCAGCAAATACGAAGCCACTCCTTGATTGAACAGACATGGTAGTGTCCGACAGGCTAGTATCTTCGGTAACCTCCACCACCTCCTCTGCCGCCGCGGTCATTTGAGCGATAGTTGTCTCTTCCTCCGTGGCCACCGCCATTGTTGTAGCCACCATTGTTATAGCCGCCATTATTGTAGCCGCCATTGTTATAACCACCATTTTGGCCGCCGTACTGAGGAGGAGGGGGCCCTGGTGGCATTCCAGGCATCCAGCCAGGAACCGGTGGTGGAGGAGGGAAACCTGCACCATTGGGGTTGAAGCCATGCTGAGCAGCTTGAGCAGCTAGATGCGGGGGCAAGTTGAACTGAGGAGGTGCACCGCCACCATATTGGTTGGAAGGAGGACCTCTTCCGTTGTCGTACCCATTTTGACCACCATACCTATCATTGTTGTATCTTCCTCCGTTGCGGTCATTGTAGTTGCCGCCATTCCCACGATCCGACCCATAGCTGAAGCCACCACCTCTGCCACCTCTACCTCCACGGTTGTTTCCAAAAGGTACACCACCGTAGCTGCGTCCTGAATTCTGGGCACGAGAGCGTGTACCTTCGATATCACCATAGTCCAAAACAGGATTGGGAGGAACCAAGCCTGGTAATAACATACTCTTGTGTATATGATTGCTTACAGGCATAGTGTAGTAGACAGTGAGCGATTGATCGTCGTCAATCTCCTCGAATGGTGTAGCACCTGGCAGAGGGAAGGTAAGAGCAGAGGATGGAAGATAATCCTGATTCTTCTCAACCTTTCCATTCAGACCCTCGGAGACTCGAGCATTGAGAGTGAGCTTGTCAGAAGAAGCCTTCTTTGAATAGAAGTTCATGATAACTTCATCGTATAGGGGATGCTTGGCAGAGAAGAGTAAAGCTTCTTTGCCAAACTCGTTGCGTGCTCTTTCGTCATCAGTCAGTAGCGGGTATCTGGTCGCCATGGCATCAAGAAGCTTCTTCTCGTCGATGAAGGGAAGTAAAGCCACACCCTGCCAGGCAAACTTCTTGCCGTTCAAATCTACCTCGAAATCTTCGGGATAGAAGTGTTTGATATCGCTATCGTCCTCAGTCATCAGAGGATGGAAGGCTGTGGGAATGGTGTGATTACTGGCAGCCGGCATGACACCCATGAGCTGTTCGTAGGGTCTGAAAGGCTTGCCCTTCTTGAAGTCGAGCTTCATGTCTTGAAGATCGACGAAGTCGGCAGCGAAGGGGGCGTAGTGGTGAGGGTAGTACCATGTCCAACTGGGGCAGCCCTGGAAATAGTAAAGCAAGACCCAAGCAAGGCCCTCAACATAGTCTCGGCCGACTTGATGTCGGAAGGCGATATTGTCCTTGTCAACCTTGAACTTCTGCTCATAGTATCTATCGGCGTAGCCATCTTCCCAGAGACGTACCGTGTCCGGGGGCATCTCATTGGGGTCAGCCTTGGGTGGTCCATCGTTCTTGGGATCAGGAGAGTTTCTGCCAGGGGTGCCACTATCATTGGACTCATCAGCTGCGGTCAGCTCGTCAGCCTTGCGTTTGCCCAAAGCTGATGGCGCTGCAACTGCGGGTGCAGCAACGCTGCTCATCAATTCCTCAACGGCATTCTTTTGCGATTCTTTAGGGGTAGCATTCTTCTGGGCCAACAGCTTCTCCTTGAGGACAGCGGCAGCGCTCTTGTTTGCGACATTGGCCTTGTTGACCACCATGTCGTGGGTCATGTAGCGTGGATCTGCTGCAGTCTGAGCAGCTCCCGGAGCAAATGTAGGAAGGGCGTTGATGTCGGGGATGGCCTCGCCGCTCTTCTTGCTGCCGGGGTAGCGGACAACAGGCTGGTTGGCATCGGCTCCTTGGAACGAATCCCTGCCACCAGATTGACCGCCGTTTCTCTTATCGTTGAGTCTGCGTCGCTTGGCAGCAGCGGCCTCCTTGCGATCCTCGACCTCCTTTCTACGTTTGAAGATGGTGTTTTCCTGCTTGGCGAGACCTTCGAGAATAAGCTGAGCACGTGCAAGGTCGACGTGTCCATCCTTGGTCACATAACCACCCATGACAGGGATGAGGTCTCTCCAGATGGCGATAAGGGTGTCGATACCCTGTTCACGAATGTCCAGCGACGGCAAGTGGGGCAGGAAATCGTTACCGACGAAGAAACACATAAAGACCCAATCATCCAACGCTCGTTCGAGGTCGAACTTGAATGGCTGGTTGGGCACGCTCATTTCGACGGCTAAGTATTCACGGAGGACACCAACATGAAGCCAGATGAAAGGCTTCAACGCAGCTCCACCTTGCTTGTCCTCTTTTTTTGCTGGTGCGCCTCGGCACTCGGCAGCAATATGTCCAGGTTGGTTGCAGAGACGGCACATGCCCGGCTTGGTGTCATTGGCAAAGACATCTTCACGGAGGACTCTGAAGTGTGGCTCATGGGTAGCGAGACCCAACATGATCAAATCGGCGTCGAGACCGTAGATGACGTGACGAGAGTTGGGATCGTGACTAGGAGAGTTGCGCTGGGATCGAACGAATTGCATAATCTTGTGCTCACCCTCTCCAGGCACCGTAGCGTCGGATATGATGATCTTGAGCTTCTCCCACGCTGGGTCGGTGTTGAGTTTGTATGCACACCAGTAGCGCAGACTGGCGGCCAGGATGTCCATGAAGGGAGTTCCAGGTGTGATGGCATTGCTATCCCACGTTTTCTTTGGACCGTCACCATCACCTTCGGGCTCTTGGCCTTGGGCTCTGAGCATCTTGTAGAGTTCAGCCTTGTCGGCATCTTTTTGTGCAGCTTCCTGGGCGGATCTGAAGCGGCGCGATCGTTGCTGATTCATCTTTGCGCGAGGGGCGACACCATCTATTCAGTCAGTACGGGTGTATATTGATACGAATGGGAAGAGAAGAGCCGACGGTGCGGGTAAACGGAGGAGGAGCAGAAAGACGATATGGACAATTGGGGCAAGAATACGGCAGGAACAGAATCGATAGTCGTATGATGGCAAGAAAGAGAGGAAGGCGGAGATCGAACGATACACCTCCATATAGGAGATAAAGTACAACGATGCCAAATTTGGCAACAATGCAATAGTCTCTGGGAGGCACAATCGGCTCGCGCGCCATGAACAGACATACCAACAGCAATCATCAACAATTTCCTGGGGCGGACCATGTTGACGACTCTTTCAGTGTACTCGAAGATGGCTACCATCATCTCCTCCTCATTCTCGGGAGGGGGACGATCTTCAGGATGCGAACACGGATGGACAATACCGTTCATGTCGAGATACAGATTGTCAAACTCTTCGCCATTTGGATTCGGCTTACGAGCGTCGATGGGGATCTTTGTGCCATCGACTTCATCAGGATGTTCCTCAATCACTGGGGATATGATCTTGGGATACTTTTGGGAAAGCCATCTGAATAGGGCGGGAACACCCATGGTGTATTTTGAACTGAATGGACTGCACTAAACAGGACAGGAGGGATCTGTCGCAAATTGTGAAGATACAACGGAAAGCGCGCGACAAAGTCAAATGTCGACTCTGGACGCCTTTGCTGACGATTTTCCTGCTCTCTCGCCTCGGGCGACAACAGTGATGACGGATTTGGGGATGCGACGATTATTTGTGCAAAGTCGAGGTGTGGATGACTGTTGCGTTGATAAAATCAGAAGTTTCATGTCGGCGTGCAGACTCATCAAGCTGTCACACAGAAGGCGCCAAGACCTGACCACTTTCCCCAGACGCCGCCAAATCCCTGGCGCCAGACCACTCCCGCATCTGGATGAGGCTAAGCCGATCGCGGATCAAAGATTACGGAGCCAGAATAAACACATGTCCGTCCACATTGGATGCGCATGTGCATGTCACAGTATATTTGAAGGACGACACAAACCAGGAATAAGGCATCTCTCGCGCTCCCTGTAAGAAACTAAGCGAGAGTCAGTGCGATGGGTATAGCAGTATACGCGCACTCCTTATAGAACATCCTCCCTCCACGTATACCATACCACGTATACAGCAGGCAAGATGCTGAAAGCTCCACTCAAGCAGACTGCTGGAGACACCATTTCCACCTTGTCCTCCCGTCTTGCCTCTGCCACGCTGCTTGAAGATCGACGCGCTTCCATCCTTGGGCTTCGCTCTTTTGCAAAACAGTACCCTGCATCAGTGGCCAGTGGCTCTCTTCGAGACCTCATTGGATGCCTCCGCGCAGATGGACTCGGTCTGGGTAGAGAAGGGGGAGAGGGTGGAGACGTAGACACGGTGCGCCTGGTCCTTGAAACATTGCTCATGCTCTTCAATCCGGACCAGAACAGCCCCGAGGCCAGCGAGGATATCGCTTTGTGGTTGGCAGACGAGTTTAGTCAGGTATCTTGTTCTTTTCTGTCATTTTCTTCTCTGTCGTGTCCTGTCCTCGGACTATAATCATTTCAACATTACAACTAAATCTCGACATGCATGAAACTGAGCTAAGGTGTAGCGTCAAGACAACATCACCATCCTACTCGACCTGCTAGACCAACCCGACTACTATGCGCGCATATACTCGCTACAACTCCTCACCGCAATTTCATCATCACGCCCGGAAAGGACGCAGGAGTGTATTTTACAGGCGCCCTTGGGCACTGCCAGACTGGTCGGTGTGCTGGATGATGCAAGAGATGCAGTGCGGAATGCGGCCCTGCTGCTGCTGGTTGACCTGACAAATGTCTCGCAAACAGAGCTGCAGAAGCTCATTGCCTTTGAAGACGCCTTCCAGCGCGCTTTCAACCTCATTCAAGGAGAAGGTGGCCTTGCAGAGGGTGGCATTGTTGTTCAGGACTGTCTCACCTTCCTTGCCAACTTGGTCAAACACAGTGCCTCTAACCAGTCGCTCTTCCGAGAGAGTGGTTGTATCCCGCGCCTGGTCGAGGCTGTCCAGCAGAGTGTCACTGTCCCTCCGGATGAGAATGACTTCAGCCGCGTGAACCGGGAGAAGAACTCATGGGGTCTTCTCGCCGTTCTTCGACTATTTCTTGAGAAAGGGGAAGTCGGGACCAAGCAAAATCAGGATGTCTTCTGGCGAGCCGGTCTTGTCCAAATGGTCCTCAGGCTCGCTTTCGATACCGCCGCCCCGCCCATGATCAGGACCAATGCTCTGAAAACGTGCGCTGATATGGTCGCCAACAACACGCCATTGCAGGAAAGCTTCGCCGCTCTTCAAGTCCCATTGCCGTCGGAACCCCAGCCGACGACCAATGGCGCCAAGAAGAGCAACGAGCCCCGGACCGCCTATGTGATTGAAGCTCTTCTCGACCTTGTCCTCGTCTCATCGCCATCTCGCCCTTTCGAATTACGCGCCTCTGCCTGTGCCTTGATCAAGGCTTATTTCGCTGGCCATCAACGCATCAAGCTACATTTCCTGCAAAGAGCTATTGCCGGCTATACCGAGGGCGAAGAAGAGACAAGCAATGTTCTAAGCACTCTTATGAACGGCCCGCAAGGTCCAGCCATCGCTGATCCGCTGAGGTTCGCTCTTGCTGGTGACATCACGTCGCAGCTTCTGCACGATGAACCGGATGCCAAAAGCATGCTTATGAGCGTAAAGGAGGGTGACGCGGACAAGGGCGAGGACGTTGTCACGGCCACTCAGATGCTTTCAGGGCATCTTCTTGCTTGTCTACAGAATGACTTCGATCCTCAGGTCTCTATTGCTTATCTCGTGCTATTAATTACATTCTTGTTCGATGATCCACTAGCAATCAACGATTGTCTTGCCGAAGGATCATCATTGGTGGGTGTGCTAATCTCTACTACACTCTCTGCAAGCAATTCACTGGTCGCGAGCGATCCCATCAAGTCACTACTACCAGGTCTTTGCGCGATGCTTTTGGGAAGCATCTACGAGTTCAGCACGAAAGACAGTCCGATATCCCGCCGAACATTGCATCCATTGCTCCTCTCCAAATTGGGCCGACAGAAGTACTTTGAGGCTTTAGCACAATTCAGGTCGCATCCTGATGTACGAGATTTCGAATTGCTCGCCGAATCCGGTGCTCCGGAACAAGAACTTGTCTCTATACTTTTTGACATTGCGTTTATCGACTGGTTCAAAGATGAATACGGTCGACTCAAGCGTGCTATTGATCGGGATCCTGGGGTAGAAGTGTTCCGAAAGGCTGAAGTTGAGGTTGATCGTGATATCTTGGATGACCTTCGCGAGCAGATCAAGACAAAAGACGAAGCCTTGCAAGAGTTGGAGGGCGCTACACTGACTGCACGAAGAAGAGCAGACTCGATTGCTGCCAACCAACGCCGGGAAGTGCAGAGCTTGCAGTCAGCACAACGTGGTCTTGAATCAGAGATTGAGCGCCTTAAGCGTATCAACGAAGCCCTCCAGCGGGACCACGATGCAGAATTGCTGCGCGTCCAAGGCGAGCTTCGCAGCCAAATTGCCCAAGCACGTCTGGAGGCACGCACTCAGAACGAGACAATGCAGCAGAATCACGCTCGAGAGTTGGAACGATTGAAGGGCGCACACGGTGCTTCACTTGCCAGTGAACGCTCCTTGTGGGATGACAAAACTCGCAAGGCTGCTGAACAAGCTGCTCGAGAATTGACTAGTGCACTCGAGAAAGCTTCAATCGAGCATCGACAAGCATTTGAAAAGGCTGCAGAGGACCATCGCCAGACTTCCGAGCAAATGATCCAACAGCACACCAAGGAGATTGAGCAGACCAAGCAAGAGAACCAATCTGCAGTCGATGCACTCAACAGCAAGATCCAGCAACACGAATCAACAATCAAGCAGCGCGAGGATGCACTACAAGACCATGAAAAGGCAACCAAGGGCCTGAAGCAGGAACACCAGACCACCAAGTCCACTCTAGACAAGCTGCAGAGCGACTACAACGAAGCCAAAAAGTCAGCGGAGAAGTTGGAGAAGGAATTGCAGCAGTCGAAGAAGTTACAAGACGGCCTTCAAGAAGTCAACACCAAGGCAATGGCCAGGGTCAAAACGCTAGAAGAAGAGGCCAAGCAACGCGAGACTCGGGTCAAGGACCTCACCTTGGAACGCGACCAACACCGGACTGAAAAGGACGACCTACAATCAAAACTTGAAGCCCTGCAGAAGGACATCGAAGGCTTGAAGGAAGAGCTGGCAGCCGAACGAAAAGGCTACGGCGAGCTGGAAGCCGAACTAGAGAAAATAAAGCAGACTTCGAACAAGCCCTCCGCCGAATTGAAGGCCGCAAAGGATGCACATGCTAAGCTAGAAGCCGAAATCAAGAAGTTCAAGGACGGTCAGGCCAAAGCCGAAGCTGAAGTCAAGAGACTCAACGACAACCAAGCCAAGACCGGCGCCGAGTTGAAGAAAGCCAAGGAAGCGCAGTCGAAACTTGAAGCAGACCTCAAGAAGTCTCAGCAGCAGCAAGGAAAGGGAGGCAAGAACGCTGGGGCCAAGACCAACAAGGCCGACTCAGACAAGATCGCCAAGCTGGAGAAAGATCTCGCTTCTCTCAAGACAGAAGCGACAAAGGCAAAAGCAGACGCGGACAAGGAGAAGGAAGAGACGCAAAAGGCGCGATCTGAGTTGGAGGATCTGCTTATGGTGTTGGCGGACCTTGAAGGCAAGAGAGAGACGTACAGAGAGAGGCTGAAAGGATTAGGTGAACAGGTCAGTGAGGACGAGGATGAGGACGAGGATGATGATGATGATGATGATGATGACGAAGAAGAGAATGAAGAGGAGAACGATGATGTGGATTAGGTGGAGAAAAAGTAGGATATTCAAGGCTGTGTTCGCAAATTTGAAAGCGGGAAAATGGTATGCATCTTATTGTAGCATAGCTTGATGTAAAAAACAAGGCCGCATCTAGAGCGCCTTGGCAGACGTGTAATCTAAGTGGTCGTTTCCCGCACGACTTCCAAGCCCCATCACTGGCGCCCCACGAGTACGTTAGGACCGGTCGTCCCCTCAAGGAAATGTACCACGTTCCTCAGCGTTGCCTCCGAGATCTCCTTTAGCGCTTCTTCTGTGAAGAAGCCCTGATGACCAGATACAATGACATTAGGGAAAGTCATAAGTCGCTGAAAGACGTCATCATCAATGATGTCGCCCGATCGATCATGATAGAAGAGCGCACTCTCCTCTTCATACACATCCAGCGCCAACGACCCCAGCTTTCGAGACTTGAGCGCCGCGATGACCGCGCCGGTGTCGATCAGGCCTCCTCGGGACGTATTGACCAGCATAGCCTTTGGCTTCATTCTGCCCAACGTATCCGCGTTGATGATATGGCGTGTACTCTCCAACAGCGGACAATGCAAAGAAACCACATCCGACTCCCCTAACAGCTCATCCAGACCCACGTACTCGCCCAACTTCTCCTCCGTAAATTCAGCAGAAGGCATCGGATCGTAAGCAAGCACCTTGCAACCAAATCCCTTCAGGATCCTGGCGGTCGCCACCCCGATCTTGCCCGTTCCTAGAAGACCGACTGTCTTGCCATGCATGGTGAACCCCACCAAGCCCACGAGGCTGAAGTTGCCCTCGCGCACACGACTGTAAGCACGATGAGTACGTCTGTTGAGCGTCATGATGAGCGCGATCGTGAATTCAGCGACTGCTTCGGGAGCGTACGCCGACACGCGAGCGACGAACAAGCCCAATCTGCGCGCTGCATCCAGGTCGACGTGGTTGAAGCCGGCGCAGCGGAGGAGGATGGCTTTGATGCCTAGATTGTGCAAGGTCTGCAGGACCGGAGCGTCCAGGATGTCGTTTACGAAGACGCTGACGGCATTGCAACCCGAAGCCAGCAAGGCCGTTTCCTGAGAAAGGTGGAAGACGTGGTAGATTAGTTCGAGGTTTAGACTGGGGTTGTTGAAGGAGGCGGTTGCTTTGTCCAGGTATTCGCGGTCGTAGGGCTGGGCGCTGAAGACGGCGATTTTCATGTTGTTTGACATCGCTGCTGCCGCTTGCTTGGTCAATGTTGACAGGAAATGGAGATGAGGATGGACTCGTCTTGAAAATATGAATGATATTCCTCTACTGGTCGGACGTTAATCTTGATTTGTCTTGGTAGGCTGGGGATTGGGAAATGCAAGGTTTTGGAGATACTCTGGTCAAGGAGAGGCAGATCACTCATGTATCTGTTGTATGCACAATCTCGCACCCTTCGGTGACGCTAGCATCCTTGGCATATATATTTCCTCCTGTAAAACTCCACACGTGCAAGCAAAGTGACCAGAGGCACTTTGTTCGCTGGAAGGATCTCCTCGTCTATAATCGCCCCGCAAAGCTGTTACTCCGGTCAATATTGATACCGGATCGGGCCAGCCACCGTTTTCCACTCTAACTTGAAGATCTTCAGCCAGACGGATCAAAATCATATAGCACGGACTCTTCGTAGGTAAAACCACAGCATGCGGTTGCCTTGTCGATTAGCATACAAACAATATGACCTATGGAACAGCTCCCTCTCTAGATCTATGCTAATGTGAAGGCACGTCTAGAGCTTACAAAAGCAGAAATAACAAAACGCCGTCGATCTTCAAGTAATCTGTATCAATCGATTCTCCAGTCGGTACAATTTCAGCGTGTATATCGGAGAAGAGTAAGGTGACCTTCTTGGTCGTAAAGCATGTCAAGGATGAGTTCGTGTGGCGCGCTCAGAAGCTGTAGACTGTACAAAATGTCAAGCTCGACACGAATCGCTAGCGCGCGTCCACGACCAATCGTAGCAGACGTCTATTTAGCTAGCGTGGATGGTGTGACTCGTGCAGCTTCTCATGTAAATTCTCACCACTCGATTAACATTTCAGCAAATCGACTGCAAGCAAAGGCGATAGTATCTATAGCCAGCACGACCAGAATCTACCGATTGCAGCCACGAAATATGAGAAAGTACGAACGGCAAGCACAGTCGCAAAGAAAGCATGGCCCGCTCTCTGTAAGTGGTGCGTCCAAGGCGCCCATTTCGCCACCAGTCCAGCGACCAGGTTGGAAAGGTCCTGGCTATGTCAAGAAGCGGCCCTCGCGTCACATATCTACTCCTTCGGCTCCTCCTTTGGTGATTCAGGAACAGTTCCTTCCTGCCGAGCTGCAACAGCTCATCCTTGACATATTTCAAGATACCTTTCCAGCGTCAAAAGACTTTGATACGTTGAAACCGCTCCTTCATGAGATCAACGATGCTTTGCTACACAGAGACTTTGATCGCGCTTTTGGTAAGGAGGAGTATTCAGAGGGGTACGCCTTGAGGTGGTCTCCGAGTCGAAGTCTTGCGTATGCGAATGTGATGGCGTGGATATGTGATCGGGGTCGGGAGGAGCCATGGACACAGAATTGGATGCATGACGTGGCAAAGGACGGGACACAGACCGTAGCATCAAGACCAGTGAAAGCTCTATGTTTCGGAGGAGGGGCAGCAGATGTCATGGCCTTTGCAGGACTACTACGGCATCTTCGTCCGGACGCTGCGGGCAAACCGGTTCAAGTCCAATCACTCGACCCGGAGCAAATAGCAAAGACAACAGACGACTCAGCAACTCTGAATTCAACGCCGTCATTCGCTCCCATCACTCTTGATCTCCACCTGATCGATGCGGCAGATTGGTCTTCTGTAATCTCAAAATTGCAGACAGGCCTCACCACCCCTCCGACCCTCTCAAAGTACGCCAGCTCCGCGGCTCGAGCCTCAAATGCTGCATTCCTCTCATCAGGCGTCTTGCAGCCAAATTTTACTAAAGCCAACCTGTTCGACCTTTCTACTGAAGATCTACGGACCATGATCGGAACAGATCCGTTGATGATCACTTTCCTGTCAACACTCAACGATCTCTATATATCGTCCATTCCCAAAACAACCGCTTTCCTCCGAAGACTCACTTCAGTAGTGCCGAAAGACAGTCTACTACTTGTAACAGACAGTCCAGGTGCCTGCTGTGAAGTTATCACCGCAAAAGGACAACCAGACGAGGATACTCAATCTTATGAGTTGAACTGGCTTCTGGACCGAGCTTTGTTGCCCAAGCCGAAACAGCCCAAGACCAAAGATGAAGAAGACGAAGTACCGCCTGCTTTATGGGAAAAGGTTGTTAATGAGAGTGGTAGACATCACAAGCTGGAAGAGAAGTTGCATTATCCTGCTAGCTTGGAGAATCTCAAGTTTCAGGTGCATTTGTTCAGAAGGCTGTAGGTTGACAGAAACACTTTTCTGCTTACGTCGACACAATATCACATAATGCTCGTATCTTTCGTGACCTTCATACAAAGAACAGCTTCTCCACAAAGACATATCTATCTTGTGAATTGACAATGACGAAGACTGTCTTATGGTCTACCAAACATCGAGCATGCAACAAGTACGAAACAAGATCTTACCGGCCACATTAAGGAAGAATATGAGGAGCCGCCACAGCCTCTGCGCAAGCAGCCATCAGCCTCGCCACCAGCCTCTAAACATAATAATAGCAATAAGGCCCCTCGAATGTACTCATCAGATCCCCAAACCTCTGCTTCCCCGCCACGAAGCCAAACGAAATCTCGTCCTCCAGCGTCATATTCGCACTCGGCACCAGATTCCTCAACGTCGACGTCCCATAAATCTGAGTCTTCCTCACGGGCCAATCGATACCTTGCCAAATCGTCCACACCCGATCAATCATCGCGTGATGCAGGAAAAACAACGGATCGCCCACGGACGCATAGAAGTCGCCCATTGTGCCCGTGGAGCCAGGGGTGAAGTGACCACCGCCGTGGACACCGAAGAACCCTGCGTCTACGTACGTGCGATCGCCTTGCATGACACCCTGGAAGGTGGCGATGTCTGGATTCTGGAGGATGAGGTTGGTGGTGTGTTCCCAGCTTGACCATTTGCTTAGCCATTCGTTGAGGTCGCGGACGATGCAGTGGGGGTTGTATGCGAAAGCACTGTATGCGCTTGTGGTGTTCTCTGTGAACAGCGGACCCATGTGGATGATATAGTCGCTGAAAGGACCCTTCTCCACACAGCCACCTCCCGTGCCTGGAGGAGCGGTGACGTTTTGGTAGGAATGGTAGAGGGGTCCGCGGCTGGGGATGAAGTAGCCATCGCTGCCCATGGAGTATTCGTCGCCGTTGAACATGGGATTGGATTGGGGTGCTGTGGCGTAGTCGGGCCAGTTCCAATACGGGAGATAGCCTGTGTACCCGCATAAGTTGCGAAGATCTTGCTCAAACGAGTGTATGTAAAAGCGGTGCCAGGCTAGAAAGTCGGCGGTGTCGTGGATGAAGAGGGTTAGGTTGATGTGGGTAGCCAGATATTCGTCGTATCGAGTCCTGATGCCTGGGTATGAAGGAGCCTCCTCTTCGGTCATGACCTGAGGTGGGAGAGTCTGGAGGCAGATTACGGAATCTGTGAAATTCTTCCTCATCTCTCTTGACATTGAGTTCCTGAGTATTTGATTAGTTTATGGCCATCAGGTGAGGGATGTCGATGGCTTACCATTCTATGCGGTGATTCGCTGTAGCTAAAGTGCATGCGGATGATTGATTCTTGGCGTAGAAATCGAAGTTCCATTTAGAAATGTCAGAAAGGTCATTCAATGCCGTGCCGTTGACGGTTTCTGCTAAGGTGTAGTTCTTGGTATATCCTGTGATCAATTGCGAGTGAGTGAGTGTCGCGCAGGCTGTCAAAGCTGATAAGATAATGGAGACATGCATCTTGAGGAGATGAAGAACGGACAACTTAGGCAAGAATATAGTTGAAGATACAAGATCGAAGGATATAATGATCAATGGTAATGGGTCGAGGGGGGTTAAATGTTATTTCATAGGACCCGGAGCTCCAACACGAGCACATCGAATACATATGTTCGGATGAGGCAAAAGATACAATACATAGATCGAACCATATAGCGGTCGTCGAGACCGCTAGCCGCTTTCCACAGTTCCCGTGGCCTTAACAAGTGGAGTGATACTCGCTGCAGTTTCAAGTCATTTAGCTACCATGCTGCAGTAATTTATAAGTCAACAAGAGTTTGCACTGCGATACGAAGCTGATAGTAAGCATAGAGTAGCTGCATGTAGTAATTGATGATAGAGGATGCAGATGCATGCAGTCAGACCGTGCATGAAAAATGTCCGGTCACAGGCTTAAAATTGGCCGAGCACGACTCTTACAAGTCGCTCGTAAGCAAGTAAGTAGTCCTCAATCGTCAAAAGCCGACTAAACATTATTTGATGCTTTGCCAACCATGTCGAGGTTAAGTGGCACAGCGAATCCTCGAAGAACAGAGAAATGGCGAAAAGAGGTAGGAAGAGAAGAATGATTCGTGGTTTGATTGATCCCGCAGATCGTATGAGGAAAATCCAACAAATCTTCGCACGAGCAGGATCATAATCTGATCAATCCATACTGCACAAAGTACTACACAATCGTCCGAGCAGACATATGCCACGTCGCTTCGTGAAGGAGTTCGGCTCAGCCGATGGCTAATTGATGCATGAAGTCATTCGTGCGACCATGACTACCTTTGCTGGTATCAACCTCATTCCTTCAGGTTTCTCACCGCATCACGACTATGTTCATCAGGCTCGGAGTACCACTACGAGTTTGATGCATTTACAGCCAGGCTTGGTTCTCCCGTGAATGATCAGCAGGTTCAGTTAACGGACTCTCGCGTCGTCGTCAAGCCGTTGACATCGTCGGATTCATAGGCCATAAGGTGCTGATTTCTCACCATCCAAAGGTATCCTCAACGTACTCCAATGTCCGGCACCCACCCTTTAGCGTAGCTTCCACCGCAGCGCGCGCCTGATCGGCCATATCCGCTGGGCCACAAACTAACACCACAACTCGAGCGCCGGATGCGCTAGCTTCCGATGCTGCTGTAGTGATGATGTGGTGGATATTTGGTCGTCCATGTTGAATTTCAACTGCATCACCATTGCAAGAAGCATTCGTAGACTCGACTGGTGTGACCTCGTCCGAGTCGGAGGTAGAAGAATCGTAGTGAGCCGGCCCATCCCTTGATGTGGCATAGAAATGGCCTGTAAAGTCTGAATGCTGGAGAGCAGAAGCCAATTCCTCTTTGCAAAGCTTGTTGATGAACGCGCCCTGCTTGGCCGCCCAAAAAAGGTCGATCTTGGAAGTCCTCGTGGTGTTGTTAGCGGACCTCACGCGGTGGTCCAGGATATATGGTAGAGCGGAGGAAATGCCAGTGCCTCCTGTGATCAGGACAACATTGTTGAAAGAGTGTAGTGGTGCTCTGTGACCATATGGGCCCTCAATCAGGAACTTTTGACGAATCGTACCATTGGACTTCACACACTGATTACGCATGCGCTTGGTCCATCCATCGTAAGGCCGGACCCAGAAGGTCAGTTTCAGCTCGGAATTATTTTGAGAAGACAGATCCGAGTCTGATGGCGATGGTTGCACGTCTGCTGCAGCCCCCTTCTCCACGTCTTGAAGGGCAGTCACACAGCTTGCGGAGGACTCAACGGTGTATGAGCCCAATGTGAAAGGATGATTTTCCCATCCGCGGAAAGTGAACGGTTGGTAGAGGTGGTAGTATTGCCCAGGTCCAGGCTTGAGTGTAGTCGACCCGGGGTATACATCGATCCTGATGACATCCTCGTCTTTGTCATAGGAGACTTCCGCAGATGATGTCTTGATGCCAGAACTGCTGAGTTTGACGTGGACGTTGCAGTATATCAACCGAACGAGACGACAGAATCTGTCAAATGACCATATAGCGATCGTAGGCCACAGATATCCGTTGTATTTCCCATCTTGCTCGGTGGTGTGTCTGATGCAATTAGTAGCTGGTATGGCAGAAGTAGAGACCTGAATACATACACATAAAGGGCGATGAGAAGGACGACGCAGGAGCTGATGTGGATGAGCAGGAACACTTCGTAGAACTTGACGCGTAGCCATGACGTGGAGAAGACTAGGAGTAAGCACATAAGTATTAGGGCCTGACATAAGTTAGTACTGAGCCAAGTCTACTGAAAAGAAGAGCTACGCACCACGAAACCTAATCTGAACCAATTCTCTTCGAGGTCAGTGGTATATGTGCCAGGAGCTTGTTCCTGTTAGCGTTATTATTCTTGTTCAATTTTCGAATATCACTCACAGTAGACGCAGTACTTGACAGTATAGCTGATAGCGTGGACAACTCCCAAGATAGTGGTAGCCCTTGCAATATGTCTGTGAAAGATACTGAAAGTTCTGTAACTCCAGCCAGTGGCCCATATAAAGATGTTATTGCGTCCAGCAAAGATCCATAGCCAAGGCAGGCAGCAGTATGCAATGATACCAGTACGAGGGCCAATATAGACCCAAAGCTGCCGAGCTATTGTAGGATATCTAACAAGGGTTAGTGATGGTAATGATTTCTGTGTAAGATGCCACTCACAAGGTGTTGCCGTGGAAGGCACCATAGCTTACGCAGTTCAGAATGATGATCAGAGCCCAGAAGCCGATGACGATGAGCAGGTCCAGTCGCTTGGGGATAGTGCACCACATGAGACGGCGTTGATGATGACGTCCGAATGCAGCTGGTACAATAACATACAATCTAGACCAGTGGGAGAGAGTAGCGATGGGATTGAACGATAATCTGTTCGATCGAGGCTTCCCGTTGATAGACTGTTTGCCTTTCGCAGATGCGAGGCTGGCGGAAAGAGTGTTGAACAAGTTTGTGGTGATCCCAAGTAGAAGTACACCACCCCAGAAACCCATGACACCCCAGCCTAGTCGTGTTGACTTTGGCTTCGATCCCACAGATGCGACCTTATATGCATTAGTGAGGTTGAATCATGAAGGAGTCACGAGGCTTACATAACTCTTATACGATCGCACATAATACGATCGGACAAGTAAAGAAGGCTTAGTCACGGCAGTAATACCGGACTCGGGGTCGACTGATGGAAGCGTGGTAATGTAGGTATCAGTGACAGTGGCAGTGATGTTGGCAAGGTCGATCAGAGAAGCGTTGGTACTCTTGCAGAGAGCATTCCAATAGACGATACCGTCTTCCAATTCTTGAGCAGAGCAATATACTCTCGCCGAAGCATACAAGGAGGTGACTTCGACCTTATTCGTACAGTAGGTGGCAGATTTGGCTTTCCTTGGCTCTAGGATCGCGGTGCGCTGTGATTTGGAGGAGGCGGTAGGATCCGTCCATGTCAGAGGGCTCAAAGATGTGTAGACAGAGTAGAAGCAATACTGGCTTGGCTGGCTTGGCTTGAAAGCTGCATGTGCTTGTCCAATGAAGGATACAATACTGAAAAGCAGCAAGGCAATGTTGACCATCTTGTCACCTTGTGTTAGGTTTCCCTTGCACGATCTGATAAGATGACATACTGGGGGACGGGGAGGAGTATATATGTAAGCTATCAGCGGTACAATCACGACTGGGGACCCACAAAACTCTCGATCCGTGATGGGACGGACACTATTGGGTAGAGGTGCTGGTACGAACAACGACGAAGAGCGGGTAGGTAAGGTAAGATTCAGATGGCGTGGATACCACTCACGGACCTTGACGACGATCCTTGCAACGGGTGTCTCTGCTCCACAGCCACGTTCCTGCAGCTTCTATGCTGCATGATATTGTCAAACAATAGTCTTCAGATAAGACCAAGGCAGCGATGCTTCGTTTTATGTCTCTCGAAGGAGTGACGAGTCAATAGAACTTCCTCCTTGATGTCCTTCGCAAGGAGCATTACCTATAAGCTCGTAACACAAAGCAAGAAGGTCCACGAGTCAAAGCGCGATAGAAGCCCCTCAAGCATTCTGCCACGAGTCTTGGCCTTTGCAAGCTTTTACAAAGTGTCCTTGCCTGACCACCAAGTTGCACGACGGGTGAGCTATGCTCGCCTTCCAACGCGCCGATGACAAGGTTTCTTAGGCATTGAACTTTAGCCGCGTTACTGACGGCTCTACGAGAATACCCTTGCTGAGGATGCAGCCAGTGATGACTTGTTGAACGATCTAGTATCCGACAATCGATAAATGGAAGGTAGCAGGGGTCACATACGACTTGGCAATGAGTCGCACCGCCAAAGGTGATAGGTCCGTTTGAGGGTAAATCTTGGCAGGAAAGGCCGTATTCGGGAGACCGAACTGCGCCTGCGGTCAGTTTGTCCAAGAGATAAGGAAGCGAAAGTCAGACGTCCTGTGAGTGGTCACCTTCAGACTGGAAAATTTTTATCTGATGATCAGACGGGCGTTTTCGAGATCAGATAATTGCCTAGCGTGATACCAAGATACGCTAGAGTCAAGACAAGGGTCGCAAGCTTTCGCTCTGGCCCCACTTGTGATCTTCTCCCTCAACGTCGGGCTGGTATAGACCTGCAGATGATGGCTTGACCTTGGTGTAATGGTCGCAGCTCGAAAGGATGTTTCGGTCGTTCTTCGCAAAAAGGCTGTATCCAGTTAGCTGCAATTGACCAACGCCTTTGAAAGCAAGGAGGAATCATGCCTGCTACCATTTAATCGCGTTCCATTGTCTCGCGCTTCTTGGCATTGGTAATTGTATACGCCGTCTTTCGGTCTGGATCACATGACACGAGTCGTCTTTCCAAGACGTCGGCTCCACTTTGCAACATCTGGCACGATGCAATGACTATGCCCCGCCTACACGGCAGACTTGGAGTAATAAAGCCACTGGATGATCATAGATCTGGTCTATTTGACATTGCGCTTGAGCAGTTCTTGGTCCGACATCTGTAGTGACCATCACTTCGTCGTATGTTCATGATATTTCGAGCCCCATTCTTCACTACACCGACTGACTCGAAGCCTTCTGATTGAAGGCCTTCTCCGTGGCGCTCGCCTCAACAACGGATGTGTTATCGATGACCAACCTGCCATGAGCATCATGTTTCTCATCCCAACGCTCCAACTCAGAGTACGGCACTTTTACCAAGGCGTGACTAGAAGACCCGTCTGCAAAAATCAAAATCTCCTGCTTGATCTCATACTTGCCAATTTTCGGAAGGAGGAAGATCCAGGCGTAGTAGTAGACTCCGCAGGCCACGAGACTGTATCATTTCGGTCAGCAAGTCATGTCTCCATCTTGGCACAATTGCCAAACAAAACAGAGAGCACTTACATTGCAATACCTACAACGCAATAGGTCGCATACCAGAAACTGACGTCCCCGCCATCCGCACCATCCTTGGGTGGATACCAAGGCATAGCAAGCAGGTATACATTCACCAGGATGCTGAACACGACCGCGGCATCCCATGCACGGAAGTCTGATCGAGCGATGCCAAGCTTTTTTCGGCGATGTCGCACCACATACAAACCGACCGACATGGCAAAGGAGAATGCGGCTGAAGGATAAGTCTGAAGGTCAGTGACTGTGCATGCTGATCAGCTCGGGCTATCAAATGTGGACAACG
Source organism: Dothideomycetes sp. NU200 (assembly GCA_027943355.1). NCBI lineage: Eukaryota > Fungi > Ascomycota > Dothideomycetes > Dothideomycetes sp. NU200. The sequence continues at coordinate 89,588 of BSCJ01000037.1, read as the reverse complement.
TCAAAAGTCACGGACTGAAGTTAAAAGCATCGCCCGCAGGTGGAGCCAATATCATGACCAAAGTGAGAGCCCATTTGACGAAGTATGGACCGAGCGGTGTTCCGAAAGGCTTTGTAGAGGCCCAAAAGTTGGGGAATGGGAGAACGCCTTGTCTGATTCTCATCATCAGTATTCGAGTTGGCTGCCAGTAAAGACCTACCATACATACCTTCCGCATTCGCGAAGCACACGTGACTGGCCTATGTTGACGGCAATCAGATTGCCAAAAGCACTCAAAGCAATAAGTAAGTTAAACGCCTTGACTGCCTTTGCTTTCCCGAAGACATTCTCGAAGAACAAGCTGGCCACGGTCTGGCCTCCGCTCATGATGTCTGCTTTGGAGACTTGACCTGGGTCAGCGGTGGATTGAAGCCTTTATTGAAGCGACTTCTTACCAGCAGCGAAATATGCGATGTTGACCAAGATGTACAACACAGTAGTGACTACCAGCGATATAGAAGCATTCTTCTTTATCGTCTTGACAGGATTCTGCATAGTGAGTCAGTCATCCACACTACAACTCAATGTGACTTTCTACGTCTCCATTAATTTGACTCACCTTGATCTCATTGACAACATTGAAAGCATTCTCGTACCCCGCATACGCGAAGATGATCTTAACGAGCCCATTGGCAAGTCCATACCCCTCCTTCGACGTCCCCTCGAACGCAACCCGGAAATTCGCAGTCGGATCAGCCACAGATGTATGACCTCCCAGCACAACTAGCCCAGTAATGGCAATGAAGACCAAAGTCAAGACCTTGACAACACCGATCGCATTAGAGATATGATAAGAGATCTTGGTGTGAAACACAAGCATAAGAGTGGCGACTGTGTATCCTGCGACAGCAACGCCCTTCTCCTCCCAAGCGCTTGGCGTGTGTCCATTGATCTTGAAGAGGTATTCAGCGAGGACGATAGCGTTGCCGCTGCTAAAGGACAGTATGACTGTTTGAAAGGCAAAGGCGAGAGGGAAGAAGTAACGAGGTCGCGGGTAGGCTTGTTCGAGGTAGACGACTTCCGAGCCTGACCGATTGGGAAAGTAGGATACGTACTCCAGGTAGACGCTCAGTGAAGTTGCGGATGTGGCTAGGCCGATTGCCCAGAAGATCAGACTCATGCCTACGGAGCCGACGTCGTTGAGGATTGTTGCTGCTGCGATGGGTGTCAGCTCTTTGTAGGTCTCACCCGAGCTGACGCGGTACAGAGAGCGAAACGTGAAGGAAACACAAGAGAAAGGGAGAAGACATACGTGTCGAATAAACGCCTGTGCCGACCATTTTGCTGATGTTCATGAACACAATGGTGACTGGACCAACTGAGTAGCCCAGCGGAGACGCAGTCTCTACCGGGGCTCCATTGACTTCTTGATACGAGGGCAATGAGCCATTCCCGCCTTGTTCGACCGTGAACTTGAGATCGCCCCCAGTCAGTATCTGGCCGGAGGCAGCATCATTGCTCGTTGCTACCGCACCGTGGTCCTTCACTTCGGCGGAGCCCGAGGAACCACGGAAGAAGATCATGGTGGATTATTCGCTTTAATCATGAATAGTAGGTCCCATGCCGCCTTATATCTATACATACAGGTTGGATCATTGTTCATTGCCGAGAGGTTGGCCGGCCCACGAGATCTTATGGTACACGGATCGTTGGGATGGCATCATCTCCACGTACAACATAACTCCACTATCAACCATTGCCATACTTGCAGGACCCATAGGATACATGGAGGAGATGAGCGCTTCTTGACAAGTTGATAGCTTATAGCACGCGTGCGATGCAACGTCGATCGCGTCATCTGCGTAACCTTCACATCCTTGCCGATTGGTTACAAGATACCATTCTCGATATCATCGACAAGAGCAGCCAGTCGCTCCAGCATACAGTGCCATTGGATGAAGGTTGATTGCAGGTAAAGTCGATTCGCAAAGTTGCGTGATTGGATTGTGCCCCACTTTCGCTCTGTATACCACTCCCCGCTGGTTCGTCTCGGATATCGCGCGTGAGATCAACCCTAATGAAGCGGGACACTCTGCGCTTCCGGACGTATTAATCTTGCTCTCAATACGTGCATCTCTCTGATGGCGTAGATGGTGCTGTGAAGCGTACTCAGAACTTCGACAGCATGGAGCCATTGTCAGCCACCAAACGGTGTTCTATTGGCTATCGTGAACCTCGATTGTCAATTGATGAAATAGAACGGTAGTATAGCACGTTCATAATGGCATGATATACCTCGACTCTCTACTCCTTGGATAATAACAGTCTCACTGCTCGACACAGGTAATGACAGGGGTGCAAAGCTATGCAACGGACAGGGTCGCCATGTTTCAAATGAATGGCGAGCTCCGCAACAACGATAGTATCGCCAGGGCTTGCGAGAGTAGATAGGCATTCAGACACGGATAATGCAACGTGCATCAGGGAGGCAAGTATTACAGGGATGTTGCAAATAGTCTGTCGTATTCAGATAGCTTCGAGAGTAGAACCACCTTTGACCTTCAAGCCGCAACCTCACACATGTCACATGCTAACCACCATAATCAACCAGTCATTTCAGGTGTGATTCACGAGCTCTTCTCATGTCCACCGCCACCGTCATCGTCGCCACGACCCCGACCAAGCGCAGAAGTACCAGGATCAAAGAACCTAACACTTCTCCCCGTGGTAGCTCCACCACCTCCACCACCAAGAGAGCCGAGCACACTTCTCCCAAATCTATTACTTCTTCCAAAGCCAGGCGTGTCCAACACACTAGCAGCCGAGCCAGCAGCCGCCCCACTCCTCCCGAACCCACCTGCTCTCATCTTTCGCTCGAAAGGTGTGACTTGCGGGGTCAACGCACCCATATCTCTCAGACCACCAGGCCGAAACGGTGCCGGTGTTGTAGAAGCTAGGAAGCCTGGTCCGCCTATTCCTGCTTCAAAGTCGTCCCTTTCTTCGCCATCATTGTTGATGTGAGGACGAGCTGGGTTTGGTGCGGAGGGTATGAACGACGACTTGGGAGCTGCAGTAGTCGATGAAGCAGCAGGAGTGGAGGTGGAGCGAGGAGGTACAGACGAGTTTAGAGCTTTGTATCTGGTCCTGTGGCGTGCGGCTGTGCGTTTGGAGGGGGTGCGGAGGTAGCCTGGCTGCTGTGAGGGAGTCGCAAAGGGTGTAGGATTGCGATATTCCTGGGCCTGAGTCTGGGTTTGGCGAGGGTTTGACGCCGGCTCGGACTGTTCCTCTAACGTGGGCAGCAGGCTATTGTTGTTGGTGGAGCCAAAGTCACGCAAGATATCGTACGAAGTCCACTCTTCCGCTCTTCGCGTGGTGCTGACGCCAAAGTCCATTTCGTCATTTTCGTCGTTGTCACTATCGAGAATGCTATTGGTGAGGTCGGGTAGTTGGCTTGTTGTGGCTGGACGCTTGAATGGAGACGACTTGCGAGCAGAAGGCAAACGAAGACTGCTGAAGAGATTTACCTCTGGCTTCGATGGACTCTCCGGATCGATTGCAGCGGCAGTTGCAGCTGCTTCGGCAGTCTTGATGTTCTTCCGCCGCATGGCCTGGTCTGCCCAGTAGCGGAGCATGTTACGCCTGTGTTGCTCTTCGATGCGGATTTTCAAGGCGGCAGCACTCTCCTTGTTACGCTTCAAGCAAAAGAGTTGCCATTTCATGCGCTTCATCATTTCCGACTTTGTAGCAGCATGAACTGTTTGCGAAACGTAGTACTCCGCTGTTTGCATGTTCTGCATGATTTGTCGACCTTTGTCGGTAAGCTGAGCAATGGCGTCCGAAAACAAACGCCTCAGGTAAAGTTCTTCGGCTTGAAGGTTGATTCTGGAAATGTGTTCCGCCATTTGCCGCCATTGGTCAAAGGCGGCAGTACCTATTGCGAAGAGCCTGACCTGATACTGCTCAATTGCCTGCGTCTTCATAAGACTTGTAGCAGTGCTGCGTTGTTGCCAGTGATTGAAACATTTCTGCACCAAGCTGACCTTGACTCGCCTGCGAATCGTGGCATAGGCAATCCTCCGCTTTGTACGCTTTGAGTCTGTCGTGGCTTCTTTCCAACAATTGATGGCGTTGTGTGTCAGACAGTAGAACCGCGCATCTACGGACCATCTATTGAGTTGCTGAAGATGCTCATGCTTTTCCCGCCAGGTAGGAATGATATTACGGACAAGTCGCACATTGCGGAACTCCAGCGCTTGACGTTCCATGTGCTCCTCATTCCGCGATCTGGCATTAAGCTTGAGCATTGCCGACTGCAACATTCTTCGACGGTGGTTTTGATGACACATGGCTTCTGCTTCATCGAGGCGGAAACGCATTTCGGTAAAGTGGAGGCTCATTGCGTGAAAGGCACGTTGCGTGAGACGATAGTCCATCATACGTCTGAACAAGGCAAGTCTATCAGCGAGTACCCACTTGTAGTATGCTTCCGCCTTGACACGCTGGTCAATCATGTTGGTGATGACTTTCATTCTAAGACAGTCATTCCATTTGGTAAGTGCGTTTTGCAGAAGACGCTGCTGATTGGCAGAGGCAGCCTGTCGAGACATGGTGGTGTTGAGAGACCAGTTGTAGATGGTCTTAATGGCCAGGCGAGAGGATGAGTCTTGCTCGTATTGTCGCCATCGGGGTGCAAGTTGGGAGTGTTTCCGCAGAGAGCCAAAAGCGCGTGAGAGAAGAGTGATCCGCCTGTGTCTGGTCGCTTGAGCGTCGAGAAGACTAACAGATTGACCTTGCAAGCCGAGAGCATTCAAGGTATGACGGGCAAGGTAATACCTTCTCATGTCTTGAGCTGTAAGTTCAAGCTGACTAGTTGTGGAGGCGCGAGTAGTGAGTTTCCTCAGAGCACACCTCTTGAGTCTATCCTCTTTCCATACTGGTGCTTTTTTCTCGCAAAATCTCCAGAACCACGCCCAGTAGAGTCTTTCAACCAGCTTTTCCTCGTGGACAGCAAGCGCTCTCTCATTCTCAACCACTCTTCTTGCAGTCTTTGCTCTCCAGATTGGGAGCCACTTCTGCAGGCCTAGTCTGCGACATTTGAGCTCGTTGACAGCAGTGATGTCTCTCCAGGCATTAAAATAACGAGTTCGGAGAATATGGCGTCTGGCGACGTTAGTGCGGGCAACTTCATCACTTGCGGACTGCGCCCAGTGTGTGAAGGCCTTGTTGAGAAGAAACAAATCTCTAGCATCGGTGGCGCGCCGCTCAAGAGAATTATAGAAACGATCCGTCTCGGCAGCTTCCCGCTTCTCTTGCAGACTGGCACGCCATACTTCCCATGACTGTGCAAGGAGGGTCTGACGATCGTAGTTTGCAGCTACTGTAGAGAGGTCATGGCGCATCTGACGCTGACGGATGGACTGATCGTGCCAATGATGGATGACTTGACGTGCTGCTCGGTATGTTGTGGTATCGTAAAAGGCGTCAGCCGTGGCGATAAGTTGCTGTTCATCAGGGATATTGATTTCGTAGATTGGATGAGGATCTTGTAGTTCGTGCGATGGACGAGGATGATTGTGGCTCGAACGCGGTGCATGGACATGGTCTTGATGTATTTCGTTCGCCCGAGAAAAGTCCTGAACGGGATGAGAAGAATGGGCGGGACCTTGCCGTGGACGAGAGGCAAGGGGGTGATGCCTGGAATGTGATTCGACAGCGCGATGTCGTGAAAGTGAGGAACTAGACCGACGCAGCTTGTGTCTTGAAAGTGAAGCACCAGCTTGATACGAGTGAGCCGTTGGCGGCACTGGCGGGGAGCTTGGGATAGAAATCAGGTCTGAAGTCGAGGTGGTGCTGTTCTGTCCTTGATCGTCTGCTTCGTGATATATGGGATATGGATATCGGTCCCTGGATTTGGATCTGTCGAAGCGTATGCTGCTCTGGGCGGATAGTGATCGTGCTCTGGACCGGCCATGAGCATGTCTCGATGTGTCTCTATCTCTTCCGCGCGAGAGGGGCTGTTTATGAAGAGGAGAATGCATGACATGCCCGTTCGACTTGGAAGGCTTTACAACTCCATTCACACGTTTCTTGCTCCCGAAACCTCCATCGGCGTCTGCGGAAGCGGCGTCTAAGCGACCTCCACTGACCCAAGTCTCTTCCAAGTTCGTGTCGTTGAATGACGACCTCCTCTTACCACGCCTTTTGCTGTCGCCTGCACCGCCATTTGCCCTTCTGAGCGCATAGTGATCATCGAGGGCCTCTTCAACCTCTGCATCTCTTCCTTGCAGCCCATCCTCGTGTGGCGCATCTTCGCCTTCATTGCCATCCTCGAGATCATCCCCGTCATCCCCGCCAAGTACAATATGAATGTCCAGTCTCGCCAGTAAAGCGCGAAATCTCCCAATCAAGTCCCGATTATCGCTTGTTGTGGGACCTTCACCCAGTCGCAGCAGATAACGGAAATAGACCTGATCATGTTGAGGCGGGATACGATTCTCGGCTAGAACAGTGTCGTATGCGGCGAAGAGAGCGCGGAATGGGGGATCGGCGGATGAGGCGGCGAGAGAGACGATGCTGTAGAGGATGTTGACGTCTTTTTTGTTTCCGTCAGATCCAGTACCGTGATATTTTTACATATTGAAAGTACAGATGATCGATTTGACATAAGAAAGGACATTACTTCTGGAGAATACCACATTTTCAGACAGATGTGACGTCTCATCTGGTTTCAATGATAATAATAAAGATATAGAAACATGTCCACATACCTTGATCAGAAAGATGCGGCAGCTCATCGAGCACATCCGAGTTTGACATTCGCCCCGTCTTTGGTCGTTTCTTTTCCTATCCCTTTCCGTCGTCGTCGTGCTCTTGCGCCTTTCCTATACGCCTTCATTGATTGTCTGACCTCAATACTTCCTTTCGAACAAGGAATAACGCGAACGAGCCTGCAGCGCGTGACGTAGACTTGCGATGACTTGAAACGGCAGAAGTAGAGGAACTACCTGACACGTTCCGATGGGGCGCGATATTACTATAACATGCTTGGTGAAGGGAAAAGAAGAATGCGCTGACAGACACAAGTTCAAGGTGACTGTGTCGTCTTGTCAGTGTTTATCGGCGCGCGCGTCAACAAATGTCTCGTTCGTCCGCGTTAAACATCCGACCGATACAGAATGCGGAGAACCTGCTACTTTTGCTTGGCACTGACATACCAAAAAGGGCTTGGCGGCTTCCTACCTACTCCGCCGAACCCTCTCCTCCGCCTCATGATGTCAAGAAGAAGCGAGCGATAATATCAAGTTACGCCACTCGATCTTTGTTCTTGCCGGCCAAACAATCATATAACTCACAACTATCGCCTGCAACTGTTATCAATCAGAAAGACCTACACGACTATAAATCAAAAAGATAGAAGGCGGCCATGTCGGCAAGAACGAAACCACTAGAGAAGTTCACCCAATCATTAACGAAATGCGGTGTAGAGGTAAGCAAGCCAGCCCACTCCTTCAGATGCTCTGTTTTGTTCACATCATTATATGCGTGGATATATGCAACTGTATCTGACCGCTCTCCTGTGATGGTTGCATGCGGTGGAGTTTCTTTCTCGTTTTCTTCTACCTTCCGTACTACATTCTCCCATATCATGTCTGTCACATATTCAATCATCCTTGTTACTGCTCCATTACACGTCATTCCAATCAGCATCGAATGTAACGTACTGTCAAAACCACGTCTGACGAATATATCGAATAGGGAGCAGCATACGGCAAATGCATAGCGGCTGAATACCAAAACGTCCGCAAGGACATGTGCAAGCAGGAGTTTATGAAGCTCAAGGATTGTTATCTGGTTAGTCTTCTGTCTTTCCCTTTCCTTCCATTTCGCAACCCTCATCTCGCGCCGCGTTGTAGTCCATCTCAACCCAATTTACCAAAAATACAAGGACTGACTTGTGCTTGAAACAGGCTGCTGCAGGACGGAAGCGATAGCATACTTTTATGAACAGAATAGAAACATCGAGAACGAACCATCAAAGGGCATAGACGCTCAGCCTTGCACTATCCAGAATCTTCCGATACTGCTCCCTCTTCCCAGATGCTAGCGCCCTTTCCGTCTCGACAAGCTCACTGCTTCACTCTGTGCTACCTGCTTTAGTGATGCTCGTTCTTAGTTCGCGATGGCCGCGACGCTTTTCGTAGCAACGGAGAGTGTTAGGCAGTAGATGGGCAAAGTACTCCACGTCTATACTTTTCGGTCTAACCTTGAGTGCAGCTGATCTATCATTGTCATGTTCTTCTTTTCATGGGGTCAAAGGAAGGGTGAGGAAAATCAAATCTTTGCATTTCCTCTCTATTGTCTGATTCTCTCTAGTCCTTGATCCTTTTCCTTTTCGTCATACCGTCCTCATGCTTTGTTTTCCCTTTCTGACTCTCACATGAAACCATGACATACACGAAATAATCTAAAGCTTCACAAGCTTCAACAGCACAGTAACGTCCCTGACTTCTGCCTCCTCCTCAGCAGTGACATCACCACCTTGTGCCGCACTCTCCTTGACGACCTCCTTGGCCGCCTTGTCAAACATAGCCTGCTGCTGCGCAAACATACTATCGACTTCCTCTGCACTGCCCTTGGTAACGCTATACACCACTCTAACATCATCAGTGGGCACCAGACCAGCCTTCTTGCGTAGTCGCTGGACACGGTTCAGGAACTCTCTCGCCATCCCCTCTTGCGCCAACTCCGGGTACGCGAAGCAGTCGAGGATAACAAGCGTGTTGGCATCAACAGCGACCTCGTAATTCTTGGTCTCCTCGGTGGCCTTGACGCCACGCTGTACACGCAGGTCTTCGGCGGAAAGCACACAGCCCTCTACTGTCAGGGTGCCCGTCTCAAGGAAAGACTTGATCTCCGCGGGGGAGAGATTAGGCAACGCCTTCTTCACCTTTGCCGCGTCCTTTTTGAACTTCATACCGAGGTTCTTGACATCAGCCAGGACAGAGTACTCTACACCGTAGGCCTGTTCGTCAGAGCTGAGGACGAGGTCGCGGATGTTGAGTTCGTCCTTGATATAGTCCGCCAACGACTCGACATCCGAGAGGTATTCGGCGTCTGAGTGGATCACGACGAGGGTCTTGAGCGGCGTCTTGAGGGAGACTGTGCGGCGGTCGCGGCAGAGACGACCTTGTTCGATGACGGTCTGCATGCGCTTGACGCGACGCTCGACCACGTCGTCGAAGAGCTCCTCGCGCACTTCGGGGTAGGGCAGGAAGTGCACGGAGCGCATGTCCTCGCCGTGGAGGGACGAAGGAATGTGCTTGACGATGCGCTGGAAGATGTTGTCGGTAATGAAGGGGGTAAATGGTGCGAGTCCGCGGACGGTGGTGTAGAGGACCTCGAAGAGTGTGTTGAGGGCGTGGAGGGCCTCGTCTTTGCCGTTTTCGCCCTTGAGACGACGGCGGTTGAACCGGATGTACCAGTTTGTGGTGTTGTCGATCATTTCAAGCAGGCGCGGGACGACGGTGTAAAGTCTGTAGACGGCCATTTCTTGGTTGACAAATTTGAGGAGGGATTGGCAAGACGCGAGGATCCACTTGTCCATGACGTTGGTGTTTGTCTTTTCGATGGAAGGGTCGTACATGAAGTCGAGACCTTCTGTCTTCTTGATGAGAGCAACTTGCTGCTCGAAGAAGTTGTAGCTATTCCATAGAGGGAGGATGACACTGGACACAATCTGCTTGACACCGAGCTCGGCAAAGCGAAGAGGCTCGGCACGGACGACTGGCGAGTTGATCATGTAGAGACGAAGAGGGTCGGAGCCATACTTGTCCATGATGAGGTTGGGATCGGGGTAGTTCTTGAGCGACTTGGACATCTTCTTGCCGTCCTCTGCGAGAACAATACCGTTGACGACACAGTTCTTGTAGGGGAAAGTGTTGAAAAGGTGGGTACCGAGAACGGACATGGTGTAAAACCAACCACGGGTCTGATCGAGACCTTCAGCGATGAAGTCACCAGGGAACTTGTCGAAGAAGTGGTCTGCGTTCTCAAAAGGGTAGTGTTGGGAGGCGTAAGGCATGCTTCCAGACTCGAACCAGCAGTCGAAGACCTCCTCGATACGGCGGAGTTCACCCTTGCCTTGCTTACTCGGGATGGTGATGCCATCGACCTTGTCGCGGTGTAGGTCAGTAAGTTCACCTTGGTAGCCACTAAGTTCCCTGAGCTCGGCGATGCTGCCAATACAGACGATCTCCTTCATGTCGCTGCTTGCCCAGAGAGGGATGGGAGTACCCCAGAATCTGTTTCTCGACACGTTCCAGTCTCTTGCAGAGGCAAGCCAGTTGTGAAAGCGGGCTTCCTTGACCATAGAAGGCACCCAGTGAGTCTGCTCGAGATTCTCGAGTAATTGTGGGACAATGTCCTCAACCTTGATGAACCAAGAGGGGACGGCGCGTTGAATGAGGGGCGTCTTTGAACGAGGGCAGTGAGGGTATCTGTGAGTAATCTGGCTGGCCTTGACGAGACGGCCGGTACCTTGCAAGTACTTGATGATGTTCTTGTCGGCGGCCTTGACGTGTTGACCAAGAAAGTCGTGGACGGGCTCGATGAAGCATCCGGCCTCGTCGAGTGGGTTGGGAGGAGGGCGCTTGCCGCTGATGACTCCCGCCTTCCACGCAACTTGGTAATCGTCCTCACCGAAAGCGGGAGATTGGTGAACAATACCGACACCCTCGTCAATCTTGACGTACGTGTCATTGAGGAGGCGGAAACCGACATCCTTGAATTCTTCGTAGAAGTAGTCGAAGAGTGGCTCGTATTGCCAGCCGAGCATGTCGCTACCCTTGAGCTTCTTCAGGACCTTGTACTTGGCCTTCTTGGGGTCCTTGTACAGCATCTTCAGGCCAACTTCAAGGAGGATGTAGTTCTTGTTTGATTCTTCATCGTGGATCTGGATGTACACGTAGTCGGGGTGGGCGCAGAGACCGGTGTGGGAGGGGAGGGTCCAGGGGGTGGTGGTCCAGGCGAGGAAAGATGTTGTAGGGTCGTCCTTGAGGGGAAATGAGACAATGACGGCGGGATCTTGGACGTCGCGGTAATCTTCTTGTGCCTCACTCTTGCTGAGTGGTGTGTTGAGGGCGGTCGAGTAGGGCAGCACCTTGGCGCCGTGGTAGACGAGGTCCTTGTCGAAGAGTTGCTTGAACACCCACCAGCAAGACTCCATAAAGGTGCAATCCATTGTCTAGATAGGGACATGATGTTAGCAATCTATTTCATCTTCCTCTTCTCTTCTCCTCATGTGACTTTTTCAATCCTGCCTCCTCTATCCCCTCTCTCCCTGATCGGCGCCTTCCTCTTTCAGGCCAATTCTTTCGTTTCCTCCTCTTCTGAACACTTTCTTCGCTTCCTTCCTCTTCCAGCTCTTTCCGCTTGGTTCTCTCGCTCTTCCCACTCTCCTTCCTCCCGACCAGGAATATCTTTCAAAACTCACCTTGTAATCATTATCGAAATCAATCCATCGTCCGATTCTACCCACGGTCTTCCTCCACTCGTTTGCATATGTCAGCACAACCTCCCGACACATCCTGTTGTACTCTGCTATGCCAATCTTCTGGACTGCGGCCTTGCCACGCACACCATGCTCGGCCTGAAGTTTGTTGTCGATGATCTGCTCAATGGGCACTCCGTGCGTATCCCACCCAAAGCGGCGCTCGACGTGGTGACCCTTCATGGACCAATACCGCGGGATGATGTCCTTGATGGTGGACGCCAACAGGTGGCCATAGTGGGGCGTTCCGGTTGCAAAGGGCGGGCCGTCAAAGAAGGTATATGGTTTCTTGTTGGCAGACAGCTCGAGTTGACGGTGGAAGGCATTGATCTCATTCCATTGTGCCAGAATGCGCTCCTCCTCTTGAGGGAAATTTACCGCCATCTTGGTTGGTTGCGTCTTTTGCACGCAGTCTTGTTGAGATCCAGTCACCTGCGTGCTTGACTGGTGTAGATGTGGATGTCAAATGAACGGAACTACTGTGTCGAATAATTGTCGCCGCCGTCGTCCAGTGACTCAGAATTTCTCCACCAACTTGTCCGCTGCCAAGACTTTTGTTATGGCGGGGCAGATCGTCGTGACATTTCAGGTTGAACCAGAACCAACCATGAACTTGTCGATGGCATAGACGGCCATGCTTGCAAATTCGACTTTATCTTGCTCAAAGCGAAGATAATCAGTTACCATGTCTATGTCAATAATGAACTGGACTATATCATGCAGACACAGTGCGGCTTCCTCTTTTAGCTCATGCACTTGAGGTCTGTTTTCTGCATGCGTCGTATCGAGTCAGTCGCCGGCCTCCGCTGGCAAGTCATGACTTTGACCACTTTATTATCATGCATGAGGTACGACACACGACTCGCAACACAGCCAAGCTATAGTAATGCTGACATTTGCAGCTGCAGCTCATCGGCCCTCTCGTTAATGGACCAATCGCACCTTCTTAACAACCCACGACGTCTCTCAAATCTGGTTGCAGACGTGTATCAAACCAGCAAACAACTACTCTCAACGGAAGAAGCAGATGTGTTGCGCCGATCCTTTGTGGAGCGGTAGCCGCAGATGTTAAAGACATTGCTTACCTTAGCCGTCACTCTTCGAACCAATCTCGTGCCATAGCAGCATTCGAACGGAATATCGGTGCGAGCATACGCCTTGCGATATCCTACTCTTCCGACTCTTCCAGCTGAAGACCACTGCTACTGGTATGGTCCCCCAAACTCTATTCACCGGAAGGATTACATCCGAAGTCAAGTCTATGAGAGGCTATGTAATCATTCACCTCATTCATCAACAAACAAAGCAGCGCCCCACGATGAACAACTCGGCTTTGCTATGCAAGCACGTCAGGTAAGTAGGTGAAGGAGGCTCTGCTTACTACACTGCTTGTCCTGCCCCACTTGATCCTTCCTTGTAAGCTTTGAAATCAATAGACATCGCTTCGAAATCAAGCCCTGCCCAATCCCATGTCTATTTAAGCACACCTCGCTCCTGCCAAGTGATAAGACATCATCTCATCTCATCTCATCTCATCTAAGCAATAATCATATCTACCACATTATGAAATCAAAGATCAAAGATCTCACCACATAATTTATTCAATATCAATTATGCCTACCTCATCTCCAATAATCCTCATCCTTGGCGCAGGAGCCAACATCGGCCAAGCTGTAGCCAAAGCATTTGTATCGAATGGCTACAAGGTCGCTCTTGTTGCTAGAAAGTCAAATGAAGCAGACAATACTGCCGACATTCTCAACTTTAAAGGCGATTTCTCCGATCCAGCGTCCGTAGAGGGAGTGTTCGTCAAAGTCAAGTCGACCTTGGGCGTGCCTAGCGTCGTCGTCTATAATGGTCATTCTCACCGCACATGTTTTCAACAAAGGCAGTCAATCTCGCTAATACCATTTCAGCCGCCGCCGCAACCTTTAATGATGCAAAAGAACCCCTCTCCTTGCCCTTGGCCGATTTCAACAAAGATCTAACAATCAACACAACGAGTGCCTTTGTAGCTGCACAACAGGCCGCACTTGGCTTTGGAGAATTGCCCGATTCCGCTTCCAAGACTTTCATCTATACTGGTAATGCGCTTAACACCATGACCATGGGTCCACTCATGAGTCTCGGGGTGGGCAAGTCGGCCACCGCGCATATACTGCAGTCTGCCGCCGCTGCGTATACAGATCGTGGATTCAAGTACGTTCTCTCACTGCTTCCCCGTTCCTTCTTTCAATGTTTCCTCGCCTGCCCTACACCCCCATATGCTCTTGCTTGATCTTCCAAAGCAGCTGTCTTCCGTGGCTGACAGAATGTGCAGATTCTACTACGCAGACGAACGCAACGCCGACGGCTCTGTTGCAGGCTCCAAGATCGACGGCGAGGCGCACGCAGACTTGTTTGTTGAGCTCGCAAAGGCCAAATCTCAAGGCCCCTGGTCGCAGACTTTTGTCAAAGGGGTGGGATATAAGGCTTTTCCACCCACGGCTAGTAGTGCTTGACAAGGCAGCGGAGTTGGTCGTAGACTGTTAGATGTTGTCATATGGTACAATTGGACTTGTTCTTATCAATCTCCGCCTTTCACTTGCTTCTTACTTTCTTTCAGTTGTGGTTTGTCGAACACTCAATGTAACAATCAGCCAGAAGGTGGTCTGGTTTTGTTCTTTCCAGGCTTCCTTCAAGGGCGCATGCGAGGTGCTTCAAGGGGGAGACTTGCCACTGACTTCTCCCAGACTGGACTCATCCAGAAATCTTGCTTCTATCCATCTCATTTGGTTATAGTGCCGCTAAGATTGCGACCACTTGATGTATTGTACCTTATCTTCCTCTCCTTTTGTATCCTCCTCTCCTCATGTCCTTCAGGCCTACTGAATCTCGTGATGTTCTCAGTCGTTACTCGTCTGACCCCTCATCCGAGATGGCCTCGGTAGTATGCAAGAGTAGTATGCAGGATGGAAAATGTCATGCATGCACGTTGAATATTCTCCGGAATCGCTCTGTCAGGTGTGAAGATGAGGGGGATGCATTTGCGGGGAAAGCAAGCAAGCGAAAATCATGGTCAGCACTATGTCTCGTCGACCCTTCCCACCAGGACATTCCCGGTATGGTCGAAGAGCGGCTCGCGAGATTCGTCTTCTATGTTTCCCTGGAGGTAGTGAGTATAGATTGTGGCTATAATTACTGAATTGCGGGGTAGACGGTCGGTTGACCTCGGGACAGGCATAATAACATCTTAATTGATCAGGCCATGCAACTTGCAATTCTCGTATTCATGGCTTTACGACTAGCATACGACGATGGCGATCACTCCCATGCAGCGATCATTATTCCGTGCGCTGGCCTCGGGACAAGCGCTAGACCATGAGATTGGCTAGAATATTGGTATGATGAAACAAGAAATGCCAAATACTTGGTATAGATTGTCTTGGCTTCCTGTCACTGAGCTGCTAGCCGAGCGTCTAGCGTGATGCTTTGCAGATATAGTCTGCAATGTGAAGTGAATATATCTCATGTTCCCTGCAATGCAGATTGCAAGTCAGACCAGATGTACCAAATTATTGGCCGAGGCATGTTGCAATTCGATCCATGTTTATACGACACCAATGACCAGAAGAAAAAGTTGAAGTAGGAGATCATCCACCGAGGCACTTTGTGGAGGATTTCTCTATAAAAGGTCTTTTGGATCTCTTCAGAGAACTCTATTCCTTAACATATTATCCACAGACAACTAGTCCTTCGCTTGACACCTTCGCTTTACCGCATTATCAACCAGAACACGATGAGATCATTCATCATCATCCCCTTCCTGACCAGCATTGCTGTTGCCGCTCCTGCTAGGCTCGTCTCTCGTCAGTCAGTCTCCGATACCGAGACTGAACTGGAAAACGGTCCTTGCAGACCCATCACCTTTATCTTCGCTCGTGGCTCAACAGAGTTGGGCAATCTGGTATGGGTTGACCAGGTCTCGAACAGTGTCTACTCGATTCTGACAGTCCACAGGGAGACAGTGTTGGCCCTCCAACCTGTTCTGGCCTGAAGAACACCTATGGAGATGCAAATATTGCTTGCCAGGGCGTGGGTGGTCCCTACATTGCTGATCTCGCCTCCAATGCTTTGCCGGAGGGCACGAGTCCAGCCGCAATTGCAGAGGCAGAGCGATTATTCGAACTGGCCAACACCAAATGCCCAGACACCATAGTCGTCGCCGGAGGCTACAGGTAAGCTTGACACTTCCTCACAAGTGGTTACCGGCGCTGACAAGCCTGCTAGCCAAGGAGCCGCCGTCATGGTCGGATCTGTCCGCGATCTCTCCGCTACCGTACAGGGTCAGATCGCCGGCGTGGTCCTCTATGGCAACACCCGCAACGCCCAGGAGGGTGGGAAGATTCCCAATTTTCCGCCTGAAAAAGTGCTCACGATTTGCAATGTGGGAGATGATGTTTGCTACGGGACTCTTATCGTCACTGCTGCTCATTTGGCGTATGCCATGGATGTTCCCCAGGCTGTCAGTTTCCTCGAGGACAGGATCGCTGCTGCTGGTGGTATCTGAGGATGGCGGTATCTGTTCATCACCGAAGAGTGACCAGCTGACTGAGTTCGGAATATCGTGTTTGTAGCTTCATCTGCCTGGTTTTCGAGGCTCCCTTTGGTCTTCGATCTCCATGGTGAGCAGGACTCCGCCACTTCTGGGAGAGTTTCACTGTCGTTACTGTATATCTGAACATCTGCACATATTTTCAATTACTATTTGAGGACTATGTTTCAAGGCCGCAGCGCCACATCTACTCGTCCGCAACGATCATATCTTAATTCATGAGAGGGCGCAAAATTGAGATGTCTTCATGACATGGAGTAATTATCGTGAATGGTGTAGTCTTTTCATCAATGAGGGTCGGCAGTCTGGCCCGATCGGAACCGGCATCGGCGTGCAATACGCCGTGACCCCGATGAAGGACGTCTTTGGACAATCTTGGCACCGCAGTGCTCCAAGCACATGCGCAAGATGTTCTACCAATCATCATCATCACCCCCTAAGATAGTCCCATCGGCTGCAACCCTCGGTGGACAATACTAGTGAGCTACAAAGTGCTTCTTGACATGCAGTTGAGAATGATTGTCGTTCTGCTGTTTCATGAATATAAGGAAGAGACTACACCATCCTGTGAGGCCGTAAGATGGCTCACCTCTTGACGAACATCGAGGTAGCGCTTCAAATCATTCAACCACCACTTTGTAAGATACCACGTAGGTTCTAGTGCTCTGAATATGGTAACCTGTACGTCGTTCCGTGGTGGCAAGAGCACATCATGTGGACAATCATCGCTCAGTCACCTCCTCCACCGCCTCCGGTCCCTCCACCTTCATCAGTTCCATCATTTCTGTCGGTCCCACCAGCGCCATCAGCTCCGAGTTCAGATCATCAGCGCCTCCCCTCGATCGGGTCCGTCCCGCTGGTCTCGTCTCCTTGTCGTCACCATTGCCACTGGACAGGCCGCCTAGGTGGGAAGTGTGACCGGCAGGGTCCTTCTTGCAAGACGAAACACCGCGTTACCTACTCTTCAACATGCGACCGATGTGGGTGGACCTTGTGTAGACCTTGTCAGCACACTATCACCACTCACAACTTGAACTTGAGAGGGTTGGATGGACATAGGATGTAGACAGTAGTCCTGTCTGGTAGAATAGCTCAATACAAATTGTTGCTCGTCTTCCTGTCTCTTTCTGTGATGACAATGTATGCCCTCCTGTGAAACACTGTCACCCTCATGCACATTATGAGTCTGCACCTTTGACTCCCTTCTTTGCCAAGACGCACCTCACCATCCTCTGTCACGGTCAACCACGACCATACTGGGCCAGTAGGACTTGGCTGACAACTCCTGAGCTGACAACCAATCCGAGTCGCTGCACAATCATCGTCAGTGTGCTGCTCTCCCATCTCCCATCTCCCATCCCAAGATCACTCTCGACGAGTCTTCGTCTTGTCTAGCCGGCGGGCCATAGCGCTGGAACCTGGAGCAGCACTTCCTATCCACGTTTGGCAAGACTCGTCAGTAAAAGATGCATTCCTGCTCAAGAGCATTTTCGATCTCCGCTCCG
The DNA here is from genome assembly GCA_027943355.1 of Dothideomycetes sp. NU200. Classification (NCBI taxonomy): domain Eukaryota; kingdom Fungi; phylum Ascomycota; class Dothideomycetes; species Dothideomycetes sp. NU200. The sequence goes on along the minus strand of BSCJ01000037.1, from coordinate 71,962 downwards.
GACGCTTTGTAAAACACCCTAGTGTCCTCAAGTCTTTACGATGGATTCAGAAAAACATTTGAAAGCACCACTGCGTAGTCTTTGTCAATATGCAGTCATCAGCAGTCATCTTACCTACAGCCCATCCGCTCCTTCTTCCTCGTCAATCATCTCTTCTCTCTCCACATCTTTTATGCACCCAGAGGCTATCTTTACTTGTTCTTATCGAGCCACTCTTGCCGGAACACAGCTTCCTCTGCCATTCTCCTCTGGTTGCACACAGACAATCATATACGGACCAATGGTCGATCAGGTCATATTCGGCAAACGAGTCATGAGCTATCTTGAGACACAGGACATGCACATGGCATACTGGATCTAGTCGGCGACATCCAGAGACGTGTACTTGTACAAGAAACCTTATCTTGGCAATGGTAGCGTAAACATGCTTGAAAACAATGTGGCGAGCGAAAGCGGGGGTATCTGAGGTTTTCTTGATGGCATCCATCGCAGGTTCACCTAATCAGGCGTGTGTTGACTGAGGGATAGAGAGCGAGGCACAAGGTCGATGATGAGCGAGCTCTCCTCGTCACCCTACGTATCCAACATCTTAGACATGTCAACAACGGAGAAGCCACTCTTGCTTGCCAGGAATCCAGGTCCGAAGACTCTTTCATCATCGTCTTCGTAGCCTCTACGCTTATAGAAGCCATGATTCGTGTCCTTGCGTGAAGTCAAGACCATCCAGAGCTCCCTCCTCTCCTCAGCACGATGACTCCGAGCTTCACTCGTAAGAAATCGGCGCTTGACTTCCGCATCGACTAGATCTGTCATGAATACACCCAGCCCATGTCCTTGTACTTCCACGTCTGTCGCTAGGAAGTTCAATGTCCATATCTCTGCTGAGTCGCCCAATTGTGCTGCGCGCTTTGGCAGCCGGACCCGGGTGACTGCCAGTCCTATGTCCCCACGTGCTGGATCCGGCTTGGCTAAGGCTTCACTCTGTGCGTATCGCGAAGCCCCTGCGGTTGCGATGACTTGACGTTCATCGTCCGTCCAGGTCAGGATGTAAATGAAAGTATCCTCTGCATCCCCAAGCTGCTGCAGGAAGTCCCCGGGTGCTTGGAACCGCTGAAGCGAGGCTGGCAGAGTTCCATTGCGGGCCTGAACAGTGCTGAAAGCTGTGTTTGTCATTGAGAAAATGGACGGTATTAATGGTGAGTCGACTAGCTGGGACGGGGAGTAGAGTGTCACAGTGGTTGGGTTGCCGTGGATTATAGGTCCGGCAAAAGCTGTAGGCGCGATTGTTCTAGCAGTGTCCTCGGCAAAGTCGCTGTTGGTTTGAGTAGAGGCTGACATATTGGCCGCAAGAGATTGTGGTAGTTAAAATGGTATTGCCACGTCGGGAGAAATCAAGCACGCTATACACTTGGCTGAAATGGTCATGGAGTGACCTAGCTATATAGTGTAATTGCGACGTGGTAGGGCGTAACGGTTCGGCATCGAACACCACGGAGACATCCACGCCCTTTGAGATGCATATGTCAAGCGTTCAGAACGAAAGGTGTATCATGAAGTCCAACACCTGCCGGATTGGGCTCGGCGCAGTGATGAGCAGCAATCGGCACGATTAACGGAGAAGCTTAGCTCTACCTCGATGATGTGAGTCCGAGACTGAAGTCACCTAAGGCGGCCAAGACTCTGCAATGGCAGCCATCAGTCGTACGATATCGCATCAATTCGTAGACTGGCACGACATATCGGTACATGTGGAGAGTCGGCGTGTCGGATGCAGGACCGGCAAGTTTCTCGGTCACCGGCTGATCCGAAGTCGGCCGAGCCCTATTCGGAAACGAAATCGGCACCTATTCGCCGCCAATGCTCGCTATATAATTACCTTATACTACAACCTCCAGAGGACATTCCTTATCTGATTTTGATCATTAGGTTGACTTTCACTTCTAACATCACAAAATCGTTTCGACAGCTCTCATGGCCTCTCTTCCGTACATTGCCGTTATCGGCGGAAGCTACGTGGGCATGTCCTCATTACTCACCTTAGATACTTAATTCCTTAGCTAACGCGGTTTGTGAAACAGGAATCAGCGTGGCTCAACAACTAGCGAGCAAATTCTCCGGACTGTTTAAGATACTTCTGATAGAAAAGAACTCCCATTTCCAACATCTCTTCGCATTTCCTCGCTTTGCTGTCACGAGCGCAGTGGATACACACAAAGCCTTCATACCATACACACCAGGAGTCTTCATGAATTGTCCGCCAGGGTCGGGCAGTGTGATCCAAGCTGTAGCCACTTCTCTGGGTCAAAACACCATCCAATTAGATCGCCACATCACTTTGGACAACAAGGTTGTGAACAGCATTACATATCATTCTCTTGTGAGTTGGTCTCTTCGTTACCGCTAGCCACATGCTTAACGATATGATAGATCATCGCGACTGGCACGAAACTGACTCCGCCGTCAACATTGCCGGTGAACAGCAAGGCTGACGGGGTGGCATACTTGCATGATCATGTTCGACGAGTGCAAGCCAGCTCAAGTATAGCGGTGATAGGCGGCGGCGCAGTCGGTGTCCAGATGGCAACAGATATCAAGGAGATATATCCTGACAAGGCGGTCACTCTCATCCATTCTCGGGCACACCTCATGAACAAGTTTCACCCTGACTTTGATGCTCTGATCAAACAGCGCTGCGAAGAGCTTGGTATCACCCTCAAGCTAGGTTCACGAGTCAAACTTCCTTCGTCTGGCTACCCGACAGATGGAAGTCGATTTGATGTAGAGTTACTAGACGGGACAAGCGTGAACTCTGATTTCGCGGTAAGCTGCAACTCTTACCCGGGCTCTGGACTGCGACTCTTGATTCGCATACTGATTGACTCGGCAGATAATCTGCACAGGGCAAACACCACAGTCTGAGATTGTTCGATCGCTGTCCGATGATTTGGTGAATGGTGATGGCTTCATACGGACAAAGAAGACGCTGCAAGTCGACGATGACCGATTTCCAAACGTCTTCGCCATTGGGGATGTTGCAGCAACTGGCGCGCACAAGGCAGCAAAGCCGTGAGTCATTTTCTATCTGATTTAGTCACGCACGTGAACCTAGCTAATCGGGTCTATCACTCCAGAGGCTTGAAGCAAGCCGAGTTGGTCACAGAGAATATCCAGCATCTCCTCGACAATGAGAAGCTTGAGAACTACGACATCACGGACCCGCCAGCTATTCATCTAAGTCTTGGTGTTGTATGTATTGTCTTGGTCATCCAGAAGATGTACAACTTGCTTATGTTTTCACACAGACCAAGAACGTTATATTCCGTAATCCGGCCCAGGGATCTTTCGAGCCTTTCATAAAGCATAGAGATGATGGGTAAGTCGCTCTGATACCCTACTACAAGATCTGCAGATCGCATTAGGTAATGGGCTAACCTATTTGTACGCTAGCCGTCTAGACATGGGCATTGATGGTGTATGGACACGGAGAGGAGGCGGCGTCAACGCCAACTTATAGACAATGTACTCAAGATCACGATCTAGAGACGCCAAAGTTTCTACGACCTTGCTCTTGCTATCACGAGCGGCAGTAATAGCGGGTTCATTTATTTCGGAAAGCTATCTGCTTGATCTGCGCGGCAAGTTAATTCAATCTACTGTAGTTCAAGCCAAGATGTGCCGGGTTGAGAGTTCGTAGATATAGAGCTAAAAAGTAATTGGCGGAGAACGAAAAGGCCATTGATATGAGCTAATTTATTTGATTCTGTCTCAATCACCCGTGGCTGCATATCTCGATCTAGTTATGACACCATGTTTCTGCACACTTCCAGCGGTCGAAGTTCACTTTACGTGCTTCTGCTGCTCAGCAATCCGAGAATGCTTTGGACAAACCCGCTGTACTAAAGATGTTTTGCAACCTTGACTGCGATAATGTACGAGAATTGGTTCCATTGCAGGCTTCTGCTTCACGTCGTATCTGATCGACTGATGTTTATGGAGGTCGATGTGACCGCGTTCACTTCATACTGCACAAGCAATAGTAATCGCCATGGGGATATTCACTTCACCATAGTGTATTAATACGTAGTATGTGATAGCCGGATCACTTCGCATTGGAAGATTCACCTTATGCTAAATGAGAAAATAAGTGATTGAATCCAGGAAGTACATATGCTCTGGCCTCACTGTCCTTCCTCCAATACCTTCCAGATCTTCCACAACTCCAGACACAATCAAGCATCACGTTGAGACCCGACACAAGCAGCACATCCAGACAGGCTACCCACAATTCATACTCATACAACTCGTAATACCAACAAGATGGGTTTCGCCGCACTTTTCTTGTTTGCCGCTGGAGTGATTCAACTCGCTCTGTGCTTCAAAGCAACCGAGAATTACTTCGACGTAGACACCACTTCCGAGCCTAGTCGCTATTCCAACCGTGGCAATCATCGATCCAGCGGATCTGGGAACCGCTCTAGTGGCTACAGCTCCCATTCATCCAACCGCGGCCATCGCGCGCGTCGCTGATTGACAGGGCTCTGAATCAAGGCTACGAATGACAGTAGACGGTCTGAAGAAGGTAACCACAGTTTGCGCGCCACAAGGACCACAATCGAAATATTGGCAAGACTCCGGATGATGTACACTGATGGAAGGGGAACGTGGTAGCATGGTTACAATAGTCTCGTGTATCTCCAAGTGGTATATCAGGTGCTCTGTCGTTCCAAGTGGTACATCCGGTGCCCTGTCCTCCCAGTACCAACGAAGCAGCGTTGACACATCAGATGATTCAGGAAATGAAGAGATGTCGGAGGGATGACTCACTTGCAGCTACACTTGTATTACTCGGAGCAGAGAATACAATGCACGCTATGGTCCACATTGGAATAATACTTCCTACCCTCTCTTCGCTTAGATAGATTTGATATGAAAACCAGCAGTGCCAGAACTATGACAGAGCTAATTGTGCTTACGGCATGCGACCATAGTGTGGTATACTCCCGATAATTGAGACAGGCCCATCCGGAGTGCCGATGGTCTGTTTATTTCTTGGCCTGGTGAAAGCCAAGCACCAATTCTGATATAACAAGCCTATAAGCAGGTATATAAGCTTTAAAACCACCATAGTGTAGCCAGATCCGTATAGGATAACAGATCTTTCAAAATTGAAAATCATCGCCGTAGCCATGAGACCACAAATGATCGGTTACCTCCCCAAGAAGTGATAGATCCTCACCATTTTGTGGGAACCAAAAGTCGTTTTGGAGCCCCAGGCTGGACACCGGCGTGTAGCTGTTCGACGTTGACGACGAGCCATCAAATCGTATCTCATTCGGATCTTCAGGACACCGAAGCACAGAAGGATCGAGCCCAGCCTTCTCCCAGACTTTGTCGCGCGTTTTCCTCACGAATCGCCAGATTTCTGATCCTCCGTCCCCAAGTGGACGGATCACTGGGAAACCGTGCTCGTTTGATGCAATGCCGCTATTCTGTGATACTTCACAATTGTACAGAGCAAGGTCGACCAATTTCCGCGTCTCATCAGCCAATTCGCTGTTTGGGTAATCGTCAAGCTCAGTGATCAGGGCCATGATACTGTGCAGTGGCTGGTGCTGACCAGGCCAGCACCAATGCCATGGCTGGAAGTCGCTGCATTTTGTGAGCTTCAGGAATTGGTGCAGAAAGGTCCTGCAATGGGAAATGAAGCTTTTGTGTCTTGTCAGCAGAGACCGTCTTGGTGAGAATGGTAAGTGGACTTACTCTGGCTCCTTTTGTCGAAGATACGGAAGCAGTCCATGGCGTCTCAGTGGTCCGTACATTACGGCGTATGGTTTGGCGGCCAGCATTGACAAAACCATTCTTGTGAACGCTCCTAGAGACATGTTCGACTCTATGTGTCTGTATTCCTGCGAATTGCTTCCGTTATCCGCGTCCTGGGAGACGATCCTTTGCTCTATCGTTGTGATTTGTGCTTCGCGTGAGGCCAGCTCTTCTCGGATCCTCTTTGTCATCTTCAAGATAGAATCAACATCGACCTTTTTTAAGGAGCATTGATTGAGCAGATGCAGGAACTCTCCAGCCACTCCATAGAATCTGTACTTGCCCCCAACGAAAACGCCGAGAATTGATTTACTTGCACTTGATTGGGTAAAGGAGGGATTGGGAGAAAATCCAGTCTCACTTGTCTCGGTCACATATTTCACCTTGTAAAGTCGATGATTGATGATGGGCGGAAGTCCAGATGCGAAAGCCACCTGTGCATCGAGTGCTACCAAAGTCCAAAATAGCTGGCGCCGTGTTTGCACATCAGCTGGAGAAATTTCGGGGAATCTCGAAGGCTCTCTATCAAGACCTGTGTCACGATTGTTAGTTATGTGTACGTGTATGGTAATACTTGATGAATGCTCACCCAGCATCTGAGCAACACGAAAAGCCAAGCCCACGAAGGAGCAGCAGGTCAATGGTTTCTCTTCTAGCAACCAGGTCGAGTCGATGATGAGAAAAGCAGAGAACGAGTTAAGAGAAGGCGACGAGGGAAAGTCAGAGAGGCGTACGGCACAGATGGCATAGTTGTAGAATCGAGATGATAGTGACTCGCGATCAACCACACCAAAAGTTTCCAGGATGCGAGCTCGTGGGCAAACGACACAGCCAGCAAAGATGACAGCTGTATAGAGGGCCAGGAAATGGGCACCGAGGGTGTAGTCTGGGTTAGCACCCTCTCGCCTGCGCGTATTTGATGAGTGATCAGAGTTCGTTACCCTTGTCAAGGAAGGCGAAAGATACTTACCAGAGACAGAACTCGTGTGCTTGCTTCAAGAATGACGGTCCATTGAAAAGAGGCTTCATGGTATGATAACCCACGAAATAGGCCCACACGAGCACCTGACATTGCTCTCTATTGGGTAAAGAGTGCGCAATCTCCTCAAGCGAAGTGCTCTCTGGGAAGAGCTCGTTGGAATGCTGCGTGGCTGGGAATGGCGACTGGGGAAACATATCGCCATAGAGCTGCTGTTCTGCATGGAAGTTTTGCGATAGATCGTGACCAGAAAGGGCATCCATAGACAACGCATCAGAGAGAGCCGTGGCGGAAGATCGAGAGCGAGTGTTTCCCGAGGGCATCTTGTTGACAAAGTATCGTTGTTGTTGTCGCATCAGATCACTGATATCTGACATCTAACATATCGTCAGTCTTATACGTGGACGAGTAGCTCAATGGGCTGGCATGCTTCTCACCTCCTGACTGATCATCATGAAATGGGAAGGCGATAGATACTTGGTCTTAGTTTGCGCTCCTACATGCATGTACCCTGGATCTCGATCGTTTTCTGATGAGGGTGATTCTTCCTGGGGCGCTTCAGTGGGTGCGTCTTGCGGTACTGAGACTACGTCAGGACACCATTGCGTTGTCCAGCAGATATGCTGGATAACTCACAGGCATGGGTTATCATCCGCCCAAGCCTGCTTAGCCGTCGTGGCAACGACATTTGCTCTACTACATCTGACGTCTCGTCTAGATCGATTGTAAGCCTCTATGTCACGAATTCAGGACAATGCAACGAACCTATAAATGTCAGCGAGGAATTGCTAGAAGTCTCAGCGCCAACGTAGTGACACTCGATCCCCGCGCGTTTGCATCTGCCACATGTTGGCTTGACCTGTCAATTGTTTGCGAAGTCAGTCCCCGCCGGCCATGCGATTGCGTCTGGCAAGGGCGAACCTTGTCACAGCTGAGCTTCCTGCTTGCACACTTAGTGCATGCTCTTGGGATCCGAGACCGCGGATTTGGCGGCATGGTTCAAGATGTGCTCGAAGAAGACACAGAACTGTAAGAAAGTTAAGGTAAGCGTATAGAGTGGTGTCTAACAACGGCGCCGGCACATGCCCGACTTCCGATGCTTCTCAACTTTGATCCAAGCTCAACAGATATGTCCATTTCGATCACGGTCCAGTTCCATTTGTATGGATAATACTACCTAAGGTAATTGATGCTGAAAAAACTTCATCAGATACTTGAAACGATTTGCTCGCATATCTCAAGGACGTTGAGCAGTTCCTATGTGTCTAGCAGACTTCCATTTCGCATTAGCCCTAGTATCAGGGTGGACCTTCCATCAGGCTTAGTCTAGTTAGTCCTCACCCGTGGGTGGGAGCCATAGCCGTGGGACTTAGATCTTGGATACCATCAAATCGTTTCTTCAGCCTCATAGCCTCATACATTCGGGATGCGGATACTTCATGGATCGGCACATGTACCACAATTATTGCAATTCACATAGAAGGCCAGAACAGATGTTCGTTTGTGAGACCCTGGCGGCAGCGATCCACCTTTCGACGATCAAACGGGTGTGGTAGCCGCTGTTTCGGGTCCGATGCCTGAAAGCGGGTACAGCTCCGAGCCCCGCACCCTACCGTACTGTAGTTGTACAGTACCTGACATCTTAAGCGCTAATGAAATCGACAGTACGTGCTATGCGTTCCTGGGCTACCGCCATTCCACGAGCAGATACCACGCCCATGTGGCCAAAGTCGGGGACGAGGCGCGAATAGACGACCATTCCGTATGAGTGGAGCACCTTCAAGCCGAAATGAGAAGGTTACGCTGCTTTGGAGACTCAGCACGTCATCTAACCTCTGCGGCAACACCGACACAGCCAGCTTTCGAGACTCGCGATCTCGCACCTGGGGGCACAATAGGTCCGATTCTAAGCTCTATTGGGACAGATGAAGCATCTCAGATCTCATGCGGCTGGCCCGTACTATTGGCTCGCCCGATGCCAATCAAGCGCTTCTCTACGTCAAGGCCATCAGCTGCTGAGGTGTATAAGACAGAGATATGAAATTGTGCCACGATGAGTTTCGTCAGAGGCAACGATGACATGCATTCTCGATGTTATGGCATGCCCAATCATGTTATGGAAAGCAGCGCCAATCAGATCTTTGTTTGGGCCACAACCAGGTTCCATTCCTTCAGGCTTAATGCGTCCTGGTCTACAACCATAGACTTTACAAGTGTCACCCAGACCGCGTATCAACCTGGTTGGAGGCAGGGATATAATCCTGTCTGATGCAAACCCTTTCAGAGAGCCAATGAGATAAAAAAGAGCGGATAGGAACAGCTGTATGGCAGCGGTATGCTGGTAGGTCATGAAACGAGATAACGACCGAGGAGTTCATGCAAGTCATCCTAGATTACCTTTCAGCACGTAGATTACATATGAAAAGAGGGCTGAATCCAAGAGGGCAAGGGAAGTCGACGAGCTTGTCTGACAGCTTTGGAGGCATCCACAAATGAAAAAGACATGGTTTTGTCTTTATCAGTTGAAGACGTCTCACCGGCCAATGCCTCGCTAAAAGCGGCTATATGGTCAGCGACGAATTTAGGATTTGCCATGATATGATGGACAGATTCGAGCTTGGTCAAAACTCTACCAATCTAGCAATGCGGTCTAGGCACATAGGAGTAGGTATATCAGGCCACGTCTTCACCATACTTACTTTTCCCACAGCTTAAGCATTATCGATGTAGATTGTGATGTTTTCAGTATTCCGCCGACTACTATGTGTACTGTGGGTAAGCAGACTGCATTCAAGAATCCTGCCGGATAGGTCGCTTAGAGATCCAGGCGATGAGATGCGACGCTTCCATGTGGCTATGCGGCAGCGAGCCAGTGATTGACGATCTCATGTGAAAGCGAGCAACATAAGCTCCTTACACATAAGCCCAGTTTACAGCATAAGCAGTCCTCAACTACAAAGCATCTTGATCTGCCTATAGGCGAACGACGATCGTAAAATCGTCGAGCGCCCAATCGCTGGTCAGGGTCGCCCTAAACATAATTTGCTTGGGCTTCTACGCAGATGCAATTCTTGTGACATTGTATTATACTTTGGTCTTTCCAGCTCCAACGTGATATTGCAAGGTATTTGCTATGAATTATCGAAACTTTGCTGGAATTGCTTCCACTTCAAGTTGTTGATTGATGTGCTCGCCATGCTTACCTTGTCTTCGGGACCACGTGCGGAACAGGGCAGAGTTGCGCCTGTCAATCTCGTCCCGAACCTCGAAAGTTCTGTCTTGGCTAGTGTACCAAGTCTAGAGCGAACCTTGGGCAAAGTTGGCATATCTGCTAGCCATCCTGCTTGCGGAGACGTCGGACCTTCTTATGTCAGTATACTTTCGCGCGGAGCAGTTCTGTTCTGACACGGCGCTAGCCGAGCCTCTCCGATTGGCCTCAATAGGCTAGGGGTTCTGATATGGCATATCGCGGAGTCCAATCATTATCTCCTGGACCTTAAGCTTGTGTATACACCTCGCTTAGTTGGACTCTTGTCGCAGGTCTCAAACGTTCATCTGATAGCGTTCTATGGCAGCCTGACTGGCTGTAAATGCATCACAGTCACCATACCTTTCTCTTACTCGGACCCGACAGTTCATTTGGTGAGCTCGACCCGAAATGCCATTGTCAAGTAAGCAACAGGATAACATCATTTGGGAAACAGTAAATCATCATGCATGATGATGGGCGTACTGAAAGCTATATAAGATGGTACTTCCTTCTACCAGACTACTGATCATTAACAAAGCAATACATCACACAATATGGCAATCACTGATAAACGCTTCGATTTCATCATCATGGGCGGCGGTACTGCGGGCAACACTGTTGCCGGACGCCTTGCCGAGAACCCCAACGTGACGGTCTTGGTTCTTGAGGCTGGTGTGGGTGATCCTCAAGACATTGAGGATATCACAACTCCTTCCATGGCCATGGACTTGCGTAGCAGTAAGCATGACTGGGCATACAAAACCACGATGGTCAAGCGCGAAGACTATGAGCGTATTGAAAAGCCCAACACTCGTGGAAAAGTCCTCGGGGGGAGTTCTTCGCTCAATTACTTCACCTGGATTCCTGGCTGTAAGCCAACTTTTGACATGTGGGAGGAGTATGGTGGGAAAGAGTGGACATGGGATCCGCTGCTTCCATACCTTCGTAAGAGCGCAACCTACCACGACGACCCCAAGCTCTATCCACCTGAGCTCAAGAAGATTGGCGCCAATGGACCCATCCCAATTTCGCACGCGAGGCTCATCGACGAGATGAAGCCCTTCCGTGATGCCTTGACCAAAGCATGGAAGTCGATGGGCGAGCCCGTCTCCTCCAACATCTACGACGGAGAGATGAATGGTCTCACTCACTGTGTAGACACGATCTACAATGGACAACGCTCTGGCAGTTATCTGTTCCTCAAGGACAAGCCTAACATTGCCGTATTGCCTCAGGTTCATTCCAAGAAGTTGATTATCAATGATGCGGACAAGACCTGCAAAGGTGTGACGGTCGTTGATCCTTCTGGTAATGAGCTCACCTTTTATGCCACCCGGGAGGTAATCTTGTCCCAGGGCGTGTTCGAGAGTCCAAAGCTCTTGATGCTCAGTGGTATAGGTCCATCGCCAGAGCTTTCGAAGCATGGAATTGATGTCATTGTCGACTCACGTCATGTCGGCCAGCACCTTCTTGACCATCCAGGTGTCCCATTCGTCCTACGTCTTAAAGATGGCTATGGTATGGAAGATTATCTCATGCGGAAAGGTCCCAAGAATGATGCTGTCATCTCTGCCTACAAGAAAGATCATTCCGGGCCTGTCGGCTCTGGTCTCTTGGAGATGGTCGGCTTCCCACGTATTGACAAATATCTTGAGAACGACGCTTTCTACCGCGAAGCAAAGACTGCCAATGGCGGAAAAGATCCTTTCTCCCCAGAAGGCCAGCCACACTTCGAACTAGACTTTGTTTGTATGTTCGGCACTGCGTTCCAGTGGCACTTTCCCGTACCCAAGGAGGGCAACTACATGACTGTAGTCGTTGATTTGGTCCGTCCGGTCTCCGACGGAGGCGAAGTTACGCTGAGATCTGCCGACCCTTTCATGCAGGCCAATATCAACCTCAACTTCTTTGCGGACGATCTTGACATCATCGCCATGCGAGAGGGCATTCGTTTTAGCTACGATCTCTTGTTGAAGGGCGAGGGCTTCAAAGATATCGTTGTTGACGAATATCCCTGGGACATGCCACTTGATTCAGATGAAGCGATGTATAAGGCCGTCCTGGACCGTTGTCAAACCGCATTCCATCCATGCGGTACCGCGCGCTTGTCGAAGGATATCAAGCAAGGTGTTGTTGACCCTAGTCTCAAGGTTCATGGCATCAGGAATCTCCGCGTCATCGATGCTTCTGTTATACCAATCATTCCCGATTGCAGAATACAAAACTCTGTCTACATGATAGCAGAGAAGGGCGCTGATATGATTAAGGCTCAGCACAAAGATCTCTATGTTTGATGTAAGGCGCAGATTGCCCATGTCCAGGTGCCCTAATACTGACAAGTAATCTGGGTAATGCTGTAGATGATCCGTAGCTCAGCAAATACAAGTCTGTTCATATACCGAAGTAAGAGCATTGGGAGCATTGTTTCGGGCTGAGAGCTAAGCCTAAGTCTATCTTTCAACACCCAAGTATGTATGTCTCACATGCGGCATGACCAGGAATGCTGCTTCGGGCTGAACGCAAGCCGGCTCGAGGAGGTTGTGACAAGATGAAGTTGTTACTAACCCGAGACGAGGGTCGATAGATTGTGAACGTCATGGTCCTGAAAATGCTCGTCAACATTCAAATTTTTGCAGTTCCCAGTGGCACTCCAAATCTGCAGGGCCTGGCTGTATACGGAATCTAGTTGGCGTAAGGCTCTGTATTTTGCCGGACGAGATTTTACACTACGCGCTGATGGCTTATGGGATCGGTGTTGTTTTCACGACTTTCATGTCTGGCGAGAGAATTGAGTAGAGATCTTGAAGTCCAGTTCGTAATATCAAACTCTTGGATAATGGCTTTTTGTCCAAATTGCAGTTCTAGTTTGCTCGACCATATGATTGCTATGCTTTTGAGACACGCCTTCTCATGGCGGTGGAAATGCTTCCTTGAAAAAGCGTGCTCGAAACGAATTGTAAACACGATTACTCGGTAAATGCATTCAAAGGCGTGTCTTGTGTTGGCTTTCTACGAAGTCAAAGCCGCGGGCGCAGACAACTCTATAAGGAGAATGCAGCATTGCTTTATCGCACGATGAAACCCACCTGTGTTGATCTTCATGATTTAGTAGCAAGGTTGCTTCACATGTTGTATGAATAAGGAGAAGCCTGAGGTAGGCAGCGTAAGAACGTGCGCTAGAGTATGACGGCAAGTTTGAGCGTAACGCCCATTGAGTCGGCTCTAGTGGGCTGTATTTGCCTGAGTCGCCGTTTCTGACCTATGCTCCCCACACTTGTTTGCTTGAATGAGAAGGTACATGATTTGATTACGAAGTAAAGGCGGGTACCTTAACCTTACTTATACTCTTACGTCATAGTCCTGCTGTCCGCTATATATTCGAAAGTGGAGGGACTTGGAATGCTAGAAGTGGTATTCGTGATTATTTTTGCGGTTGCGAAGAGTCGTAACTTATCAATCAATGGTCATGCCTTCCACTTCGAATCTGTTGATTGCCTTGGTTGCGGGCGCAAGGCTTGCTGCTACCGCTTCTGCGTCAACCTATTCCGGCAGTCCATTCAGAATTGGCAACGGTCAAAGCTTTGGTATACCTGGAAATGCAACTTACGATTATGTCGTTGTCGGCGGCGGCACTGCTGGGCTCGCAATGGCAATGAGATTGGCCGAAGATGGCACTCATTCTGTCGCTGTGGTTGAAGCTGGTGGGTTTTATCAAGTCGAAGCTGGCAACAAAAGTGTGGTAAGTACTGATCGAGTTTTGTCATATCAACAATTTCTGATGAAACTGAGGTGCCGGCTTACAATCCGGAGTTCGCGAGCTTGCAATCGCCAGATGCTAATCCTTTGATCGATTGGGGATTTGTGACGACTCCACAGCCTGGAGCAAACAATCGGACGATGCATTACGCTCGAGGCAAGACTCTTGGTGGTTCTTCCGCGCTCAATGCCAATATTTACAATCGAGGCACTGTCGCATCCTACCAGCAATGGGCAGACCTTGTCGGAGATGCCTCTTATACCTTTGACCAGTGGTTGCCATATTTCGCCAAGGGGATCAATTACACTGTGCCAAATAACATCAGAGCGCCTAATGCTACGGTCCCAACGCCAGCTTCTGATGCCGTCGATTTCAGTCCTTCTGGTGGACCGGTACATGTTTCACACGTTAACTTCGCTTTGCCATTCTCATCATGGGCTCAGCGCGCATTCCTTTACTTTGGTTTCGCCAACATCAGCAGTTTCAGCAACGGCGAGCTGCTGGGCTCACAGTACGCCCCGAATGTCTTGAGACCAATCTCCAACGAGCGCGAAACGTCTTCTACGTCATACCTGGATACGGCTCTGAACAGTAATCGCACAAATTTGCAGCTCTTCACGCACACTTTGGCTTTGCAAGTGCTGTTCTCGGAAAATAAAACTGCAACAGGAGTGCTGGTCCGCAGCGGAAGACTTGACTACGTACTTAGTGCCAGGAGCGAAATAATTCTATCAGCTGGCGCTTTCCAGTCACCTCAGCTTTTGATGGTTTCAGGTGTTGGACCTGCAGCCACACTAAAGAAGTATGGTATCGATGTGGTCGCAGATCGTCCAGGTGTTGGTCAAAACATGTGGGACCATGTGGATATTGAGGTTACCTATAAGGTTGATGTGGTCGGGTTTAACACTCTCAGGAACGCCACGTACGACCAATTACAAAAGGAAGCCTATCAAAAGAAGCCGGCAGTATCATTGTACGGCACTTATGGAGCTGACTATATTGGGTGGGAGAAGCTACCAGCAGATTACAGAGCTAATCTCACTTCGTCTGCCAGAAACCAGTTGGCAGCGTTCCCTTCAGATTGGCCAGAGATCGAGTACGAAATTGCCAGCATCTACATGTCTGAAGATCCAGAGGATTTCAAGGGATATGGAACGTTTGTTGTCATCCCAGTCAGCCCAGTCTCGCGTGGTACTGTGGGTTTGATGTCGAATTCGATGCTGGATCCGCCGGTGATCGACCCGCAATGGCTGACTGCCCAGACGGATATCGAGCTTGCTGTGCAGGCCGTCAAACGTGCTCGCAGCATTATGGCTTCCCCTGCAATGCAACCAATCACGTTGGGAAGTGAGATTGCTCCCGGTGCTGCAGTCAGTACTGATGCACAACTTGAGGAGTATATCCGCAACAATTTCTTCATGAACTGGCATGCAGCATGTACTTGCAGGATGGGTCGCTCAAACGACACTATGGCAGTTGTTGATTCGAACGCACGAGTCATCGGAGTACAGAACCTGCGCGTTGTGGATGCTTCTGCTTTTGCATTGCTACCACCTGGACATCCGGTATCTACAGTGTATGGTCTTGCTGAGAAGATCAGCTCGGGTATGGTCAGTAGTCGTTAGAGTCGTTTCTCTTTGTATGGGTCAGAAGCAGCCTGAGCTAGGCTAATTTTACTTTATATCCCTCCACACACTCATCTATAGCAGCGCTGCTCTAATCCATAGTCTTAACCCTGAAACGAACAAGCAATGTGGTTCGATTGCCTCGGAGAAGTGGTTTGTGCGACTGTTCGCTGGCAGCAGCAGTGGTCGATTGTGGAGAGATACTGATGTCCTTATGCTTCCGACTAACATCAATTAGGCAGTTTCACTTCATTGAATTAGCCTTCGAAGCGTCTCCACAGGAGTGCGTCATGCTTTCGAAACGTTATATCAATGTCATATCGTTCAACAGCATGCATCCACGTTTCATCTTGGTGTTTCGACCCTTTCCTCGTTGTTCTCACACACTGTCTTATCCATGAAAGCGACTTTTTTTACCTGCCTTTTTGGCGTGGCTGTCAATGCACTGTCTCGAGGATTCGGTACGGCTGCATATTCGAACAGTTTTGGTAGAGGAGGACAAAACGCATCTTTCGATTGTAAGCAATGTTTTCTTTGTTGTAGTTCGGCCACCTGATTAGAAGGTAGATGTCATCGTCGGAGGTGGTACTGGCGGGCTGGCAGTTGCCAATCGTATCGCTGCAAATGGAACATTCAGCGTTGCCGTGGTAGAGGCGGGAGGCTTCTACGAGGACGAAAACGGCAATCTGACTGTTGTTCCTGGATATTATTCGGACAACGTAGGCAGCGCGTCAATTGATTGGAACTTCCAAACCATCCCGCAGCCATCTGCGATGAACCAGACTTTCACCTACGATCGAGGTAGAACTTTGGGCGGAAGGTAAGTATTTCCATGGCAGTTGTAGGTTTGACAGCTCACTTTCTTTTAGCTCGGCGTTAAATGCCATGCTTTACCAGCGAGGTACTAGACAGTCGTACCAATATTGGGCAGATAAAGTCGGGGACGATTCATACACACTCGATGCACTTCTTCCATTTTTCGAGAAGAGTGTGCGATATACGCCGCCTAATGCTACATCCCGAGCCCTCAATGCGACTGTGCCCCTGCCGAATGCTACAGCATTTGCTGGTTCCCACGGGCCTCTTGAAGTCTCGTTTCCAAACTGGGCGACGCCCTTTGCCTCGTGGGCTCAATTGGCATTTCGCGAAATAGGCATATCCGATATTCCAGACTTTAGCAGCGGTAATCTTCTGGGCTCGCAGTATTGTCCAATGACCATAAATCCACACGACCAGACACGTAGCTCAAGTCAGGCTTCATTTCTGCAACAGTCTTTGAATGAGGATGCAGCAAACTTGCAGTTGTACATTCACAGCATGGCCAAACAGATCTTATTCAATGCTAAAAAGACGGCAACGGGTGTCCTCGTCGAGACAGCTGGCGTTGAGTATACTCTGGCAGCGTCTCGTGAAGTCATCTTGTCCGCAGGCTGTTTTCAGTCGCCACAGTTGTTGATGATTTCAGGAGTGGGTCCAAGGTCGACGCTTGAGGCATACAACATCTCTGTGTTGGCGGACAGACCCGGAGTGGGGCAGAACTTGCAAGACCATGTGTTATTCCCTGTCTTGTACGAGGTTGACGTCCTTACTCAGCAGGCATTGAACGATCCAGTATTCGCAGCGGCCGCGTCAAAGGAGTATAATGAGAGAGCACAGGGTATATTGACCAATCAAGCCGCCGATTATTTGGGTTGGGAGAAGCTACCCGAAGCGAATTTCCGACAATTGAGTAACGCAACTAAGCGTGCGTTGTCGGAATATCCCGCTGATTGGCCCGAACTTGAGTTGGTTGTTGGAAGTTTTCTCCCAACATCGAGAGGGTTTCAAGTCTCCCAAACGGCGATGTACGCCTATCTGGAGATTGCTCTCATCGCTCCTCTATCACGTGGAAGTGTATCAATCAGCTCTGGGAACATTTTTGATCCTCCTGTCATCGACGTTGGCTGGTTGAGCAACTCCAGTGATGTTGAGATGGCTGTTCAGGCTATAAAGCGAGGACGGGACTTTTTCGGTACAAGTGCCATACAGCCTGTTTTGACGAGTGAGGAAATCTTACCTGGAAAAAATGTTTCCACTGATGCCGAGATCGCTCAGTACGTGCGGGAATATATCCAGACAGTTTATCACGCTTCTTGTACCTGTGCGATGGGCAAGGTCGAGGATCCAATGGCTGTGATTGACTCCAAAGCTCGCGTCATTGGTGTGAGCGGACTACGCGTTGTTGACGCGTCGTCTTTTCCTTTTTTGATACCTGGTCATCCGCAGTCGACTATTTACGGATTGGCTGAGAAGATAGCTGTTGATGTACTGCAGGAGTAGTACCAGGGAGTGGATATTATTGTCTTTGCAATAGGGCGAAATTTTAGATGTACATACAGGGAGATGGTTGCTGTTGATTCTTCTGCATGAGTTGTTGTTGAGCCTTTGGGATACCTTGAATCCAGAAACCATGTAAGCATGTTGACTTACCAGATTCATCCGGTCTATCGGCGCAGGATCTCTTGACAGGCCTGCCAACCATCTGTGGATTCTTGCAAAAGCAAACTGGCGGAGGACAAACAAAGTGAGTGTGAGATGTCGCTCCGGATCCTTGATTGCAAGCAAGCAGTGTGTACTATATCTGTTCATTGATTAACACAGGCGCAGCTGTCGACTTTGAACTCTGCGTCGCTCAGAGGCCAGCCCTCTTTCTTACCGTGAGCAAAGTAAACACTCATCACATATTGCACGGCATTATGATGGATAGAGGCAGCCATAATAGCATGATTTCTGATGAACAACAGGCAACAAGTGCGAAAGGATGGAAAGACGCAGCACTTCTGGCTACTTCCCAGCGCATGCCTCGAGTGGCCACTTGAGAATTGAAACTGAGCTTATTTATTCACTCATGGGACCC
This sequence comes from Dothideomycetes sp. NU200, assembly GCA_027943355.1. Lineage (NCBI taxonomy): Eukaryota > Fungi > Ascomycota > Dothideomycetes > Dothideomycetes sp. NU200. Next base: position 53,635 of record BSCJ01000037.1, on the reverse strand, counting down.
CGCCGTGCGAGTATTCTGTCCCTAAGCACTTCATAGACTTCACTTCTCTATGAGTCCACTGTCCGTACTCCCTGCTTTGTTGGCGTTGAATGTATATCAGTCGTGTTTTTTCAACACGCGAGTGACAAGTTTTATGAATCCTAAAACCTCCAGGATCAATCTACTAAGATCAGATTTCATTCGAGAAGAGCTGTTTTGATATCTGACTTGCGCCTGCACTGACCCGATATAGCTATTTCGCACATGACCACTATGAAGCCACAGCCGCTGCATAACCATTGAACTCTTCCTTCTCCGTGAGAATAATGGGCAGCTCGTCCTGTACTAAAGACTCGAAGGTCGATTTCTCCTGGGGCTTCCAGCCTAGCTTACGCAAGCGATTGGCACGATTCCTCGCATTTTGACCAATGACTGGTAGCGACCAGTCCTGGAAAAGATCCTTATACAGAGTGCTGGGGATCTCTTTGGGCATGGGGTCTTGGACTTTGCCCGCACAGTGCAGGGCCTCACCAATTTCCTTTGCGCAGCGTTTCCACGAATGCTCATCACCATTTTCGGCAAAGAAATAAGGATTTTTGAAGGCTTCTTCTGCGGAAGAGTCTTCCAGATGATGCAAGATTGTCATATATCCCCTAGCGAGGTCGGCAACATGGATATGTCCCCAAACAGAATTTCCCTTTCCCACATAACCAGCATAGCCATGTTTGATCGCAAATCGAACCATGGTTGGGATCTGGATAGAGAGACGATTCTGTTTGCCAAGGCCATAGATTACTGGAGGAATCATGAGCGCAATTTTAGCCTGAGCTCCGAATTGCTTGCGACGTTCGAGGATGGCGAGGTCAATGGCGCGATGCGGCGCGTCATCCGTCACGCTATCAATTGTTTCTGGCTTGTCATCCTCGTAGATTTTGTCGCTGATATATTCGCCGTTGGACTTGTCAGTGATGAGGCTGGTACCACTGGTATGGATGTATATAGCGCTCTTGCCGTTCTTCACCCGATCCTCAACGCCCTTGAGGACAGAGAGCGCAGATGGCTTGTGATCCGCTGTTGCAGTGTGAATAATGATATCCGAAGCAGCTGCTGCCTGACGGATCACATCATCGTCGTCGAGTAAGCCAAGGATCGTCTTGGCCCCAAGCTTTTCGAGATTTGCTCTTGCAGCTTCTCTGCGTATCAATGTTGTTACCGAATATCCTTCGCGGATAAGCTCATCCAGAACTTGGAGGCCGATGAAGCCGGGACCAATCAAAAAGACTGAGCTTTTGGAAGACATGATGTAGTAGTCGACAGGAGTTACAAAGGATGAGTTACAAACGACCTTTCAAATTGGAAGGCTGAAGTTGGTCGATTGAACTGGAATGCTGAATTCGGATGTCAAGGGTGGAGACTTTCTTCCGAAGCTGCTGTATATACAGAGGCGTCGTTAACAGCGTGATATGGCATGCGACATACTTGAGTGATTCTACATCATCGTGCTGTCAGTATCTGCACGATTGCACTGTATCCGATTTGTAAGCAAGAAGGACTACTGTACATACGAAGTACCGAATTGCAGCCCGGAGATGAGCTATATGCCCACTAAGCACTTGGGTGGGGACAAGCTGCGGATTGCCATGACATCATCAGTGTTATCAGATCAATCTCAGCTTGGCCTGTAATCCTCCCGCTTCACTGACAGTAGATGAGCAGGCCGGAAATGGGTCTGGACGCGTATAGAACAAAGGAATATATGACTCCTACAGACTTGTGCCACTACTCTGAAGTTCTAGGCATTGACCCGTGCAAACACAGTCGACCTTGCTCAAAGGCTGGGTCAGTGAAGTTGGCGGAAATAACGCTTATGACACATTGGAAACGCTCAACAGTCATCTTTGTGCAGATCTCCCTTTTGCTGCCTCAGTGTTGGTACTAGTCACCCCCTCGCCGAAGGGGGCTACCGATACGAGTAGACTGCAGTGGTAGCACAAGGGGGTGGAAAAGTTGGTCACTTTGTAATAAGGGAGTTTTGTATATTAAGCCGGCATGGAAGAAATGAGTTATCGGTATAAGAAGGCCGATGAAGCCGAGCTATATACAGAGAAAGATACCCACACATCCTGCTTTGCGTGTCAATGACTTGCTAAAGCCTCTCTGACTCTGACTCTGACATTGACAGTAACCGGTAACCATTTGTCTATTGTTTCCTGTTTCGGATCGTCGCAAGACTTTACAACTATGCCTTTTGTTATATCGTCATCATAGTGGAAAATTGTTCTGATATACTGCTTCATTGGCCGCCATACATTCTCAATCGCAGACAGCTCTCGCACATGTGGGCAAATGGGATGGAAATCCAATTTCTCTCTGTCTTCCATTGGTATGCCTGGAGCTCATCATGCTTATCGCATAGGACACCGCGACCAATTGATGAAGCATTCAAACAACACCTAGACGCGAAAGCACGCAAAGCAAGTAAGCACGTAATTACAGCATACAGTCTACCCGGCTTTGATTTCATTTGCGTAGCAGCGCCATGTACTACTCATGGCGTGTCTGCTTGATTTGCGTCATTTGTCACCTGTACAGTGATTTGCTTGCAAGTATCTTGAAAGGAAGTGTATCGGACCCCAAAAGCAACATTACAATCTCTTTGCCCAACCACTGAGTGGTACGTCGTTACACACGTTGAAAAGTGACCATTTCGGAACCCGGCTCTCGTTCCCACTAAGCTCTCTTGATCGTTCGGGGCTGGCACTATCAGAGAGCACCTTTTAAGTGCGTCCTCTTCAGATTGCGCGACTGTGCGGACCCGTGTCCTTAAGATGTGTCAACTTCTACACGAGCGGTCTCGGGCGTGGTCTGGGTAAAGAGTGCTTCTAAGTGGCTGTGATGCAGATTGTGTATGTTTTCCACTGCTCGTTCCATGACTGGGCGGGGGCCCGCCTACAACTGATCTTGTCGTCGCATAATCACACGCCTCAAACCAAATGCACTTATGCTGCCTATTTGTCTGCTTCCGAGCGGCGATGTTTTATGCCTTCTTCTCCTCCGCCCTCTTCTTCGCCAGAGCACTCAGCTTATCCGCCGCACCACTCAAGCTCTTCGCGTCCGCGCCTTGAATGAGCGCCTGACCGTTGACTGCCACTTGCCTTCCGTCCTTGAAGAACATGAACGTCGGCATAGCACTCACGCGGTACTTTTGCGCGATAGCTGAAGCTTGATCGACGTCGACTTTTGCGAATGCGAGAGTACCTGGGATGGCATGCTTTTTGGCAAGGTTGGCATAGACGGGTCCGATAGCTTTGCAAGGGCCGCACCAGGTCGCGGTGAAGTCAATGACAACGTAGGTGGTGCTGCTAAACAGGCTTTCGAGCTCAGATACAGTCGTGATGTGGTGAGTGTTGTCGCCCATTCCCATTATTGATTATCTTGCTTCCTGGGCACTATGGTGTGTGATGGAGTCCCTACTTCTTTGTGAGAGACGCGCTTATATACAAGTCGTCTTCGTAGGTTACAATATAGTGAAGGGTCTTCGAAACTTGTGGAAGCGGCTTACAACACTGCTTAGCTCAGCGGAAAGTCAATGAGCTGAGCAAGTAACGTTGCCCTCGCAGTCTCTAGAATAAACTCAAGATCCACAGAAGAGGAAATAGTGAGCGAGCGAGTACTTGTTTCGAGAGTGATATAGGATTCAGTAATGGTTGATAAAAACAGTAAGTGCTTCCAGTGGAGGTGTACACGGCAGTGCGTGGGCAGCTAGAAGCTGCTTGGCAAAGGTCTTGGCAAGAAACATCGGCCAATGGGACAGACCCATCCCTATCATGACGGTCTTGAGTAAAGGCCTTGCGACCTGAAGTTCCTCGAGGATAGTAGCTGTCTTGAAAAAGCACAATAGGAATGGATTACATTCAGCGTATCGGCAGCTTTGGCATTAGTATACAGATGGTCGAACATGAAGTGAACCGTGCATGTATGTCGTTTCAGAAGTAACAAACGTAAGGTCCGGAACCAAAGAAAGAATTGGATAAAAGATAGACTCCAGCCTAGATCAGGCGGTTGTAGGTAGAATTGAGACTACAGCAACGCCTGGTAGCGTTAGAATGGAAGTCATTTTTATCAAACGAGATCTCACACTGCAAGATGCACACATTGTAGATGCTGGGATGTGGTGCAGATACCTGAGAGTCTGGTTAGGTTCTCAAGCTAATTTCTCTGCTCTGCGCGGCTATATGATTCGTGCTTCCGTGCAGATCTACTTGACCACGACTATGACTGGGAGTGCGGGAGCTCTGTTGTGTGGTCGGTTGTTGGACATTCGATTATATCGCCGCTATATCCAAGAACAAGCGCTGGATAGACTAACATTGTGTCGTGTCCACCATCCCACTGTACGTCTATTCACCATGTAGAGTGACTCAGAAGACTGACTGTAATCAGCCACTGCCATTCCGATTTCCTTTTCTCGCCTCCACTCCTCTCCTTCAAGACGTGATTGCGCGACCACACATGAACAACAGAGCAAAGTTTTTATTCTCGCTCGCGAAGACACAACCTGGCTGGTGTATTGATACAAACGATCATCGTACCAGCGACTCTCTATTCGCTTTCTCCAAACACAATGGCACCTCATCTATGACTCCAAACGGTACTTTCCGCAATGGCTTTCGCAGCAAAAACACATTGGGCGACCCCGCGGACAGCCGACATTCGATCTCGGAGTTCAGGAGACTGCAGTCCAACGCAAGCATCCAGGCTTGTCTGACGCATGACTGGATGAATGATCCGCTTGCGAAAGGAATTTGGTATTGTGGCAGCCTGGACTTGACTCAAGGCGTATACCTTCGCGAGCTACAGCAGCCGCATGGGAAGGGTTCTATGGCAAGCGCTGGTTCGGTAGATGAATGGCGAAGATTTGTCAATGATACTGTTGGGCAAAGTACTAGAGTAGCTAATGAAGTTGTAAGGTCAATGAGAGATAGAATATGGATGTGAAGCAAAGGACTAATAGGTCATCTGGAAATTCATGTACAGAGAGTTATGCGCCGTCACAACACTTCGCAATTTCTCAAATTCCATAGTTTCAAACCAGTCGTTGAGCTTTTGGTATCCAAAGGTAAAACCCACGTGATCGTTGTTATTGTTTCGTTGGAAAGCTCAAGCTGGTCAGCTTTTGCGCTCTCTCTGACGCGGTAGAAGGAGTTGGCCTCACCGCGTGCGAAATACTGATTTTACACCTTGATGCTGCTATTCCCTTAGTTCTTTGGCTTCTACTAGCTGTACAGTTTAGACATGGCATGTCCCATAATGCGGCCATCATTATTCCAAAACTTGTCTCTACCAGTACTTTTTGATTGCTCGGAGGAACGCGAGTCTTCCTTTGTCGCTGTTGAGAGTTGCAGACATGTTCGATTGAATTAAGCTAATCGGCTTACCGATGCCTTTCGCGCCCAAATGGATCAGCAGCTTTATCGCCTCTGGGCGCTTTGAAATGATTGATGTGGTGTGATAAAAATACTATTGCTAGCTCTTGCTTCTATCTCAGATAAAGTACATGACCATGCTGTGCCAGCCAGGCCTGTACACTAGAAATTCTGATTCTCAGGGTTGCTTGTACTTGGGTTCTTTCGCGAGATCTTCCAGTTCTTCAAACTTGTCTGATTCCGTGGAATCGCCCTGTTTCTTAGTTGTCTTCGAGTCTGTATATGAGGTGGGAGGAACAATGCCCACATCTGAGCTCCGTCTCCGGTTTTCTGCATAGTAGGCTTTCAAGCAAATTCTCAGCGCCCTATCATAAAAGGTTTCGTTGAGCTCGCGACTGGCTCGAGTTGCTTCAGGGAAGGAAAGCCACCAGCATTGATTAGTCTTGTCAGCCTGGAAAGTTGGGTGGTCTAGCTCAAAGTCTGGCTCTTTTGACTGTTGCATACTTGCGTAATGTCGTTGTCTACGGCAGTGATGGGCATATAGGTCACAATAGCTTAGGTAATGAAGATGATCTTTGACGGCGAAGGCAGTAGCAAGTACAGCGATGTCTTGAGAAGTGAAGGGGTACTTATGATTCTGGGAGCTCTAGAATGTCTGCAGTCCTTTGATAGCCAGCTCGCCCGGGTGATAGCGAATCAACCACTTCCGATCTGGGAAGCAGCAAAAGGGGGGGGAATTGGACGAAAGGAGCAATCATTTCTGTGAGCAGTACTCTTCAATCGAACAAGATCCAGGCACAACAAAGTGTGCAAGTGAGCAAGCTCGGGATAGATAAGCTCAGTTCGGTCTCAACGTCTCACTCTTACAACAAAGGCTATAAGCGAGCTGAACATTGGGTGAAACATCGATCCATATGAGGACTAATGGTCGTTGATGTAGATGTAATGAGTCTGGTGTTCTATTCTGGTCAGTGAATTTGGATCAAGCGCATCCTTGATACGGCTGGATATGAAGCGTGCATGAAACAGCAAAAAAACGTCTTTGTATCGAAATCCGATTTGCGGGCTTTCTCAAGTCGAGCTGGATACGAAAGTAGCGCAAGCCTTCATAGAACCTCCGAAAGTTGTAGAAGCTGATGCGAATAGGTAATGTCCTATCCAGTGCCCCATTCCGTTCTAGGCATCAACAAGTGTCTCTTTCAGTGAGCTGAGAGAGCACGATCTGGAATTACGTTACTTCAGTCCCAGAGTGTGGAGATGTTCTGGATACCATGCTGTACTGTGGCTAGTGTACGATTCACTCAATAAACTCTTCTTCCCTATATATATGCTACATCTTCGGTTTGAGTTGCTTCTTCACCTGATCCATGGCCGGCATAATCTCACTCTCCCACCAAATCAGGGTTAGGGTTTACAAAACTTCGATATAATACTATATAAGCTATATTATGCTCCTAAACTTAGAAAACCTAGGTGTGGTAAGGAAACAGGTGGTCTACCTTCGCTAGATCGCATAGTGTTAGTTAATCCCATATCCCATCCAGTTCCTTGCCCGGAGCCGGACTAGTAGGGTAGAGATGTACTTGTCTAGCCACTCGGCTATGCTAGGTGAGAAGGACTGTTGCAGCTCCTTGTATGTTTGTGAGGTTTCCTTTCCTAGGAGGCCTCCTTGGCTAAGGATAAATGGCTTAAAAGCCTGGCCGAGGTTTCGGTATTTGTTTTTCTTTACTTATTCAGCTGCTGCAAGGGTGTCATACGGGTCTTGCTTTGCTGACTCCTTAGTGAGGGAGATGAGATGTCCGAGACACTTTCGAAGGATTGTTTGTGGTGAGAATGTCTATATCCGTGCTGTGAGCTGATTCAAGTACGTCTTGGTGGAGGTGTCTTTACTGACAAAATTGGTGCGACGTATAAGTCTGAGGCCAGCATCTAACAGCAAGTTGCCGAATTAGTGAGCCCGGCAGTGTTTGCAGTCAATCAATCAATGCAACATTTGGATGCGCCTCCTGGGATGCAATCTCGTTTTCACTCGGTCTTGCATGTTACGCAAGTAAGAACTTTACACGATGCTGTTCTTGTGTTCTGGACATTCACGATCACACAACCCTCAATACAGCTGTGATGGATTAAATGCTTCAAATGGCGTGAATTTTACTCCAAGATAGAAGAGCAGCTTTTGCACGATTCGAATACCAATGGATCAACGAGCTCGTTGACTTGGGCTTCGACTCGTCGACTTTGGCTCAAACAAGATTGACGCGGATCGTCATGCCCCAGGCTGCCACCATTTTCTACTCAAATCACTTTGTAGGATTGAGGATGAACCCCACGAATTTGTCCCAAGAAGCGTCCCGATTTAGGACAGGGTCGAGTCCCGATTACCGCTGGAAGTGGAAAAGATCAAAGAGGTGTTCGTTGTGTTATTGGCTTAGCAGGCGCAGTACTACAGCGCATTGAAATGCACCTGAGCGAACCAGTAGGATCCACTCTCTTGAAGTGCACGCCGCCAGATCTCGGTGTCAATGATCCGCCAAGTGTGCGAGGAGCCGTGGGGAACACCCAAATCTTGCGAGCTCTCGTCAACTATGGCGAGCTTGAGTAGCATGCTATGGGCATTGCTGCGCACTGCAGAATGGTTCTCGCTCACTTGCAACACTTAGTGGGTTGGATTCAGCAGGAGCAGTTGATCTGTGTTGGATATGTAATTTTAACACGGGGCACCCGGGATGACCACGCTGGTTCCGTCCACATTCCTGTCTCCTTGATGACAGGGCTCTACCCCATCTTGACGGAGAGTTTGAATATTTTTTAGTGAAAAAAGCCTAGAATGAATTGGGACGAGCAAACTCGTTTGTTGTTGCCAAAGTGACTCGGATACTCAACAAAGCTGCGGATCCTGTAGTAAAACTTCTTTGCGAAGTATCCACATGTATGATTGATCGAATTCATTGGGCTCTAGTCAAGCCAGATTGACCATCTCTTGTTGGCAAATTCCAAAAGAGCTAGTGGACGCAAAATTGGCTTGAATTGTGAAAGACAACGACTCGCGGATACCTTGCGCTCTAAACCACGAGAGTGGACTCAGATCTGGAACTTGCATGGAGGAGTCTTCCGGAAGCACGTCGGAAGCAGAACATGCGGTTTTCAGGTAGCTATCGCTGAAGGAGCTTCGGTGACCGCGTTTGAGCCGCGGGCCTATGTGAAATTCAGCAAAGAGTCATGAGAAGAGAGGATCCGAGAGACTTCCCGTCCACTTGATCTACACATCGGACCTCCAAAAGAATCTCAAATCCAACGATGTGTTCGATCGGGAGAAGATTCGTGACCGTCAAGATCAAAAAGCCAGTGTATGACGAAGAGCCATCTGATGATGTTATCTCACACAATTGGTAATTGGTCCTTGAGATCGCGTATTGATTTATTGCTCTTGTGACCTATGCTCTGTCTTGCCAACATAAATATTACCCTCGTTTTCTTCTCGATAGTCTTAATTTGTTGACACTGTCAGCTAAGCGGTCACATGAACAATCAATATGTGGTCCAAAAGCCGCTACAACGGGACCGCAGTTATAGTCTCATTCTTTGTTTGAGATTTGGCTGCTGAAAAATTGTCGCCTAACACCCAGGTAGATTCTATGCCAAACATAGTTGTGATGGAAAGGCAGGATAGTAAAAGCGAAGAAAAAGCGATGATTAACGTCGCGTACTCGTCCATATATTGACATGACTGATCCAATTAGTTCCGACTGTAAGACATCGAGATACATCAGCGTGGGAAAGCTACCCATGATAAAAGCATAAGGACTGGAACGAGGAATTTTTGTCGCTGTAGACCGAACCATCTACCAGTGCGTAATCAATTCTCCGTGTGAGTAGTTCGTCTTGTGGTGAAGACACTGCTTCCAGACAGAGTACGATCCTCGAACAAGGTTGTGCTTTCATCCGTTCGGACGGAGAAAATGGAGAAAGACTAGAGGTAAGGCACGAAGCAAAAAGGACCAGAGCTTATACGAGGCAAGACAACAAGCAGAAGAAGCAGGATGACGAAACACTCTTCACCCAACTTATGATAACAACGTCGTTCTGCAGCAACTCGAACCTAGATCAGATCGCTTAACCGGCATCGACTCTGCACTCATCTTCTTTTCGCACTTATCCTAAAAGCAGCTTGCAAGACTTGTTTCTCATCGATTACGATGGAAAACGCCCGAAGGCAGCTGCTCATCCGAGATAAGGCGTACTCAAGCTTAGGGGAGTGCTCAAAATCGAGGACTTGAGGTTTTGAAGAGCATCAAAGATATCGTTAGCCTAATGACGCTTTCAGAGAAGATTCAAGGACACAGCATTGTTCTTGCTGGACTTCTATAGAATTGTAGGTAAGTTGCTAGAATTGAGCCTTTCTTCTTTCTAGATCTCCGGCAAGGAGTATTGTAGATCCTATCAAGGGCCCCAGCTGGAAGATCAGGTAGGCGAAGTAGACAAGAACAGAGCATGTATCCCATATGGTAACGCTGAAGTGTGACAAGTCTATCAGATATTACACCGGATGAGTTCGGTGATTATCGTTATCATGCTTCTCATTCTGTGTTGGATTACAGCAACAGAGGTACGTTCACGACTGCCAAGATCTCCTATCACTATTGCTGGTGCTCTCTCGTACCTTCCTGGGTCTGGCTTCGTAGCTGATCTCGGGATTCATCCTAGGAGGCTTGATACCTCACCCAGCAGTCTCAGATGTCGCGCGATTCGAATCACGTCGAGGTTTTACTGCAATGACCCGCTTTATTGGTTCTCGTCTTCCGGCTCTGATCGGCCTGGTTTTGCAAGTTTCTGGAGTACGATTGAGGCTAACGGCTACCGCACGAAGCCCTTTTATCTACTCGCTCGGGCAGACGACGATTTTTCCGAGGACACACTCATCTCCAGCTACTTCAGCTGTAACATCTTTACCGCTACGTTCCATGCCTTTGACCGCCGTCATTGGGCAGTGTTTAGTTCTTCTACTGCCCTCTTGATAATATATGCCGTTCTACCGCCCATTATCGCAAGCACACAAGTTGCGGGCGTATCACCTTCTTGCACCAAACACCAATCAGAAAGATTGTACAGGTATCTTGGTCTTCCGTCCCCATATAGCATGGCCACTGCACGGTGGCTTGGTTTAAAATCCTCATTGCCTTCTGTTTGACGCTCAACTAAGAAGGCGGAAGATAGATAGGGAGTAAAGTTTTCAAGCTCGATTCCTGTGTCTTTGGTTTTATTCTTGTTTTCTGTGTAGAGTCCTATCAAGTCACTTCTGTGGCTCGTCTCAAGCGATACTTGACACAAGTCCTAAGACCCTGTTGTCGATGATTCTGATCGCGACTTTGTGTTCGCCTGCTACCGATCCTCTCCCTTGTTCCGAGCAACAATCGTTCAGATCGCACCCAACATCTGCTCTTGTCGCAGCATCCTGCATCTTCATCGTTTGTGCGATCTTGAAGTCGACAGAGTGCTTCCCGAAGATGAAGAGGTGATAGAAGCTGATCGCGGCTTGTAGTCCTAGGCAAACCATCAGGACAATCAAGGGCCATTGAGCAAGCAGAACGACTTGCTCAACACGCAGACTCGCTTCTCCGTCCGAGATTACGGAGAAGGATGGTACCTTGTCACTAGTGTAACCCAGAGCAGCAACAGCAAGTCCAAGGCGAGCGCTAGTCAGCATAGAAGCATAGCCCGAGCTCCCATAAGTGCTTGTTCCCCAAACCCACCCAGAATAACCCGCTGTTGCGTCTAAGACGTCAGAGATCATACCCGACATGAAGCTCCACCGTGCATTGGTGAGCTCGAAACTTATAGGTGAACTTCTCGTGATCACCGCCGAAGAGACATTCCAGTTGCCACCTCCGTCAGAGGCGAATGTGAAATTCTCTAATCCAATATTCACGTCGGCTACGCAAGACCAGACCACTCTCACAGAGGTGTTTAATTGCATTACCACTGACCCACTCAGTACACCTAGCGAGATCCAGTGGTTTCTGTTCTGTATGCCGTGTGAAAAGTCGTTGATGTCATGCTGTTCGCCCGAACAATATTGCCGACGCTGGCGGTGGTGTTGTATAAGATGGCTGTCAGCCATGAAGCTGCGCGCATACCGCTGCTTATGTTTGTTGGACTGACATAGGCCGCCTGGTGCCTAGATATGGCTACGGGTACTGATGAGAACCCCGTGCTGAGTGTTTTCTTCCAGACCACAGAAGAGAGTATTGCCAGAGCTGGTAGCCCTAGTTGATGCAAGATTCCAAAGCTGCCAGGTCTTTTGAAGACATCGAGCATCGAGCGGTTCACAGCGATATCCATGGTCTCCAGACGGGCGAGTGTGACATGGCTGTCAATGGCCGCTTTGGCAATGCTTTGCAAACCAGCAGATCTACAGTGGCTGCTCAGACCGAGAGAAAGGAGATTGAGCATGACGCCTGATATTGCAAGCACAATTGTCAAGGTGCTGATGTTTTCCTGATATGGTGAAGGCAGTGTAGACCAAGCAGATGAGGGCCAATAGAACGCGTATCCAGCTCGAAGAGTCAGCTTTATGCTTGTCTATGCTCGCAAACGATACAGTGTCGATGGCTTGTGCACGAGTCAAGAAGTCTATTGTAGGAGAACCCATCCTGAATACGCTGATTGTTTCTCGAGGTGGTCTCGATATGACAGCGCAACCTTGAATTCTGTTAGAAGGAATAGAAGTTTGAAGATTGAACTCCGCCCGGTTCGCCTCACTGGGATAGTAAGCAATGCTAGTAGCGTTGTAGAAATGCCTCAGGCGTACATTATGGCTGGACGGGTGGCATGAACACCATATGAAAGATCCTTGTTCCACAGAATTGCTGTGTGGAGCGGCGGAAACTACATAGATCACAGGGTGTCCTAAGAAACAATCAATGCACCCCAGCCTCCCCTGGTCCCTTGTGACCCATCGGCTCGTTATTGTTGAGGACGTGCACTGTCAGCTCGCCATATATCGGTCTTCCACGATGTCGAGAGGTACAAAGCTTAGCCCGTTCAGAGTTGCGGGTCGAATTTCTGGTTCCGTCGACCAGCGAGCTTATCGACTTTCCGCTAAGGGTCCAATCCCGCTAAGGCGTAAGCGACCTGAATGTCACGCCGATTTCTAGGTTGAGAGCCGAATGCGCATATACTTTTAGCGTTTGTCCGCCAGATCAGGTACACTCTCAGCCGCAATCTTGTCATGAGAGCGAAACCAACCCTCTGATCTTTTAGACCTTTCTACGCAAACGAAAACGATCGAGTTACAGAGCCGAAGGTATGGTCCTGCAGCCAGGAGTTGCGCCACGATGATCTAGAACGCTCAACGGCCTGGGGAACACTTTGCTCAACGATCTCCATCGCTGCCTCCTTGCTTCCGGAATGCCTCATGACCATAGTTCCCTATCTCACCATGTAGCCCCAAGACTCGGGCTTGTCAACAATGCCTTCACTCTCTTCTCACCAGTCTCAGCGTCAAATTTCCGCCACATTGTTGTTACGAACGTTATGCTCTCGAAGCATCTCTGACCGATTCACTTCTTGAACGTGCGCAATTCTTTACCAGCAGAATCTTGCATTCGATGGTTGGTGATGAGGTAAAGTTAGATGGTGTCAATAGCCCCTGTAGTTCACAAAATCTAAACCTGATCCTACACTGATTGATTCCAAAACCGTAAGACCAAGACGACATCTGGTATATTCGAAGGGTTGCAGTGTTATACTACATTGTCAAGGGTCGAAAACATGTGCCGCTAGCTCAACTAATTATAGTGCCTTTCGAGATCAATTTGATTCACCCTGGGCGCGAGTCCGATATGGTCTGGACGTGCCCGATCTACACCAAACATTACCTCCGCACCCGTGAGAGCTTCTTTCATATCTTTCTCGTTCATTGCGCATGATCCATCGAGCTCTGCATCCCACCACCCACCTCTGACCGCGTTGGCAACACTGAGAAAGGTGCCTTTTCGAGTTGGAAGTCGTCTAAGTTTATGCCAAGCGAGGTCCATGGATCCCAGCAGAAGGACGATCAAGAACCCTGCTAAGACAAAGGCGAGGATGTAAAGACGAACAACATAGACTTTAGAGGGAACACCTCCAAAGCTTATGATCTCTACAGTACTGTAATAGCCAGCAGTGGTAAGCTGAGAGATACCATGTGCAACAAGTCCATAGAGCTTGACGTGATCAGTTATTCCCGGCGCTCGCGGGCCGCGTGTCAAAGCCACTTGAACCTCGTTAGCACCAAAGATGCTTACTTGAGGTGTGTTTGTGAGACGATCTTGGATAACGACATTGCGAAGTGCTTGTGTGAACCAGCCAAGTACCAAGTTCAATCCTGCTGTATCGATCGTGGTTGTATTTGCTCCAGAGGGGGGAAGAAAATCTGACATTATAGTGCCATTCCATATACATGAGCTGATAGACCACGCTATACGAGGGGTACATTTGACAATTGATATCCAGGTGCCGTTGACTTGCACTATGTTGTCGTCGTCTCCGCTTACAGGGTATTTGGTGTTCCTCAGTGTACTATTGCCACTTGTGATGAAGTAGGTTGACCCATAGTCATAGCTTTCTCCAGGGCCTGGCACGGATTGGTCGGTGTTTCGCATTCTTGCTGTGGTATACATGGTAGTACCAAAAGAAGAGATTTCTGTTGTATTGCCATCGCTAAATTCATAGAACATATTGGTGACGTCGGAGGAGTCGTTGTATCTGGCTGTGTATTGAACATCTGTGGTTGCAGCACAGTTTGCCTGCCAGTAGAAGCCGAGGACTCCTCTGTATTCGAAACCAGTATCGTAGGTGATATTGTTTGCTGGTGAGTTAACGGGGCCCAAAGACGAAGGATAATCGAGGAGCTGTCCGTAGTTGCTGGTCACCTCGGATTTAAAGTTCAGGAGCAGCGATGGTGAGATCGCATCGAGGACGCCATTATACCCGCTTTCAGCATCGAAGCGGAGATCTCGTCCTGTTATCCCATTGTACGCCGTAGATCGTGCTGGCACCGGCATCCCAGTCAATGCTTGGCCATTCGATTTTGGTGTGTACAAGCCTGTAGTCACAACCAGGGTGCCGACTGGAACTATCAAGGCTCCAGCAAGTAGCAAAAAGGACTGAACTAGGGCGTGCCAGACCGAGTATCGGAAGGTTGTTAGCGTGGCAAACAAGCCAGGGTCCATCATGGTGTCTAGGTGATTGATCTCAACAAGTCTGCCAGAAGCTATGGCAAATGGATGTATCCGTCCGAGATCAGCGCTCAATTTTCGAATCAAGATGGCAGCGGGGGTGAGAAAACTGGACAAGATTAGGCCGGAGTATATCTGATTGACCGTAAAATTACCCGTTCGGAGGACTTTGAGTCCGCCATTGCCATTGAAGCTCGGGCCTACCACAGTCCATCCTGTGAAGCTACAGAAGGCGACAAAGTAGAACAAGATAAACAGCAAGTAGAGGACCAGAAACTTGTCCGTCTTGTACAAATTGCGGCCCTTTCTCGTATCTGAATACTGGCCGGTATCGTGACCAGATGTAACATCAACTTGAAGGGATGGGCTTGTGAGTGAAAGCCATAGATATGCAAAAAGTGGGATTGAATCGATGTATCAGAGGCAACAATCAAGTGAATAAAGTGATGGAGGGAGATACTGGTGGGGTAACCTGCTATATGGACTCCAGGAAACAGAAGCTTTGTGCAAGCTTTTGAATCAGTCAAGTCCATGCTATCCAGGGATGGGCTAGGCTCATTCATCGAGACTGCCAGAGAGCGGCTGAACATCGAGAGACTCACGGGCTTTAGCGCATGAGTCTGGACCTTTCCCTATCTGTGTTCCTGTTGCCGTGCTCGGGCTTTTGGAGGCAAGACTAGCGCTCTTCTCGCCTTCCTTTCGGTCCTCGCTGGAAGAGCCTGCATGTGTACCCGTTCTGTGTGTTCTCTCTCGGTACGAAATCAGAAAATGCAGCCACTAGCGCGAAAGCTCGTTGACTCGTGATTTGTACCATCCTACGGAGGCGGGGGAAAGAGCGGGGCTAGGCTGGAACGCGGACGTTTTGATCGACCGCTGGCTGAAGCAGCCACTCCAGCCCTCATGCAGCTCGCTGTATACTTCGTGAGTTCACTGTGGAGTGCGGATTCAAAATTCAAGTAAAACTTGCCTGGATTGATTCCTCAACCTCGGTTGCATTGTTCAGTCAGTGCCAAGGTCTCTCGACCTGCTCTTCGAGAAGTATAATAATGATTTTACATTCTGCCTTTCTCCGTCTTACTACTACAACCTTTTTCTCTATGAGAGACAACATGTTTCACACCGTCTTCTTATGTCTGTTGATGCTTCTCGACTGCGTGCGCACCCAATCCGTTACTTCCACCTACACCTTCCAGACTGCGACGTCAATGGACACGCAATATGATCCGAATGCAGCTTCGTGCTTCTTCATGGACTCTATGAGCTCAAGTTGCGCTGCTGCAACCCCCGACTTCTACTCTGATACTACATTTGCTTACCAGGCCTCGTGCTTATGCTACATTTCATCGACCATCTATGCTCCTGGAGTATATGATAGCTATTTTAACGGATGCGTCAACTACCTCAGCACTGCTGCATCAACCGCCTATATCAGTCTTGTCGATGGATACGGTCCAATCGAGACTGCCCCATGTATCTCGATGGGCAACATTCGTGCCATACCTACGACTAGTGGCGCGAGCAGCACTATAGCAAGCATGTGGGTATCTAAGTCTTCCGCACCTATTGTCAATTCGGCAGCAGGATCATCAGCATGTGCTCAACTCAGATCTCAGTACTCAGCATGCACCAGTAATTTTCCTGGTATCTGGGCGACATTGGCTTTTACGCAGCAAGCTTCGTGCCTCTGCTATACATCTACGACTCTCTATGCACCAACATTCTATGACAGCACTTATGCTCTGTGCGTCTCGTACCTAAGTGCCTTTAGCTCCGCAGACTACAGTAGTCTTTATGGCGATAGTGCTGTGCCGACTAATTTATGCAGCGCATATGGCAATGTGCGCGATACGACTACAACTACGACCAGTACCACAGATTCAAGAACCACCACGACTGCACCTCCGAACGCCGCAAAACTTAGTTCTCTAAGCCCTTTGCTACCCACCAGTACAACGCGACAAAGTGCAGCTTATGTGTTAAAGGTATGCACTTTTAGAACTGCACTCGTACTGTATTTACACTAACGCCTACAAGGCGAACTCCCTCTTCATAATTCCTTTACTCGTGCTTGCCATATTGCCTTGGTCTATACCTATCGGATGTTAGGGGTATTTGCTCTTATCGCGAGCTTTTACAGGTTCTCAGAAGCAGGATTTGGTTCTGTCACGGCTCGACTCCTGGTCGACTAGGCCGGTTCCACGAGAGAAATTGCCAAAGCTGTACGCAGCGTCGTGCGACAGCTTGCTACTACTCCTCTGCGATCTCTTCTACGCCTCATCATATAGCTTGACTCTTATTCACTTCTTGCCATCACCTCCTAGTCTGCTCTTCGACGTCGCGGAGACATTTCGTAACTACGTTGCGCACTTGTCGTCTGGCTCTAGTATATACCGATAAAATCGAATTCTGGGAATGTTTTGCTTGGCCTGTCATAGCAGTATCTCTGTTTCCCGCGACCCTCTTCGAATACTGGATACCTCCACTCCTGTACTTAAGGGCTGTTGTCTTTGTCCCTTTCAACTCTCCTGTTACCCTCATCCCAAGGTTTGAAGACTGTCGAACCGTACGGTAGCTGATAGCTGCACCAGATATCATCGCTAGTCTGAACTAGGCTTCCAGTCATGTCAACGCGATATCCGCAGACCTCGAAAATTGGCCCTATGGACCAGGTAAAGTTCTCTGTCTGACAACAGGCTCGCAAGGTTTGTGCATGGTTCCTGAGGATGCCTGCGTAGGTTGCTGCTAAATGTGGAACATCTGGGAGCATCAGTCTTTCGCGAAACACAATCTCTGTACTGAGGAAGAGGAGCACTTCGGATAATGAGTCATGATTTGAGCTGCTCTATGATCTTACTTGACGTGCAGGACAAGACTGTAGTGTGGTATGTCGTGAGTCGAGTCTAGTGTACGGACTTGCTATTGTACATGATTTCAACTACAGCTGCTTTGGAAACCACAGATGTAACAACGCATCAAACTTCAGGTGTTGCACAATGACCACAACAGCGGAGCTACACTGTCCTCTCATTTAGACGATGAAGATTGAAGGACCGAGAAGCAAAAGAAGCAAATATCCCAGGCCTAGCGCCTTTCGTGGGATTGATCTCCTGCCGTCGGAGGTGTTTGTTGTTGTAGCTGTGGTTGCTGTAGTCATCGTCGTTGTTACTATCAGCGTATCGATAGTGGTATGTGAACTTGCCGAAGAGCCGGCGCTGGTCAAAGAGGTGGATCGTGGCAAAAGTGATGTTGATAATGCTGATGATGCCGATGTTGCCGATGATGTCGATGATGCTGATAACGCTGACGAAGCTCGAGGCACAACAGCTTTGCACTCGCAGATCAGGCTCTCTTCATTGTTTCAACTATCAATAAAGCAGCCATAGTGTCTTCCATCCTGTTTAGCCACACTCGTGGTCCCGCTTGTGCATTGATCGACCTCGCCGTCTAGAGTATGATATTGCGTAGATCCACACCCATAAGTACTGCACGCAATCTACTTGCAGATGCAGGGACCTGTAAACGACTCATGAGTCCAGTCACCACTACCTGAAAAATTCGCAGTGGACGACGATCTCGCGGCCGTCGACGTCGACGATGGGGATGATACTGCAATGTCGTCGTCTGACCCTACTGGCATGGATAAGACAGTCCTCAGAATCTGCGGGTTGGAGCTGAAGGATCCGGAGCAAAATTGCATGCCGGCGGCAGAATCGATGTCGCCATTCTGATCAATGAGCTTGACATTCTCGCCTTCGGTATGCGTGGCCAGACAGTCGTCCCGACCAGTCCAGAAATATGCTGTCTGAGCCGTTGTTGTCTGACAGACCGTGTAAAAGTCGTGGCTTGGATCCGTGTAGATGATGCAAGAGCAGCCGGTACTGTCGGTGTAGGCATTGTATCCGCAAGCTGATGTTGAAACTCGGTAGAGGGGGGTCCCATTTCCTCCCGGAGTGACTACGGTGTTGGAGATCTCATAGCTCATATTCAAGCTGAAGACAGACTGCTCAGTGCTTACCCTCGAGATGATGTGTCTGAGAGAAGAGTTAAGGAGGCGATGGTGCGCACTATTGAGATTGGTGGCGGCCAACTTCTCGATTCTTGGTTTGCTAAGGCATGTGATTCAGACAAGTATGGGCGGACTGTACTCTGGAGTGGGGTCGTCATTGAGTAGACTTTGACCTATACGACGTGACAGCGGAAGATGATACCATACTGCCCCTTCCACGACGACTTGACGCTAGGTGATCATCCCGCGACGATAACAAGGTCCCGGATGCATACTCTAGAAGGTACATGCATCTCGAGCATGTTCTAGATGCGTCCGATCAAGACAAACCAAACCGGTGAGCTGAGGTCAAGTCTAGCTTCTGTTTGTAGTGGCGCAACACTTGCTGGACCCGCCACGAGGCCTAACTCGAGATAATCGATGGTCTCAAAGCTGTAAGTCTGGCGAGGCTCTAGCCATTGCACAATAACCAGCAGAACTAACAACTCAGTTGACGTTGCTCAGAAGTGGGCTCACCTCTAGCTACACTGGTATCTTCTTTGCTTGCTTAGAGTCTGTGACAACAACGCGGTAGTAGCGCCGGAGTTGGCTGCTGTAAATCCAGAAGCCATGCTCCAAGATGTCACTAGTAAACTGGAGACTGAGCGGCTCAGCTGTGCCTGCTGAGCCTGCCAAGCTGAAGACTTCCCGTCGAGACAAGAATAATTTTAGATCACAATGTCAATTCTCCTGCACAGGAATGACGCGAGTGCTTGCTTAACCATCGGGTACACTCAGCGGTCGAGACCTCGCATCTTGTGGAAATGCTGTTAACTACTTGTTTATCATTCTGTCTGGTTTCGCAATTATTTCCACACATCACTAGCATGTCGTTCGTTTTTCGCAAGCCCAACTTGTATATCCATGATCGCTTCAAGTCCAGAGTGGATTGCCTTCCCATCGAGTGACAACGACTCGATAGAAAACCATCAAGGCTGTGCGCAAGTCGAACCGAGTGAGCTGCATAGACCCAATCTTCCAGCCGCAGCACAAACCCGATTGAACTAAAGGTTGTTCGAACAGTGGTGCACAAGCTCAGATGCGCGCTGCCAAGAGTGCTTCTATCTGAGCACAA
This sequence comes from Dothideomycetes sp. NU200, assembly GCA_027943355.1. Lineage (NCBI taxonomy): Eukaryota > Fungi > Ascomycota > Dothideomycetes > Dothideomycetes sp. NU200. The sequence continues at coordinate 33,892 of BSCJ01000037.1, read as the reverse complement.
GGACGCTAAAAGCAGATGGTGCTTCGCTTCCGGATCCAGATCGACGTTGAACCGCCGAGACTATAATCTCGGTCCGCAGTTCCGTCACGGGTTGAAGTCTGGGGACCAGCGTGGTACGGAGGCTTGTTTATGGTTGCGCCCCTTGCATATCCTGCCGGCTGCTGTGAGCGTTGTCCCTATCGAGCTTAGCAGTCGACGCTGCACAGCTTGGCAAAAGAGCATCCGCTATGTTGCACGAGTCTTCTGTCCATACGGCTGTAGGACAAGCGAACTGGCTCCATGGATTATGCATAGCCTTTCCCCCAAAGAAGGAGAGTCGGCAGCACTCTGTGCTGCTACTCAGGGTGGGCGTATATTCGGACGCGTTTATAAACCCACACATGAGATGTCGAGACAATGTCAAGGTCGGTCACAGTGGGCACAGATACAACAAATCCGGCCGTCTCTACTTCCGCGTCTGGGTTCAGCCACCTCAACGACTGGTGGACCACCACCAGCTGGCGTACAGGCCTAGACTTAGTTTGTATCCAATCATCGACTCCGAGCTCTGTTTCAAAGATATCATTTGGTTATCCGGCGCCCTTGGTGCACATCCACATGTCAAATACGAGCTCTGTTCTGGGAGGTCAACGATCAAATCCGACTAGGCAACCCGCCTCATCGGTCCATGTTCAACTATCGACTACGAGCATTACCGAAGCCACAACTGCGTTGACGACCGGCCAGCTTATTGATCACCACCGATCCCGCCGAGGCGTTCGCGACCTAAATGTCGGCGATGCTGAAGCTAATTTCTAGGATGAGAGCCAAATGCACATATGCTTTTAGCGTTAGTCCATCAGATCAGGAACACTCTCAGCCGCAGCTCAAAGAAGCTGTTTCCGCAAACCTGGTAATTATCAGTGCAAACAAAGAGGTCTGTTCACAATCTTTAACGAACGTACATACAGTTATGGGACGATCGAGTGTCTCAAGTCAGACCTTCAGGGCTGGTCTAGCAAGTGTGGGGCCACTACTGGCCAGAAGATGAGGGAATGGCAGGATAGAACTGGGCTTGCTGCGCATCATTTAGGAGTATTGGCAAAGCAGAAGAAATGCCCATCACATAGTACCACAAGATACCTGGCTAACTATCAGAGTTGTTTTCTACGGAATGGCAACTAGCATATCGATCAGAGTTTTCCCTGACGCCATGGTTTTACCTCCAAGATCTGACATCAAGACGCTTGAACTTCCGATCCTCCTCACCCTTCGATAGGAGCGCGACTAAAGCAAGTTCCAACGCATTAGGATTGGAGATGTGCTCTGTTATGTTTGGGCGGATCCCATGCATAGCAGCCGAATAGAACGCTTTGCGTATCGATGTCATTAGCGTTACTGCGATGCAGATTTCGGCTCAGGACAAAAGACGTTTTAAACTGAACTGTTGACGAACTTGAGTCCAGCCTCTGTTCCTGTGCTAAGCCTTGCTATCATGATGTTGCCACGTTTGTCCAATTGGCGTTGGGTATTGACTATCAAATCGTCGTCTTGCCATCCCTGTAGGTCATGAAAGAGAAGGGCCAAGTTGCTGGACTTCCACAGAGCACCTGATCCTGCCCTTTCGCCAATTATGACAGTCCAGAGTAGTCCTGAAGTGGATGACGAACCCATCAGCCCTCTGATCAAACTTAGTGCCTCCTATATTGATCAGAGGGTATCCACCATCCGTGGTCTTTGCAGTTACGTTGAGTAAAGTATGGTACTCTCCTGAGCCACTGATACTAGATTGAGCAGTCAGGTTGTGACCTGAAGGAGTGGTGAAGTAACATATCTCGGGTCCATTATCATTTTGAGCATAACAGTCGCGGGATGTTGTGTTCGTGACATCTATGCATGAACTGCAGACACCAAGTGACATGAAAGGCTGCTGCCAGATGCAGGTACCAGTAGGACAGTCCACGGGGAAGGGGGAGCTCAAGTTGTAAAGTCCCTTCGCAATAGCACCTCGCATCAAATCATCTGTGTTGATCACTGTCATCGAGGTTAGCTTGATTCTCCTGAGTGCTTGCATTACCTAATGACTGAGATCGTCACACATGCGAAAGCTTCAAACGATGTGTGATAATCTGATCATGAGACACATCAATGTATCACATCGAACCACAATAATGACGCACGTGCCAACCAGGTCGGAATCTTTGTAAGAAAAGAGTGAACTGACCTAAGGCATTGGCTGGGTCTTAACTGAGTCCGGTATCGTACGTCTGGGCAATCTTTATGCTCGCGCGACCATTTTCGATAGCAACATGACGAAGGGGGTACCCGATGATCTGTTGAGTGAAAGGGTCCAACGCCAAAGTCAGGATGGTAATGATGGCACCACTGTTGGCAGCGACTGCGCCCTGATTCATACTGCATATGAACTTCAGTGCTCCTAATGGTCCTCTGCTAGCGTCATCGAACTTCTGGAGCTTGCTGAGGGGACTTGGTCGTGTGCGAAAATAGAGCCATTTGAGCTGACTGATGGATGCTGTGATAGGTAAAAGCAAAGCTGATTTTGGGAGAGTAGAGAAAATTGCGATCACAGAGTTGGGCGCGATTGGTAAGTGCCACTGCGAAAGTGGGGTATCGTTAACCTCCTCGAGAACCACAATGATTCCGGCGAGACAGAGCGCACTGAAGACTATGGCTGCGATCTCGGCAGACCACCAATCTTTTCGATGGGAAGTGCTTGACTTTGAATCAGAATCTGACTCAGCATCCTGTAAGAGTGGCTCCATGGGCATCTTCTCCATTCTTGTAATCATAGCATTCACCACTTCGGTGCCTGAAAATCCTTGTGAACCGACTTGACTCCGAGAGCTGTCAGAGCTCTGGCGATGAGGAGCAGTATGTACTCGAATATGGTGTTGGTCCATCTCTGGCGGTTGTGTCTTTGTCGTCTCGAAATTTATAGTACCGTGCTGTATGCTCATAGTATGAGCAAAGTGTGAGCATGGGCAAAAGTGGACAGACCTTTTCTGGAAGCTGCGGATCATATATGCTCTCGCAGAGCTCTGTCTTGTCAGTGCTGTCAAGAACACAATGCCAACATGAGGCGTTTTTGGACCTATTGATGCACTTGCTTGGCCCAGTGGCTGGCTGAGACCTCAAGAATGAAGTGGGCGGTCGCGCATAATGTCTAAAGGCGCCCGTCTCGGTCATCGCCATGGCACTCGACTCTTCTCTTGCGTCTCAAGATACCTTGTACCCAGTCGCTACCGCGGCTTGTAAGCAGTGCAGTCTGGATCTTCGCATCACCTCACTGCAGTATGCTATCACCCACAACAACTATCAACTGCAACGCCTCGTGATTTACCGTTCAACGTCAAGACCAAGTCTAGAGCGATCCAGCCTGCTCACGGCGCGGCAGTCTGATCAGCTCGTTTGTGTGCAAAGACTGCTGAAGACACGGCAACATGTGAATCGGGTCTCTAGTACAAGTCTGTGAGATATGGCATGGCCTGTTCGACTGTGGCTTGCATCGTCTTAACGTGGGGACTGTAAATTGGCCTGATAAACCTTGGCTTGATCGAGCATGTGCCTGACTTGACTTTCTTCCAGTAATCAAGCAAGGCCAGAAAGCCGAAGGGCTAGGCACGCCAGCGATGTCCGGAATCATCACGACTTAGTGTCTCTATGTACCGACCTTGCTGCCTCAGTTGATATGTCGCACAGTCCAAGCTTGTACGCCACCTGGTCTTAATCCGTTGATCATTGGAGGACAGAGTGATCAGTATGTTTAATACCCAGAGATAAAGACAAGAATAGCCGGGCTTGGTGTACCCATGTCCAACATGGCAGACTTAAATATTGTCTCGGCTTCTCATATTTGGAGCTCGGGAAAGAGATGGATAGCAGAATTCGAAGACTTTAATCATGTTCCTCAGACAGATTGAGTACAGGTATCTATACGGGGCACCGTACGCATACTTGCAGAGTGCGGTATCGCAGCTAGTGCGGGGTTGCTGATAGCCTCTTAAGAAGTTCGTGTGTTTGCCGGACGCGCATGGATGATCGCCGAAAACAATGCTCAACCCGGTTGGATCATGCAGCGGCCCACCAGAAATAGAGCCTGCCTAGCCGCAGCGGCGATAGCGATTGACATATGATCTTTCGGGCGTAGAACACGGCGATCCCGACACTAATCCAAAATCGGACGTTGCGGCCGCACATACTGTACTCTGGCGCCCGTCTACCACAATCAGCTCGGCTATTATACTAGTGTTCATCTCCACAACCGTGCTGATGTTTGTTGTAAGCATTCAAAATCCGTACGTGATTGGACCGTGGAGTGCTTCCATCCAGTCTAGACCCAAGCTGCGTTTGGGAGGAAGGATCTATGCAGAGCACACCAGGCAGTGAAGGCAAATCATAAAGAGCTCGATGCAACCCAAGCTCGTCAATCCTCACAACTGGTATCAACCTCGAGCTCCAAGATGCCGAACTACGTGTTCTACAAGTTCGCTATCCTGATCTCCTTACATATACGCTTCTGTACTGCTGATATACCTCTCAAAACGAAGAATGCTTTTGCAGCTGATCCTTTCATATAGAGCCCGGCCCCTACCTCTGGACCGTACGCAAACACCAATGGACTTGTTAAGCGGTCCCAGTTTAGTAGTGTTTGTGGCTATATCAACGGCATTAATAGTAAGTTACACACTCACAACTCCGCAAAGCGATATGTTCTTGATGTGCGATCTAGCGCTGCCACTTTCATGCGATCCCGGAGCTTATTGTGGTGTCAACTACGGTCTTTCAGCCGGTGGATGCTGTTCATCTATCTATGAGACTAACGGAGTTTGGTCCCTAGCAAGTTGTGACCTTTTTACTGTCTGTAAAGGCGTGTACGATACGTGCGATCATGATTGTCAAACAGACACGCTTATGGCTTTATGGTATAGACCCTCCTATCCACCGCACATGTTCTTGAGAAAATATCTAATATCAATCTAGCACAGCTGATCCGTACTGTTATACCTACACATGGCCAGAGTATTCACTCACACAATACGGCTGCGGAAAAAAGCCATCTCAGACTTGGCCTATATATGCATTGGCAACATCCGCGAGCGACAAGGTAGTATCAACTACGCAGCTCAGGTCTGCTTCGACAGTACCAACGAACCCACCCAATACCTCCCCTACGTCACCTCAAGCTCAATATCCCACATCTTCATCGCTCGTAGTCGCACCAGGCACCGCATCGTCGTCGGCAATTGTATCAAGTCCAAGCGCAATTAGTCCTTCTCTCGTTCATCTCACGATCTCGCCTTCTGAAGATCAGCTCGTGACCTCGACTTCACTTCCAATTGTCTTCACCACAATCAAAACAACAACGAGCGGGGCTAATCAGCTTCAAGACTGGGGATCTAGTATGGTCGGATCATTTGGGAGGTTGATTACACTAAGTTGCATTTCTTACCTATGTGTTCTCCAGATGTAAATGAAACAGAGGCAACACCTATGTACACAAATCGATGCTTTCTAAGTTTGACATTTTGGGATACAAAGTGTTCTGTGCTCTCTATACAGCTCTGACATATCTGAAGACAAGGAAGCACACTGGGCTCGTGAATCTAAATCCAGACAACACAGAGATAGCCTGCTGCATACCAGCCAGGTTAACCGTGGATTGCGGCGACTTCTCATCCTTTATTCTACCGCCCAATGATTGGCCAATCCAAAGCCCATTCAAACCGCCAGTATCGTGGCGTTCGAGGTTGAGATATCTCGGACCAGGAGATGAGTTCTCGATGTAGGTGTGTGTCTTGAAGAGAAGATGAACGGAAGGGAAAGTGGGATTGGATATTGCTACTCATGAATATCATATGACACGGACTCTTGCTGAAAACCCTTTCGGGTTTGTCGTAGAGTTGTCTCATGACTAGATGATGAGCAAGGATTGGGAAGCTCGAGGCACTCTTAAATTATCAACGACTGTGTGCAACAAGAGGAACAAAAGGGAAACAACTACTGACCGAATACCGTTTCCGTGAGACCACTGTAAGCGACGATGCACTCATCGACGCTCATTTCAAGCCGACCGAGCATGATCGCGATAAGCCTGTGCTAGTGGTCAACAAGATGGCATGAATAAGTACAGATCTGCTTACCCTCCTGTGCTTGTGCCTCCAATCAGATCAAACACCTCGCACGGCTTCACTTGCTGAAGGTCGACCTCTCTACGACGGCTGTTCAACCTGTCCATGATGTTCTTCTGTAGAGCGTCGATAGACCACATACACCGCCACCGTCGAGGGAAAGAAGGCAGAGTCCGGTAGTGTCCAGTGGGTCAAAGTCGCCGCCATGCTGGTTTGCTCGACACGGAGCCATTGTGTCATCCATTGCAGATTTGCGTAGGAGTTTGCGGAGTGTACGGATGTGTTTGAGAAGGACAAAAGCAGTCCGTCGTAGAAAGAAGATAGTTATCTGAGTCTCGAGTATGTTGGAGGCTGATAAAAGCGCTTGTGGGGGCTTTCGACCAGCTAGCCAACGGGTATGCCATCAAGCCCCCCAAGCTTCCCATCGTGGGCCATGGCGAAGGAAGGGCCGTGTACATTTACAGGTCTTGGGGTCCCTGCAAGTAGACTTCTGATCAAGGCACAGCGAAATCGTGCGCGTCCTGCAGCCTGTGTCCTAGTGTCCTCAATTGTGTTCGACCAATCAACAGGCGGGATACGGCGGCCTGTTTTGCCTGGCTGAGTGAGGAGTTATCCCAGAAGGAGAAAAGCCTGCAGCAGTGAATCGTTCTGTAACGATAACCCGTGCTCTCCTCTTGATCGCTCCTCCTTTGGCACTCTTCTCTTCCAAAGCTGGAAACGATATACAAAGCGGACGACTCCTTCTAACCTGGGGAGATATCGTGTCGGCGGTTCATCTGGGAAAAGAGCGGACGACACAGGTAATGATCGAAGTCAGTATCCGAGTTGTGATAAATCAAGTTGTTGGACTGCTACTTGTAGCCAGTTCGAGCATGGCGTTTTCTCACATGACATGGTTTTTCTTGGCTGCAGCACGATGGCCAGGGAGAAAGGTAGAAGGCAGACAGCGTGATTCTCCAGAAATCTGCGCGCACTTGCGAGATGACGCGCTATGATTGGCTCGGCGTCTCGGGCCGTCATGCATCTTCTTAGAACCGAGCGCAGTGCGATGACTCAGCAGTAGTGACTGGCTGACAGGTATTTTCGTGCAAGATCCGTGTCGCTTTCCGCTACTTCGACTTGGCCACGTCCTAAACATAACGTGCTTCAGCACTCCCCTGCCTAATTGTTCTACCACCATGCTACGATCGCGCTGGGTTGCAATGCGATGACACAGATCCATCAATCTCGACTATTGCCTACATAATGCCGTCATCTGGCTATATATGGCTCACCGAGGGCCTCAGAACGGGCTCATCGGCAGATCAACCTCGAGCTGAGGCTGTGCTAAACATGTATTGCATGAGAGGTGCTGAATGCATCAGGCTGGGAACGTGAGTGGAAGGGAAGATGGGGCGGGGCAAAGCTGTTTCCCCACCCTACCTTCCTGCACAAGCGCACTCAGATCGTCTCTGTTCGTTCTACTTGCCAGGTTGAGCCCGACGATCTCGAGCGATGAGCTTGAACATGCATGTCCTTGTTTATCTGCATGCTCGAGACCTGTTCGGCGCAGCTTTGCTGGCTTGAGCCTTGTTACATGCCTGTCTATGTAACGATCGAATAGCATGCCTGTTATACAAGAACTATTTGCTATGGAAAGAAAGAGAGAAGGAGAAAGATCTCTCCTTCGTGCGCCGAGCTCTGAATCCAGGGTCCAGGGTCGGATCCATAACAAATCTCGAACAGAGATATGAGAGCAATATGATCAATCAATAGAAACGTGAAGCGACTTATGTTTTTGCCAGTCTCTTCTTAGCTGCATTGATACAAGGCAAGATTCATATGGAAGATTCATGTGGCACAACGTAAACTGGTGATAGTCGAGAACTGCGCCAACTCACGAACCTCTCCACAAATTCGTACACTAAAAGCTTCGCATGTTTATCACCAGAACCATCCCCAAGCCTGGCGTGACGCCTGATATGGTACTTGTTGTTATACCTAAGCCGTTCTGGATCAACAGATTAATTCTGACGATTCATATCCAACCTAACCATGATTGTGATACTGAGATGGTTCAACATCACCACCACGATTGAGACCTTCAGATTGTCTGGTCCGAGAACAGCCTTCCAGCGTTGACATCGAGCCTCAAGTTGCTGCTGATTAGGTCGAAGAACAAGCGTTTCCGTTCATGAACTAAACTTGGATCACGAATCTTTCTCCAGCCACTCATAGCTGAAAGCGCAGAGTGATAGTGGTCAAGAGACGACACAGGCAGTTCCCTGGATTGAAAACGTCCCCAACCTGCTTCAATGATGTAGGGAATTCAAGGAGCTTTTGGGTCCGGTCTCCGATTAAAGCCCCGACATAACTTCCTCCCGTACTTCGAGCACACTGTCAGGAGAGAGGGCGAGCAAGAGACTGTACTTGAAGTTTTCCAAATTTTGCTCGTCAAGATTTTTTGCAAAGCACTGGACCGAAAACGTTTCGATCCTGCTGAAGTTCTCCGATCTGTAAGACAGCCAAGTACACAGTCCAATTGCAAGAGAAAATTCTGTGTCAGTGTATGTAATATACTGCTTCGAGGTAGACGTACCCGTACGAGCAGCAGGTTTGCAGTGAACTGCGAAGTCCGGTTGTTCCTCGGGAAATTTCCTTGTCAATTTGCCTCCGAAGGATAGTCCAATGTCCAATGAACCATAGATACAGAGCCGCATCCTGCCGCGGTGGCCTTGGCGTATAGATGATTGTAGAGGGTAAGGACAAGAGATAGAACATATATATACAATTCATGATCAGTCTAGCGATGAGTTCCATACAAGTCGTGTCGTGAGCCCTTGTCTGTAATTTAACGACTTTTCAAGAATAGATGACACGATGATGCGAAACAGCTTTGCGATACGTCGATGTGTATCATAAACAAAGAAAAACAGAGGAATACTTTCATCACAACATCCCGTCTGTTCGATGCTTCTTATATAGTGTGATTGACCCAGTGACCACAATTGGACACAAAGACGAGTGGATTGCGGTCAAAGACTTGATCGATCGCGGTTGCAGCTCATGGCAAGCGGATCAGTCAGACAATTTGTGACAAATTATTCGGTGACATCTTGAAGGACTTCATAGCGTTACACGAGGGCTACAAAGGACCACTCTCAGGACTCTCAGGCGCTGTGCGGGCACGTGAGCCTATAGCTGCTCTATACATATGTGTTTTTTCCACTCGTAGTCGGAGCTCTCTTGCTGGGCATATACCAGAATCTTTCCGACGAGCACATCCCGACGGCAAGTGGGATAATCTTAGTCAGAGATATGCATACACAGCTTTGCAGCTATCTGCCATGCGTTGGAACAGAACGTTTTTCCCAAATACATCGATTCGTATCGACTGATTTATGGATTATCTACAAATCAATACTTTTTGGAGAATAAGGTTTGAGATCTGATTAAATCTTTTTTTACATAGTAAATAGATTAGCAAATCTTGACAAAATTAACATTATTGTTATAGTTGCAAATGCAGTAATTGCGCAATGCATATACATCCATACTATATACAAGCTATATGTAATTATAGCTTATACTACCGCGTAAAAGTCTATAGGATAACAGGGTATAAGATAACATAATTGTTGCGCAAAACTACAAAACATACCAAAATTGCCAAAGTTTTGCAACTTTCAATCGATTCAAAGCTATGGGTAGCAAATTATCACGAATTATGAATACGAGAATAGTTCAACGTCGTGCTTGGCGGTTAAAAAACCGGAGGCTTGCAGCCTGACTAATGAACGCCTCGTTTGAGGCCTTACAACTCAAGAGGACAGGCATGTTTTAGGAAGATTAAGAGACCTCTTTCATTCGTTGTAGAATCTACTCAAGCCGGTCTTGCAGACTGTATGATACCAGTTATAGACTGGATCAGTCCAAAGAACACAGCAAGGAGGATGCCTAGAGCTCCGATCCAGAAAGTCGTCCTCCTACTCGAATTGCGTGTATCATGCCACCACTGCGACAATGTATTGGGTTCAGCCTGATCGAAAATATTTTTTGCTACCGACATGCGAAGACCCCAATACCTATACCAGCGACTTTCACGAGCGTGGAGGGCCGGCTGCTGCTGTCCCGCCATCACGTCAAGAAATCCTAGTAAATCATAAGTGCTTTAGCCTTCTCGGAGCTTCGTTCGGAGCCGATATCGCACCTTTGTTTCTCTTGGCAAGTCTGCGCTCTTCGTCAATCCATCGTTGGCTTGCACGGTTGTACTTGGGAAGCAGAACGGCCAGACTTTGCAAGGTCTCTTCCAAGAATGCGGGTGGGAAAGCTTTGCCGACGGCAGAGTGGCGTATGCACTTTAAGATATGGGCATGATGATAGATCGTGCCACTTGTTTCGTCGATCACGAGATGGTCTTGCAGCCTCGCAGTCCAGATGATCTTGATGTCGCCCATGTGATGCAGATTCGCTGCGTGGAAATTGTAAGGCCAGCGCGACGACTCTGTGCAAGGTACCGTTTTTGTTGGAAAGATTCGACATAGTAAGTCCTTCAAGGACATCTGTGGCTCCCAAACATTGATCGTTTCCTCTCCGTGATTTTCTAGAAAGCACCTTGTGACATCGACCATAATCCATAGCAGAATGGCGAGATCCAGAACTTTGTCAGCCTCGTCCTTTCGATCATCCGGAAGTTCTGTATACCACTCCCCCCGAGTAGATGGTACCGCTGTTGCAAACTTCTCAAATATCTTCTGTCGCTCAACTTCTACATTGTTTTTTAGATACTCCACTAAGGCTAACAGATCGGATAGCTCTGAGATGGGGAGGTCGGAGAGGTCGGGGTCTGAGCAATAGTTTCGGAAATATCTAAGAGTTGTAGATCAGTGTCGAAATCGTTGGCAAAAATATGAATGGAAATCGAATAAGATTAAAAGGAAGAAAGAGACCTAGCATTCTTACAGAAAATATGCGTCAAAATCTTTATAGTGTCCTCACAATCAGGCACATCCCAGAAGCATTTGACAATCTGTTGGCGTTGTCGTGCAGACAATGGGGCTCGGTTCTTGAACAGGGTATAAGAAGCAAGAGACTGATTCTCGACAGCATGTCCAATTTCAATTGACACCATTATCAAGTCTAGTCGGTAGTGATACTGGGAGAAAGGGAGGCTTTCTTCTGAGCGAACACAGATGCCAAACACAAAGTGGCTTAGATGTTTTAGGATCGGTGCATGTGAAGTATGACGTATGTGGTGGTCAGCGCTAAAGTCAGTCGTGCTTACCTCCTGCATGAACACTATATCGCTGCGGCTGAGAGCTGAAGCTTGATTTGATCTAGTTCGAGATTCTGGAGCTATTCGCCATGGTGGAGACACGGCACAGCTGAAGCACTATGCAATCGAGGTTAATAATCTAACCCACTCACTTTATCAATCTTAGGGGTCTTCGCTCTTCTCCCACTTCTGCGTCCTTGTTCCGTTTTTGTCATTGACTGGCGGTGTCTCTATCCCGTTTATTCAGTTCACGATTTCCGACTCTAAATCTCGTTGTCTGGAGACAAGATACTGTTGTCAACTTTCCCACTTTACCTTCTTTACTAAACCATATAGCAACAATGCAACGTTCGTCGAATGCCGAAACCTTGACACAGGTCAATAAGAGGCTGGTAATACCACAAGCTCACGAATATCTCCGCGATTGAGCTGGTTCGCAACGGCGCAAAATAATATTTGCCTTTAACGACCGCTGAGACACTTCTCAAGTGATTATGTCTCGAGTCATTTCCTAAAGCGGTCATGTCTGATTCATCTAATCCCACCATGCTGGTAAACTTCATCAAGATTACTTTATGCAAGAAGCACAGTCATCGGATTCGCGCGAAGACACTTAGAGAGGAGTGAAGCAACTTGGTGTATGTCAATGGCGCTTATCTTTCTGGTTGCTTCAATGATAGACAGCTTGCAAAATGTACACGTAGCACAAATGAAGATTAGGAGTACTTTCAAATAATAGTTCCGCGTATCGTCAGGCGTTTTTTCAATCACAATGGTGGTGGAAAGGATAGCAAACAACCCTCGCCGACTCGTCAATTTCGTACTAATGGGTGAACGTTTGAGCTACTTGCGAGTACGCACTGAATACTGGAATCAGGAAAACTTGTACGAGCAAGGCGTAGCTCGAGGTGTCAGGTGTAGTCCGAAGTCCGGCTTACAAGACTCAGAAGATCAAGACACCTTACCACATTGCAAGACATACTATTTCTTCTTTTGCGTCTCGAAGATAAAAAGTATTCCTATCGACACGCAGAGTCATTTACCTTATCTATGATCCTCGATGAGTCGAATACGTTAATTTTTCAGACTGCTCAGACATGGATATGGTAGAACATATAAAGCTTCCTTCCAGCTTGGCGTCCAGCCTCACCTCAGCTGACTGTTCTCCACTTCTATACCTCTGCAGACAGTCTGATAGTTAACTCCACTCCGTAACTGGACCTCAAACAATCTTGACTTATCAAGAAAACGGCAAATATGTCTGGGGATGACACCGACACTATCGTTTCCTCTTTGAACCTTCTCAGCGTCCACGACAATTATGAGAAACTTTTTGCAGCATCAATCTCCATTGTGGACTCTGCTTTTCAACGCTTTCGATCCCAGAAGACTATAGCAGCTTCGCTTCCACAAGCTGGAAAAATACAATTCATGCAGCTGTCAGTGGCTGGTCGACATGGTCCCATAACCTGCCCGAATTCGACCAGGTCCTTCAAGCCAACATGCTCAGAGAAGTCAACAGACTCATGGAACAGATTGGTCATCCCTTGAGCCCGCATGATTTCGACGGCGAGGTTCTAGGCCGCTATAATGCTTGTCATGCTGAAAGGCTTCTCATTGCGCACCAGAACCTTAACTCCGTCATCGGGACTCTATATATCATGATCAACAACAAACCATGTGAAGATTGCTACGAATCCCTTGCACGACTGGAATTAATCCTCGGGATGGAGGTCGCAATTTTTTCTAGCAACAGCACTGTTTACATGGAAGAGAAGAATCGTACACTCTATAAAGTTTGGCTTTCCATGTTCGCCGATCCCTACTAGAAAGACCGACATTGAAGAACATCATGAAGGGATGGGTACCGATCGCAAGTGGCCGAGGTGAGACTACGAGAGGATCCTGAAAGAGCCTTGTGGTGCCAGAAAACACGACTAACTCGATACGCTTTCGAGCCCTGGCTAATATCTAACATAGAAAATTTGCTGATCGAAAGCGATCTGGATAGAAAATAAGAGCGTGATATGATCTGTAGAGATTAGCAAGGTTGATATTACTGGTATTAAGAGTTGATATATTCATGCCGATATCCTCTAGCTAGGGGGATGACCCTGTATATAAGTTTTTTTTTTTTTTTTTTTTTTTTGAATCATACTCCATTTAACCCTGCGGGTCTTGCCGGGAAGACTATCTAGCTACTATGTTATTCACATGATCGTGTGCCTTCCTGCCGCCCTACACACCCCTGCTTTCGCTCTTCGCTTTCTGTTCTGTTTTGTCGTGTGTCCATCTCTCTTCTGTGTTCTGTATCTATGGCCTTGCGCTTATTTATCTTATGTCTGTCTCCCTCTCGGGTTCAGACAGGGTCCGCTTTGCCACCCTGCTGAATTGAGCCAGCAGGCCGAGTGTCAGTGATTGTCTTGCCGCGGTTGTTGTTTTCTCTGTGTCGGAGAGTATTTCCCTGAGACTGTTTGGCGGGTAGTTCCCCCAGTACTTTTGTCTGCTCTCCCGGTAGGAGGGACAGTCAAGAAGTACATAATGAAGCGTTTCCCTTTGCTCGGCACACCCTCGGCACCTGTCCGTGGGTGTATCAAGGGGTCTTATCCCATGCAAGTAGGAGTTCAGCCCGATTTTCCCTATCTTCATCTGAACCACTACTACAGAGAGGGCTTTCCTTCTTTGCCCGTGACTAGCCAAATGTCGCCTGTGTGGCTTCATGGCGAGTGGGTAGTATTCGCGGCCGTGTTTGCCGTTCTCCCATCTTGTCTCCCATTCCTTGGTGGTATCCACCCACATTGCCCTCTTTATGGCGAATCGGAGGGAGTACGACTAGTATTTGCGGGCTCTGCGGAACTCGTGTACCTCGTTTAGTCCCTTACACCAGCCGCCTACTTGCTTAGCCAGCTCGTCTACCTCTTCGTTACCACGTATACTAGTATGAGAGGGAATCCATTGCAAGGTGACTGCGATCCCTTGTCTCCTTGCTTGCTCCATCTCAGCAATTACTCGATGGGTGATATATTGTCCTGATATGATCCTCGGGTTTGTGACCGCCTGTATTGCTGCTTGGTTGTCGGTGAAAATCGTCATTTTGTTGCACCACTCGAGTTCCTATCCGATCTGGAGAGCGAGCTCTAGCCCCGTAAGTTCCGCCGAGTATACGGTGGACTGGGTATTATCTCCCATATATCGTGTTCTTGATCTTTCTGCGTCCAGGCACCACGCGGCTGCGCCTACTTGTCCTTGGATTTCGCTTCCGTCGGTGTATATAAGAGCATGGCGGCAGTTCCGTTTCGCTCGTCTCACTGCACTCCGATGTAGTCGGATAGCACCTCCTTTAGAGCTTGCAACGTGGCTTTCTGGGGGCGTCCACCATGGGCTAGCCATGGTGACCATGATTAGTTCGATCGTCTCCAGTTCTTGTCCTATGATTCTGTTTCTCGCTAGGTGTTATTGTTCGATGGCCTGTAGGGGCGTGACTTCCGTCCTGTTGCGAGTCCTCGGTTCTCGTGCCCGCATGATTGCTTGATACATATCGCTACCTTTGATTCTATATAATGTGTTTGCGTTTCGTTATCGAATATAGAGTTCAATCGGCATGACGTTTGTCTCAATTTCTAGGGCGACTAGGGCCGTGGTGCGCCACGCCCCTGTTGCCCATTTGAGGGCCTCTTTCTGGACTGATTCTAGGATCCTAATAATCTTCGCTATATTTGTCTTGTTTCCGTATTCTGGGTTTATCCTAAACCACACCGTGCTTGCGTATGCGAGCTTCGGGAGTAAGACTGCCTTATACAGCTGTACGCTGTGTTGTAGTGTTATTCCCCAGGTGGACTTCGATATCGCCTGGAAGCCTTTCATCGTCACCATCGCCCCTTCGTACAATCGTTGTGCATGGTGAAGGCCTGTGAGTTGCTTGTCGAGTACCACTCCTAATAGTTTAGCAGCTGGGCTTGGTTGGATTGTCACCTCTGGAAGGACGAGTGGTACCTCCGCTTCTGTGTCTGCCCTGTTTTTCGCAAAGTGTATCAGGACGTATTTGTGAGGGGCGAAGACCGACCCGGTCTTCTTTGCCCACTCCGCCGCTCTCCTGTGTATAGTTGCTAGTGAGGTGGCGGTGTCGGCCTTCGTCTTTCCTGTCACTAGGATGCTTGTGTCGTCTATGTACCCTGTAACCATATCCTCCGGGTCCCCAATGTCGAGTAGGTCCGCGTTATAGAAAAGGTATAGTATCGGAGACAGTGGCGATCCCTGGGGTATCCCGGTATCTATAGGTATTGGGCTGGAGATGCCCTCCTTTAGCCTAATCTCCGTCGTTCTCCCGCTTAGGTAGCTTGCTAGCCATCCTACAAGGTGTGGGTGAATGTGTCGTTTCCTTAGGTTGTGGAGTAGCCTTTGGTGGGACACGTTGTCAAACGCGTCTGTGACATCGAGCATGAGGAGCGAGGCAATCTCGCCCCTTCCCCATGCCGTATAGACCTTTTTAACTAGCAGGTGAAGTGCATGTTCGCACGAGGTGGCCTTCCTGCCACCTGTGTGGTGCCTTGGCAACAGTTGGTAATTTTCGGCATAGTATTGCAATCGGGTTGCAATCACTGAGTCGAGCATCTTCCCAATCGTGTTTATAAGAGCAATCGGTCTGTATGACTTGGTCTCTCTGTATGTAGCCTTCCCTGGTTTCGGGATTACTACTGTCGTCGAGTGTTTGAAGTGCTGAGGGCAATGCTGTATGCGGATGCAGGCGTTGAATAGCTTTTGTAGTGGTTCTGTAAGTATGTCCTCTGCAGCCTTTAGTGCTCTGTTTGGGATTTGGTCTAAGCCTGGGGCCTTCTCCGCTGCCGATTCTCTAATTGCCCGCTAGACCTCTTCTTCTGTCACATCCGGGCAGGGTACTGGTGGGAGGTATGTATAGTCTCGAATGTCGCTTAGGTCCGCTGGCGGTAGGGCTGGGAAGAAGGTGCTTGCAAAGGCCGTAGCCTTCTGTTCCCAGTCCTTAAGCCTTACTGCTTGGTATAGGATTTCTGGTGTGAATGCTGTTCTTGGGTTGTCCTTGTTTTTGACCCACTTGGCGAGTTTCCATAGGGCTTCTGGTGAGTCAACCTGTGAGACTCTCTCCCTGTGGTCCCTACGGTTCGCTTGGAGGATGGCGTTTCGTTTCTCTCTTCTTGCTTTCTTGTACTCCTTTTGGCTGTCATCGTCCATCCATCTCTGCCATCGTCGCCTAGCTCTTTTCTCTGCCTGGATCTTCTCCTGGACTTCCCTGCAGAAGTCTAGCTTTGTGTATATCCGATGTATCCGTACCTCCGGCGTGGAGACCTCTATCGCTTCGCTAATCTTTCGTGCAATTTCGGCCGCTCTCTGATCTACCTGCTCCCTTGTCCGGAGAGGTGTCTCCTGTCTGAGGTTATTTCGTAAGTAGCTCTGGTACTTTTCTGTGTCCATTGCCTTGTAGCTCCTTCGGGTCTCGATCGGTGCTTCTGGGGTCCTTATTTGGATGACTGTCTCAACGGGCTTGTGGTCGGATCCAGCTTCGAGTCTTGGTTGCACTTGACACTTTCGCATCCTCTGTCGAAGGTCCTCAGTAGCCCAGATCAAGTCGATTGTTGAGTCTCTGTCTTCTCTCCGGTGCCTTAGCCTAGTAATTGTGCCAACCGGCAGACACTGATCCATGCCCGCCCTTGTAAGGACATTGATGAAGCCGGTAGTCTGATTAGTTGGGCTCGGGTGGTCTATTGGCCCAGACCAGCATTCGTGGTGGAGGTTGAAGTCCCCTACTACGACTTGCTCGTGTGTCATTGTGGACTGAATTGCCCGGTCTAGGATCGGGAGAACACTGTTCCCTGGAATCCCATGGTATTCCATGTTTGGCTCTCCTCCCTCCGTGTGTGGGTTATATATATTGTGGATGGCAAGTGGAATTTCGCCCTCAATTGTAATAGATATCATGTCTCTACTGTCGTGCGAGTGTACTCTCAGCTTCCTCATGTCAATTCCGCGGTGTATGTATAGGCATACTCTCGGCCTTTCCTCGCTCGGTGGGAGCACTACGTGGAAAAGCTCTTCGTTTGGGTTGTGCGTTGCCCGGATGTCCGGTCTTATATAAGGCTCCTGGATAGCGATAACGTCGTATGACCCTATGTCTAAGTGCCTGAGTAGTTGGGATATCGTGGCGAGTTTTCTGCCTACATTATACTGTATGATTTTGATCTGTGTGGTGTCTCTATTCATTAGAGGCACTGTTGTTCCGTGTCCTTGTGCTGCCTCGCTGCGAGCGGCGTCTCACTATCCTCTGGAAGCCATCCTGTTGCGCCGATGGCGGGGTGACTTCCCTGTGCTAGCTGTCGTCTATGGCTTCGATCGCATCTGATCCTGGTTCGCACTGCCTGTCCTGAATGTTGATTGCCATTTGGTTCGCCATGGCTCTCTTTGCCTGGACCGGGGTCATCGTAGGCCTTGGTGCGGTGGTTTTGCGCACTCCTTGTGGGCGCAGGGCAGAAGCCATCTCCTGGTTTCTCGGCGTGCTTGTCTGGCTTCCAATTCTCTCTGCTATGGATCTTGAGCTCATCTCGGACGCTGCTGCTGCTTCAGCTGGGGTCGGATCCGTAGCTAGTCCTTCCTCCATCTGGACCTCGCGATCTGGGATGTTAAATGAGACTACCGAGCCTCTCTCCGATGGCCCTGGGCTAATCGCCGGGTCCTCGAGGTAGTAGGGCTGTGCTCTAACTCTTTCCTTCTCCCCCTCTGCTCTCTCCATGTCCTTTTTGCGGTAGACGCATCTCTGGTCCCACGCGGAGTGGGTACCCTTGCATAGAGTGCACGTCTGTGGCTCGTTTGATGCTGGGCAGTCTCGGGTGAGGTATTCCTCTGCACAATGTCCGCATGCTTCTTTATTACGACATTGGCGCGTTGTATGTCCGTATTCGTAGCATCTAAAGCATTGCAGTACTCTGCATGCTTTGTCATACCTAATGGTGCGCTTCGCTGACCTTCCCAGGCGAGGATTCCTGCTGCTATTGCCGCGTTTGCTCCTGCCTTTGTCATGAAGCTGATGACTATTGTTTCTGTTGCTTTGCCTTGTCTGGGTTTCATCATCTAATCCATGTGGTTAATCTTGTGGTCGGCCAGTAGTTGGTAGTTGGACCCGATAAGGGTATGTCTCATCTGTTCCTGTTCTTGTGGATTGAATGTTGAAACTGGGATATTCATCACCATAACTGTGTACACTGGTGTAACCACCTCTGCGTTTCCGCCAAGGCAAGTCACCTATTGTGGTTCGTTCATTGTTAGCCTCTTAGCTGTGGCTGCATCTTTCGCAATAAGGAGGTAGTCTCCTGATACTTGGACCGTTGCCATCTCGATTGCCTTGCTTCCGCCTGGCCCGACGAGTAGTCCTGCTCTTTCAATACCTTCGTTTGCTATCTTGACCACCTGGGCAGAGGTTCTACTATGTCCCGGTCTGGCTCTATTGTCATTATTAAAGTTTGTCTTGACTCTGATCTCCCTAAGTTTACGTGAGGAGATCGGGGCTGCGGACGTTGGGGTCATTCTGCTTAGTACCGATTGGGGGTAAGACTATGGTGGGCTGTTGGTAGTGAGGGCTTCAACGAATGACTTAGTCCTGCTTGCCGTAGGGGAAACCCTGGACTGGAAAGATACAGCTTCAAGGATCTTGGCGGCGAGTGCGTCCAGGTCGCCCTTGGTGGTCGCCTCTGGGTCTATCGCCCCCGCCGGCTCTCCTGGGACCTTCTCGATGAATTCAAGTATAGACTTGAAAAGAGCATTGGTCTTTGCCTGGGGGTAGGCCTTTGCCTTGCCTTTCTTGGTCATGCGGCTTGCGCATTCCATCATTGCAGAGATTTTATTCTGGATTTTGCGACCGTGGGCGCTTGGATTTGGGTCCTTTTGCCCAACCTCCGGCCATGGTGACTCGGCGGCGGCCTGAGTACTCATCATATCGATAGAGCTCAGGTCGGCGAGTAATTTGGCGTCGGTCCGGGGTTTATACAGTACGATTTGATCGAGTTATTCCAAAAATTAGATTTCGCGCGATTGTGATGTTTTTTCCCTGCTACAAATGAAGAGACACGAAAAAGCACTGACTTTTGTACGAAGGAAATACATTGTCTTCGAAATCAACGATGATGGTGATAATGCCGTCTTGCTAGGCTACTGCAGTGAAATTTCACGAATAGAAACTCGCTGTGGCAAATGGTCGCTTCTTCTGTCCAAGATTCTCGAATTATGCGAGCAAAATAAAAAATGGGATGACAAAAAAGTTGGGAACTTTGCAAAGTCGCGACTTAACACATGGTGAATTCTGTTCAACAGCAGACATTTATCCTAAGTCACTGATAACACGGGTTTCCCATGTCTTAATCACTCCGTGTTATGTGCAAGCGAGCCCTAGCTAGTGATGAGGCTTGTCGTTACGCAGAGAGACAATTAAGGACCTCTATCGAAATACGAGAACATCACAATCTCGTTCATAGACATTGTATTGTATCATTGTTCCAGCTGACATAACTCAAACATCTAGGCAACGACAGGTTGATGGAAAGTAGATTCCAGCGTGTCGCGTGCGTAGCGAACAGATCAATATCCTGCTGCTGCTCCTATTGGACCGTCTTTCCACCGGAAGCCGCGTTCCGTCCAGTATGTCCACCGCCATTGCTCTGAGTATTGCGATCCCCCGCAGATTGCGCTCTAGCAGCAAACCCAGATGAGCTCATATCACCTCCACGTTGCGCCTGCTCGTGTTAGGCTTGGACGTGAACTCGAATGGAGGTAATCACCTGAGTTGACTGAATTCGAGAGGCATCGCTCTTAGTCATATGACTGCTGTTGCTCGAACTTGACTTCGAAGGCATTGTGGAGTGGTGTGGATGTGGAAGTTCTGTGTTGCGTTGTAGTCAGGCCTGAGGGAGTAGAGGATCTGAGGCTTCCGTGTGCTCGAGTGATGAAAATGAAGTCCTTGTTGGAAGCGGGTAGCAGAGGAGGATATATACATACGGTGGTACTCGGCCCGAGATCTTGTGAAATGAGATGATTCGTGGTGCAGTACTAAAGCCTCTATGCTTGCCGAACACGTATGCCTGCCACAAGACTGGCGTGGGATCTTCCATCGTGTACGAGCGACCTTGCATTCTGCAATCAGTCCAATGTTAGAAATACAAATCTATCCGGGATGCATTAGTGTTGATCTCCTTGCGCTTCGGAATGCCAAGCCGGGTTTGTGACCAGTAGATGGGGACGATAAGCAATGTTTAGAGTTATCAAACGCGAGAGGGCCTGGAATGAGGCCAGTAAGCTTCCCTGATTATTGGCACCGCTATAGCCACAATCTGATACGACCTGAACCAGAGTGGACATGTACGGACCGCAGAACTAAAGTGCCGTACGGCCTTTTAGCGCGTAACATCGCAGTCTGTCAGAGCACACTTATCACACATGCAATCCACGAGCTTGATGAATCATAATGATATAACGTGGCTTGACCTGCATCCTACCGAGAAACTCTATGGCAACTTTGAGCGCCCGAATCCCTACTCTCTGCTGAAGATACAATTGATGCTTTATGGCTGACGTTGGCCTGCTCTGCGGCCTCCTTTTTTACTGCCACGTTTCTGACCACCCGGACGACGTGTCCCACTATACTCGTTGTTGATCTCGCGCAGAAGATACTTCAGCAACCCGCCCGCGTAAGCTTCCTCTTTGGGGAAGTACCTGTGGTTCTCTCTGGTATATTTGACCAGATCTTCTTCCGTAGCAAATATCTCCACCTGACGACCACTCCTCTCAGCATCCAGCATATCACAAAGGTTGACATGCGTCAGTATCACCTGCTATAGCTTCGAGGTAAGTACAAGAACAGCATCGGATCGAGCCAATTACCTGGCGCAAATCGTGCAGGTTCCGTGGAAGAGGTACAATGTTCAGACGTGCACCGATCCGCATCCGTGCGTGTAGATCTTCAATATCGGTTCCAAACGTGCCATTGAAGGTCTGAACCATCGCAATTCGAAAACTGTGCCACGCTGCTTGGCTCTCTAGTGGGTATTCGCCACGATCGTTCTTTACCCAATTGAATTGTTTTCTCATTCGGTAGAACTCCCGAGTGGACGAGACATTCCTGTTGTAGGAAAAAGAAGGGTATTTGGAAAAGAAATCGTCCAAAGCGTCTGCGTGCTGCATCTTTTGAAGATATGATCGGTAAGCGAAGGTATCAAGGACGAAGGGTACAGATGTTCCGTAAAAAAGCGACGAATGGAGGGATGAAACATAGAGCTTATATATCCTTGACTGCCAGAAAGCGAGATAAACCGGCATGCTGCTTGAGTCTAAGAGTCATTCCCGAAATGCGTGGCAGGACATTAGACGAATATAGTGCATTATGCAAGGATAACATCGAGTTTCACTACTTTGCCAGAAGTCTGACGAACGATTCCTAACTTGGTCTTTCACTGCTTCAACACTGCACTTCACGAGTTCATTTTTGCGACCCATGATCCTATCGGATAAGATGTTTGGCCATAACACTACTACAAAACTCATCGGCGAGCGCAGCGATCAAGCAATGTTCTATCCAGGTTATACAGATGGCAAATTCATAGATAGATCATAGAGATGTACCAAACAATCAATCTCTCAATTAGGGCGTTAGCTGGATACGACTCAACTGCTCGTTGAGTTCGTCCGCTTGTAGTGACCACTGATCCTTTTTCCTTTCGAACGGGTCTCCAAGTAGATTCTCGAAACCAATCGCAAAGTGCAAGAGGCATGACGATGCTCCTCGTAAGCAGGTTGCAATCTTTTCATTCGCGCAGTGCGAGTTTAAGAGGGTGTTTGTCTGCTGCAAGAGCTGGCACGTCACATTCAGCAGACGTTCAGACTTATACCAACGCTTTCCAATCATAAGTCGCTCGGTTTCTCGGAGATCATTGATTATTGCTGGCCTGAAGTACGCGACACCTGTTGATTTTCTCTTCTGGCGTACCAAGCGCTTTCCACCTACAAATGTTCTCACAATCCCGGTCAAAAAGTCTGAAAGTAGCCTCACAGTGATGGTTCTCGGGCCGGACTCCGAGCTTGTTGTGCTTTCTGCGAGATTAAGCCCTGTGTTCGTAACCCATTCTAGACAGAGACTAGCATTGCAGTATAGACAGCTGAGATCGTGACTAACGAGTCTGTCATATAGATCTTTCTCGTAGGATTCCGGTCCACGAGTTGGAATTTTTATAATGATGTGTGTTATGTCCACTAGCGAGTTTCTGAGTGAGTCAAGGATATTCGTCGACATTACGTCCCTACGATTATCGTTAGTCTTACTAGTAAGATTATCTGGTGTATGGATGCTTCATCTGCTCTCGATACTTAAGTATCTTAATCGAGCACTTATCTTGCGAGCTGCCTCTTGGCATGTAGATCGCAGGCGTGACATCCAGGGTTCGTTTTGCCAGTTCCCAGTACACATCGCAAATGCTTGTGTCATTTCTAAGATCAAAAGCTGGCGTAAGTAACTCATGTCCGGACCATACCGAAGCATGAAGCTAGGATGGAATACATTGATTCTTGAGGAAAAGCTTCCGATCTGGCTGGTGCATGTTAAGCTGCTGAAGACTTTGCCCACACCTTGTGACCTGAACGCGGCTAGCTCTCCGCACATCCAGGGCTTGTCCTGCCATATACATAATATGACTCGAGGTTGCTTTGCTTGGAGGATTCTGAAGACCGCAGATCTTACGTTAACTTTTGACGTGTTATCAAGTTTTGTGCTTGGCTTAATGGATGGAAGTGAGTCCAAAATGCCCATCTCACCCCGAAGACCTGTGATCATCTGTTCCACCTCTCTTAGAACTCTGAGGATGGGAGAGCCATCTGTCACAGCATTCAAGCCGTTCCTGAGTGGGTGGTTATTGGCGGGTTGCTGAAGCAGTGCAATAACCCCACCTATTATCGTCGGTCTCAACAACTGCTTCGTTACAAGATATTCGTGATTATCGAGACTGGAGATGAAGGGCTTCATGCGTAGCTCCAGGAGCTCTTCCAAGATCGATCTAAATGCGTCACCAGAAGGGAATTGTTGTGGAGGATCAAGTCCAGTGAGCTTCGACTACAGCCTATGATCGATTGCGATCCCGAGATACTCTCGCGTTGACTTTCGCCTATCTTCAGACATTATGTTTGCAAACTGGAATACTGCTAATTATGGGTGAAACGTGTAGCCATGCACTTCACAACTGAGGAAAAGAGGAAAAGTTGCCGAACGCACCGTGAGAGAAATGAGTGCAATTTTAGGCAGATAAGAATTCTGCAAGCTACACGAATCTATCCTCTACGTGCTTGCAAGTGCAGCATTAGGCGAGCTTGGTCACAAATAGAGCGTTAATCACAACGCATGCCACCTCACCCGATGAAAATGATACCCGACCCTTCTCTGGTGGGGTTAGCTGGAATTATGCACGGCTGCATGCGTCTGCAGGTCACGGTAAGGATTCATATGCACTACTATCATGCAGCGTATTGAATACCATATATGGAGAAGAAATTCACGTTCAGCTCGATTGATTTTTCAGCAGGAGTTCCAACATAAGATCTTCTCCAGGCAACTTCCTCCTGTAGCCATGTAGGATTACCATCACATGTGCACCAAATTTCTTCAATTTGCAATGTGGATCATGCTGTCTTCATACAGCTTTACCTCGTCACATCCAGCCAATCGTTCCCTGCGGCACTTAGAGCGTGGCTTGAGCTAGCAGATAGTCTGCATTCAAGCTGTACTAGTAAGACCATTCACGCAGTACGAGGGTGGAAGTACAGATGCAGGGTCTTGGATATGAGGGGTTGGTAGCGTTGGTTCTTCGGAAGGGGAGATTTATACGGTGTGGAGATAAACAGGCTTAGGGACCAACTGAGTGTATGCACTATATTTTGGAGAACTGGAAAAGAAGGCCCTGCCATACCCTTGGACTACTCTACTCATCGATATGGACCCAGATATAATGCTATGACAGTCGTAAGCAGATCCCGAGTCAATCTCCCGCCAATGACATAGCCGAGTGTTTTGTGCAAGTTGCAGCCGAGGTCTTTGGCTAAGCGCTTGCCCGAGCGGCCAGACTTTATGAAAGTGCTTCGAGCTGTGGCACAATGCCTCGACAGCTCGACCGATGTCATGAATGTAAACAGATCTAATAATTGCCAGGACGATACTCCAGATTCCATCGCGTTGACTTTGCCTCTGTTGTGGAAGAATCTCATCCAGAGTTTGCGGCTGCTTTCAGATTTTTAGGGCGCCACGCTAGTAGTCCAACACAAATCTCTGCATTGCAGACTGAATTATCATGCCGGTGTCTTGCTATTCCAGTGCAATGCTAAAGAGGCATAGTTAAGTCTATGTGATTCTAGACACCGCTTGCGCTCGGTGAACGCGACGGCAGAGGTCAAGGTGTCGAGGTATCGAGGCGTCGGTTCAGCCGAGTCAATGAGGATTGTAGAACCTTTACTGCGGTTAGCTGGGGATTCCACGTCGTGTTTTTTATCTAGCAGTATGATACCTGACTATCATAGAGTCAGGGACTCGGTGTAGGAATAGCCATTCGTGTTTACTGTTGTTCCAAGCTCTCTGAGGCACCCAGATACCGCATCTATGAGCCAAACGTCTGATGTTCCGGAACTGAGCCATCTCGTGCCCTTCTCGAGTATCGATCTCCATGATGACCACGTCTTCGTGCCCGTTCACAAGCCGCCGCCCTGCTTCTTCGAATGCCGTTGTCAAATCCGAGTATACAGAGATGAACGCAGAGGGCTCCCTGCTTGCCCAATCAAGATGATTTTGAATCGTTTGTTGCGTCTCGGGAAGACAGGGGTCGAAGCTAGCATGCGACTGATTCCGTGAGAGTATGCCAGTATGCTTGCAATACTGGGCTCGAGAGCCATCATGTTGGACACGGAAGAAGACCAACGGGTTTTCTTCAAAGTAGGGCATGATGGCTGTTACGTTGATGTCGCAAAAGACCGGGGGTTGAGCTGACGATATAGAGTATCTGGGGTGGGCGGGTAATTCAAAACTGTGATGCATGCAACTAGGCGCCCTCCCCTTTGAGGATCGACACAGCGCTTATGGAGTGCCTAGAAGTGAAGCTTGACTGGATAAGCGAGCGACGTCAGATCTTATTTTTGGTTGTCACATCCAAGAACGCAAACGACAGCGTTACACATCCGGATATATTCAAATGGTGTCTGAACAAGCTCTGAGGCAAAGTGCCAGCTTGGGGCTTGCCTTTTGCATCTGTGGCAAGGTCTTCAAGAACACCATAGCTATGAGGCAACATCGGTAAGACGTTCATCCTGCTCCTATATCACTCGAAAGTACTGATGTTCCAACACAGAATCTCTGCGTGACCTGCATCGAGTGCTACAAGAGATTCAGAGATAAGATTGCTCTAGATATGCATATGCTGAGCTCCTTTCATGGCTGGCAGTACAACGAGTGGCCGAGCAGTTCTTCCACGTGGACGTGTCTTGAGATACAAGCGGTTGCCGACATGATCTTTCTGTTACCGTCTACCATACTGTCAATACGACTGCATCTGCCGCTATTGCGCTTCTGCGATTTTGCCTTCTCTTACTCCTTTTTTTTGCATCAGATTAATTCCATTGGTTGTTGACCTCTTGTGTGTCGTAGTCATCCTCGTCCGCGGTATATCCCGGCTGTTCCTGACAGCCGTCGCTGTCGAATTTGGGTTCGTCGTCTGTCCCAGACCATTATATGGCCAACAGAGTCTCTCGCATGCAGACTACGACCTGAGAAGACCTTACTGCCTAGATCTGTCTCATGACGGTTTGCAAACTCGCGACATTCTTTCAGATACCACGAGGCCAACGACTTTGACAGCGCACGTTTTGTAGTCAGATTCAGCGTCGCGATCAATGGCATTGGCTTAAATTGTGAGCACGAAAAGGGCACTTGTGGAAAGATGCTTCCTGGCTCTTCCCATGTTTGTGACAGTGATGCAGAAGATTTGCAGAGCGACAGTGCGTCGAAAAGAGTGCCTGTCGAGCGAGCTTAAGTACAGCGCTCTCCAGATCGCAGTGTGTTCCCTCATCTGTACACGAACAAGATGCTAGAGGACAGTTTACCAATCACGATGGCGCATGTGGTGATATGGGCATCTATCTTTAGACCTAATCACAGCACTGCGTGGGACATAAAAACATGTAATGGAAAGCCGCAGACACCACAACTCTTTAGGATCTCTCTCCACCACCTATGGAAAGTCCCTTTTCTCTTGCGGAAAGTAATCTATCTGTATTCTGTAATCAATCACCAGCACGCTACAACCGGCTAAGCCGGACCGCCTCCAAAAGCTTGGCAGACACCGTGCTCACACCGGCCAAATGATGTGCGACATGCTGGTGTCCTTGCGCCAAGCATAGCCTCATGACACCGGAGAGTCCACAGCAGAGAAACCCTCTCTCACCACTATCTCAATTCTTCGTTGAAGATCGCCAAAGACTGCTGCATCTTCCAACCACCAAGGTTTTTGGTTACAAACAGGTGTGATGGCTAGATCACACTACTCTACACTCCAGTACATCGGATGACGAAGAAGCCATGCGGATGGGATCTAGCACTGAGAGGCCAATGAGCTTCGAGCACTGTGCGTTTCGCGCGTGCAAGAAGATCTGGAACCACGCATGAAGCATCACCAAACTACGTAAGCTAGCGATGGAGCGAGCGATCGAGTCGTCCTCCTTACGTGGTTTGAAGTTGTTCTGCGAGTCTAAACCACCGTCCGCTTTGCAGCGCAAGAGGCAACGAACACGAAGAAGTCCGCCGGAAACCTCAGTCTTGTGATACTTACTAACGGCTCACAATGCATCTACATCTTCTTGTCCAAGATAGGCAGGCTATAGGGGCTTCTCACTAGACGATCTACCAGTGTGCCAACTTTCATGAGCGGCTAAGCTCGACCTTGTTTAGCTATACTTCATTGGCAAGAATCGTTCCAGGAAGCGAGAAGCTTGTTTTCTATCGATTCAAGCATTGCTATGGTACTAGCATAGTATAAGAGAAGTTGCTCAAAGGGTATCGAGTTATCAATACCGTCTTGTCAATTAGTCTTTGAACGCTGATTGAATATAACAGTTTTTCTCAAGCGTAGAAAGGAGGGCGATTTTCTTAAGTCTGTCGAGCATTACAAATGTCGAATCTTATACTTTCGGGTGCGAATTCTGTTTCGAAACACGTAATTTGCCTGTGGATCCGTCTTGACTACGTGGTCCCAGAGAGCTCACGCGTTGGATCATCAATCTTTCTTGAATTGTTCTTCCATGAATATCGTGATAATATTGATTCAGATCAGCACAAATGTCAGCAAACTCAGTTAGCCTACAACCCTGCCAGATGTTCAGGGCTACTCACTACACCGGGTCCTGCCCGAAGACAATGTACCGCAGATATTCAAAAACGCGTCCAGTCGTGGCATCGTCAAGAGGTGTGTCGTGCAATCACCTCAAGGCATTGACATAGAACTCCAAGAACCGCTTATACACCTGGTCTCGCGACACCGCGAATTGAGCACAGCATGGAGTGCCTACCACCTTTGGTACGTTATTATTTTCGAATATCTGATTCCATGCATCAACAAATGCGCGTTCTGCGTTTCAACTCTCTTCATGCTCCTCGCGAAACGGACGATTTTCATCTGCACATTCAGAGATAGCGATGCATCGGAGATTAGCGAAGCCCTTGCTCAAGATAAAACTAGTCTTGAGGGACGTTCAGCTCTCGACATTCGAGTAAGGTCGTGCATCCGTATGCCGTGCTTGTGATCAGCCGCGTTCGTGAGAATATATCAATGTGATGGTCATGGGAAGCTTTTCGTGATTCTCCACAATATATGTAAGATAGATGTTAGCCTCATACCTTTTGTTCGTCAAGGTATGTAAAGTCCATGATTCGTTCTGGACCGGATAGACTGCGTTCCTCCATCTGCCATTTGTGTCAGTGGCTCTATGCGAGAGAATTCCACGCTGTCGAGGGAACCAACGTCGGAAGCTCTTTGACCTGAGATGTAACCTCGTTGTGGAGCTTACCAATCACAACGATTCTGTCTGTGAATTCTGGGCTCATATCAGTAGCGGATCTCCTGTGCTGGTTCGTGGTGGTCGCTTGGAAGTGTTCGGCCACCGGCGCAGACCCTGCTTCCACATCCACAATCTGATTAACCCGACTCCGTTCATGGTTGATGACGATGAATCAACTATTATAGCAGAGCCAATGTCCCTAGAGATTTCTCGAGGTTCGTCTGATCCTAGATCGAGCTGCAGCTTACCTGTGCGAATAGTTTCCGTCGCATACATATTGGTCACGCGACAGTAGTCGGGGTCGGGAAAGGCATGTCAATCACTCTGCGAGTCTCTGCAAAGTGCTTTACATAGACTAGTCAAGTGATTGGAAGCATCACGAAGTTGGCAAATCATATAAGCAGTAGAACCTGGTTTGATAATTTGTCTGACTACGAGAAGATGATTAGGTTTCTCATTATAATGCACCTCAATCGGTCTCGATCTCAGCACCCCACAGGTTAATACATCAACCCGCATTATTCTCTTCATCTTTTGTGACTAAGTCTCGGGAGCAATGACCAATAATAGCTAGTTCCTAACTCTTAGGTAAAAGAACGATGTGAATTTTGACTCCAAATAACCTTATGTGTCTCGCTTATACACCTCCGTCATCCAGCGACAACGAGCATGTGGAAAGTGATCAAAGTGTTCTCCGACTTTCCTGCATCAAAAATTAGCTCCATGGCTTCTTTCTAGGCAGGTATCCAACGCACACTTGACAAGTCCTTCTGCAATCAGCTTGGATCTAGCTTCATCGACCCAATGGCCGCAACGACGCAGAGGCTTTGACGGATCTTTGGGTTTGCCGCTCAGGGTCATCTGTGCACCAGGCACAGGGATCGATCGGCAAACTATCTCGAACTGACCCATCTGGTCTGATCTGACGTGTCCGATGAGTCTCTTTGATCCTTTTACATATGTGGCAGACTGGTCAGGGGTGTTATTCTTCTTCTCGAACGTCATTCCCTGGAGGATGTTGCCGACCACGTGGTATAAGGTGCCACCACCGTTCGAACCATTCTCAACAAAAATTGCGATATGGTTAGGAGAGCCAAGGTATTCGACAGTATAGACTGGGAAGGACATCAGGACGGGATGGTAAGGACTATTTGTGAAAAAGGTTGAGCTTGAGTTCAAAGTCGGCAGAGGGAAGGGACCATTTATGCTCAAGCTTTTTGAGTAATTGACAAGGTCCAATCCGAGTCTTGATTCTAACAATAGATGAAACTCCGCCCAGGAGAAAGCCTGAGGCTGTATGCAGACAACTTGAATCCTAGCCTCAGCGCTTATGCAGTGACCGGCGACGCCTCTCGTCAAAAAGAGTGCTCTTGATCTCCAAACGGCTCAAATCTAAGCTCCAGTGCTTATTCAGTGACCGGCGATGTCCCTCGCCGATAGGAGTATTGTTGGTATCTGGTCATGCGATCTTGTCACGCAATAGTCTTTGACTGTCTTGCCTAGCGCATTGGAGTCCTTGAACAGCCTCTCCTGCCACCACTCAAAGCAGTGTTAAGGGATTTCCAGAACTCTGTGAGGTCAACGCAGTGTCACTCTTTGCCGTTCCTGGTATGGATTTCTGAATATGTACTATGTGACCAGGCATTGCCACAGTATTGCACTGAAGCAGTGATTCGAGTTACAGGGGCAAACGGTGGACGCCAGCACGGCAACGAAGGCTTCGAATTGTACACGTTCTGGAAGGAAAACAACTTCTCCATCTTCATACTGCTTAATGAACCATCGAACGGAACTCTAATAAAATATCAGGTGCCTTATGAACTGCATGTAAAGGAACTCATACCCAAACATGGACGCAGGGAATAATTCTTGTATCATGCTAAGCCACTCAGGCTTGAATCTTCCCGCGATCGTCGCGTTGCAAAACTCCCAGTACGCAGGATACCAGCCTGAAATTTCCCAGTCTATGAGGATTACCTTGTACTTTCGCGCTCCATCCCCCTCCTGCGTCTTTTGAAGTAGGATGTTCTTTGGTTGCAGATCTCCGTGCGTGAAGACTGTTTCATGATGAGGCATCCTCTTAGAGAGTTCGCTTATAAGCTGAATGAATGATGCAGGCTCAGTTCTCTCAAACCGTCGTACAATGGCAGCATAAAATTCATCTTCAGAAGGGAAAGGACCAGATATCGGGTGCAATGTCTCGGTGTCGTAGAAGACACCATCTTCATAAGGCAGATGGTTTACGGATCCGAGGTAATTGGGAGACTCCAGAGATCGCAAGTCCTGCAATATCTCTCGGATCTGCATAACAAGATCGTGTTTTTCTTCGGTGGTCAACGTTGGGAGTGCTTCTTCGAGCGTGATGCCCTCAATATATTGCATGACAATGAAGTATGTGTCTGTTCGAGGGTCCGAGAAGGAAGTGTAGAATTTGGGGACCGGGATGTCGCTTTGTTTGGACAAGTATTCCAGGGTGGCTGCTTCTGTTGAAGACGTGGTACCACCAAACTTGACAGCGAAAACCTCGTCGACTCTGACGACTCTGGAAGAAGCATCTGGAGCGCTCAGTACACTCTGCGATGAGATGATATCTTCAATGGAAGGAACTGCTGGGTACACCATGTTTCAAGATTTATTGTGCAAGATGTCAGACATGCTAGGAAGAGGTATGACTGGAGCGGTGATTTTGACGCTCGCGAATGTCATGTGACATTGCTGTGGTCAATGCTTCGTCCTACCAGCGACTGCAAGCAGGATGTGACCCGGCTTTGCGCTCCGAGCGCTTAGCTAGCGCACAGACTGGCGCTGAGCCGATTGTGCTCAATACTTCCCCAGCTGTTCTCAAAAGTCTATGATCTGTGCGCTATGTAGGACGTCCTCTAGTCATGAGATTAGCGTAGCTAGCCACATGCAGTTCAAGACTTAGTCATCCTTGCACTCGCTGCACGACTGTAGCTCTAGCTCAATTCTCCACCCCCTGCTCTTGCTCAAGGACCTCTTACGCTGTTCTCTCCCAAGGTCATCCGCCACTTACGATCATACTCCTAAAACACCGTGGATAAGGCCATCGTCGCCAATGAGAATTCCCCTCTACTCGAGAAATAAGGTAAGACGGTGCAACAAGACCTCCGAATTGGTCCTCGGACAAGCACATCTCAGACGGGAATGCTTCAACCATAAGCGTGATCTAATATCGAAGGACGTTCTTTTCCGGGTTCCTCGTGGGTATTCTCGAGCGTATACGATGTGCCTTACAACGCCGAGAATGGTATGATAGGTCGATCCTAGCCATATAGAACATTCGTCGTTGTTCACGGGTCGTCCTTATCGTTGACATTGTTTAGGTTGGCCGTGTATGTCGGACGACTTGTCACTATGTCGGTAGTGCGTGGATGTCTTGGTCAATTATCACCGACCAGCTAGCTGGTAACCTGTCCTGAGCCGAGGACGCTTCTGATGTTGTCTCTTGCAGAACTTTTCAGCTGGGTGGCAGTGCAGAACTACAGATGTTCTCTTCGAACCAGGGTCTATACTGCGTCTCAGCCCAATCCATCAATAACAAAAGTACTGAGATGATGGTATAGACACCTCGATGAGTTGCAACATCGCCGATATCAAGCTTGCTCCAGATTTTCTAAATTACATTCGTTAGCGCATTACTGTGCAGATCTACAACAGGGGCGCCAAAATCTCACCACTTCTCCAGCAAGTGTCTTTTCCGCAATTATGAATTTCCAATCAGAGCCTTGAGCGACAAGACAAGGTAACATCGGCGGACGGATGTGGGACCGGCCAGCGGCAGTCAAGAGTTCCGTGAGCCGGGCGTAATGGGCAGAAGTCCAAACACCCAGTTGGTCAAGGGCGTCTTGGAAGTGCTCGCCTTGACGTTTGGTCTCAATACTGACGGCAATGGGCCGACGAAGCAGAGGCGAATGGGTGGTATGGTTGAAGGAAAATACTCCTTTGTCTGCATTGATTCGCAGGCGAGTAGCGGCTGCTCCCAATGAATCACTATCTTCCAAGACGAGAGCAAAATCCACCATCTTCCCTTTGATCTGCACACTGTCTTGCGTCCGAGGAATCAGGCTCGAGGGTCCGATGCGGGCGGTTGTTCTACAGGGCTGTCAGCTCATATCGAAAGATTCATAGAATCGGAAGGGGTGGTTACATGTTCGTGCTGGTCGTGCGGCCCTGGTGAACTGAAGCGGCTTCGGCAAGTAGAAAAAGCGGCGTATCGATGTAGCCATTCCACGCGGCTTCGGACTCGCCCAGTTCGCGAAACTGCCTCACTCGCTTGACCAGCTTGTCAACATCTGCTAAGGCAGGGACGCCGCCCAAGGCCGCGCGGTAGTGGGGGTCGTCAAAGTACACGTAGGGAAGATCGATCTCAGGATCGACAATGTCCTCGCGCTCGAAGAGATCCTGACAAGGGTATCAGTCAATCGTCTTGTCTGATTCTTTCCGAATCTTCTCACCTTCTCCAAAACAGGGAAGACGCCCTGGGAGCGTTCGAATTGTCGCAGGCGGTCATAGAGTTGTCTAACACCAGCAGCTGCATCAGGAGGGACAGTGTCCTTGACGAGGACGGGAAAAGTGATGGGCTGGATGAGACTACTCAAGATAGCGCGCTTGCTGGGAGAGCTACGGTTGGACCAGTAACTCCGCTTGATGGCGCCGCTATCACTTGTCGTGGTTGTGGACGCTGACGAAACCGGAGAGGCAGCAGTTGACAAGATGTTGAGACTCATCAGTCGAGGGGCGCGTGGTGTTTGTTCCGCATTCGCTTCGTCCACAGCTTCCGTACCTGCCATGAGGGCCGTTCCAGTCGCCTTCCTGACCACAGTCGTTGGCGATTGGGTGTATTCCAACTCCTGCTCCCGCTCTTTCTCTTGGATGTCTTTTCGCTGGCGTGTCTGTTCTTGCTCTTCCTGGTTGTCACTTCCAGGCGTCGGGTAATGGTGTCTGGGTCGCTTAGGCTCGGGCGCAATACTATCGTCAATGTCGTTGTCGTAGCTGAGGAGGCGCTTCGGTCTCGCTCTGGAGTGCTGTTGCTTAACGACTTTGTCTATCCAAGATTCAATCCATTCGATCTCCATGTCATAGTCGTTGACCACCACGAGAGTTGAGATTTACGAAGAAGGCAGGCAAGTTTTGTTGTGTTACATGTTTGATTAAATGTTCGTTGCTCTTTCTGTTTTGCTCTCTGTTTCGGCGTCAGTGCCTTCTCCGCACTCCAGCATTCGTCACGGATGTGCCCGGTTATGTCTGTCATCAGCGTCACCCTGTCTACACATTATCTCATCCTATAGAGCTGCTCTAAGATCGAGTATAGGAGAGAGGAGGAAAAAACTTCTCGAATTTTGATTGAAATATCCAATTATTGTTGTACTACGAGCTGGAGCAGTGTCTCCTGGTGATTTCC
>BSCJ01000036.1:0-219807 GCA_027943355.1 Dothideomycetes sp. NU200 | reverse complement strand
CTAACCCTAACCCTAACCCTAACCCTAACCCTAACCCTAACCCTAACCCTAACCCTAACCCTAACCCTAACCCTAAGGCCAGCTGCCGTTGCCGTCTTGTACCCTACCCTCCCGGCTGATGATGCGGGCTGGCTTGCCAGCACTACCTCGCTATGCTTCCTCATGGGCCAGACATCGGGCAACGTCCTAGCCTCAATATTCGAGCCTAAGTATGTGCTCTGGATTGCCGTTCCCGGCACACTGGCGTTCGTTGCGGCTGTCGCTGCAAACCCTAGCGACATGTCTCTGTCCGTTGGACTTCTCGTGCCAGGTCTCCTCTGTACCGGCATATCTGACGGCTTAGCAATCACGATGTCTACAATGGTCATCAAGGATCAAGACGAAATCGGCACTGCAGGAGGTATTTCAGGCGCGATTCGTTCTTTGGGTGGCACTGTTGCCTCTGCCGTGTATGGTGCCGTTCTTACAAATCGATTGGCTCATACTATCCCACAATACGTGCCTGCGGCTGCTATCAAGGCTGGCTTGCCCTCGTCATCCGTTCCGCAGCTCATCGCCGCTCTTACTGGCACAAAAGCCAACGCCATCTCTGCAGTGCCAGGTATTAACGCCAACATTCAAGCGGCCGCTGGTATGGCATATCAGTATGCCAACAGCCAGGCTTATAAGACGGTATTTTTGTCTACTATCGCCTTCAGTGGTCTCAGCATGATCATGCTCTACTGGGTCCCAACGCTGGATCCCAGAAAGAAGGGCTATGTCTCGAGAACCATTCAGAGGGAGGAATTCGTCATACACGACGAGAAGAACATGTCGGAGGCCTAAGTGCTGCAGTGATAGATGGACGCTGCCCATATGCTCTTGCACGCAGAGCAACAGCCTCTGGGAGCCTGTGGGCGTGTCTAGGCGTTCGTTACAGCCCGCGCGGTCGAATGACCGCCGGGACTCAATTTTGGTGCTGTGCTCGAATCATAACATTGACTTCAGATGGTTTCACTCTCGAGCACGCTCAGAGAACGATGTCATTTCCTCTTCTCTTGATCATCCAGATCGAATGCGATCTCGCCCACCAGATTCCTGACATTCTCCACCAGAGCGATGAGTCTCGAATTGGCTAGAGCTGTAATCGTCTCCATACAAGCAAAAGCAGCGAACGTCAAGTCCTGTACGTTCTCAATGCGCATTGCCTCCGCGTCAACCTCACGTAACTTGCGCAATAACGGGAACGGCTCAGGCGCGGAAACGTACGGAGGTAGTGCTATGCTATTAGATATTGATCCCGCAAGATGACAGAGGACAGAAGTCATTTTATGTAAGTCGAATGCAGGGCTGCTGGCTGCTTCCGTAAGCTTGTGAGCCCACCTCATCTCTGGATGTGTTGCTTCCTTTTCTGCATTGGTCGAATCTACGAGAGTAAACAGATCCACATCACGAGTTGTGTCAGCGACGAGTGCCATACAAGTGGCTAAAGCCCGCATGTTGGAGCTTGCAGAGTGATAGATGGCATGTGGAAACTTGCCTCCCAGTTGTAGGTCGTATGCAGCCCAATGGTTCATTGATTGGATCTTGTTTAATAGTGCCATCTGTTGTGTAAACAAGGAGTGAGTCTCAGCTGCTGCTCGTCTTCCAGAGGACATCGTGTCGCCTTCTTTGTCCTGCTCATCTCGAATCCATAACTTGACACAAGTATGCATGGAATTGTAAGTGTTGGCTAGAAGAAAGAGGCCGTGGCCAAGGGCCAGGCGGATCTTAGAGCGTGTCGAGGTTGGAGATGGAAAGACGGTCCAGAAATAAGATATGGTCACACCAGCAAGCACGCAGAGTAATTTGTATGGCCCGAAAAGGTACAGCGGGTAGTACGGCTGGCCGTTGGAGGTGGCTATTTCGATCCCGAGCTTCTTCACCTAAGAGCAGTGTTACTGGTATTCATGCCAGATAGCGTGAGTAGAAAGATACCTGTAGCTCATAGCCGATGATGACATTAAGGGTAACGGCCGAGATCGTGACAGGTCCAAGAAGCTGCGGATACCGAATCCAAAAGTAGTACTACAGATGCAATGTGGTCAGTAAGGTCTCCTTCATTTTCACGCAGGAATGCCACTCACCTCGAACATGTTTGCTATATATAGGAAGACTAGGACACCAGCAACATGGCCATTGGTGATGTACCAAACGACAAAACTCAACACCACTGCGACCACAGTGCCCACGACTCTAGCAAAGTATCCAAAAATACTAGCTCCGCGCTGAGGCTTCATACCAATGACAATGACAATCATTGCCCAGATGAGCCGCTGGGCGTTAAAGAATTCTTCAGTCTGACGTAGATAGGCCAGAATGGCGACAGAGAACGATGCAAGTGCTACGCGGGCCCCAAATTTACT
Source organism: Dothideomycetes sp. NU200 (assembly GCA_027943355.1). Lineage (NCBI taxonomy): Eukaryota > Fungi > Ascomycota > Dothideomycetes > Dothideomycetes sp. NU200. The sequence continues at coordinate 217,423 of BSCJ01000036.1, read as the reverse complement.
CTCGTTCGATGTAAAAACGCGAGTGATAGTACCAGCAAATTCGCCGATTTGTTCGAACCGATTAGCAGGTGGCATGTGTTCTGCATCCATCGCTCGCGGAGACCGCACCGCTGGCAGATTCGTACGGCTCGTACGGCTCCTGAGAAAGTGGTTCTGGGCGGCAGGAGGCACAGGATTCATGCCACGAAAAGTGGGACAGATGAACCTTGTTCGCCGTGTAAGCCCATCTTCAGACCTAAGCTTTGCACATTGCACAAGATTATTGATAGCTTGCAAGACCTTGTTCTGCAAATGTTCGACGAAGACAAAGGTTCGAAGTGTATCAGCATCAGCAGGCGATGAAGTGGAGAAGTGAGGGCGCCATATGTTATGCAGTTCCAAGCGGTGCTGCTTGTACACAGCAAGTCGCTCGCAAAACGTTGCCATTCCATTCGGACAGGCTTTGGCTGCTTCGTCGACTTGCTTTTCAACGTCAGAACTCACCTTTGAAGGCCTCAAGGTAGAATATCGAGAAGTTGGTACTTCTAGCAAGTCAAGAGCTAAACTAAATCCACTTGCTGCTAGAGCGCCAGTGGATCTGAGTCGTTCCTCGAGACTGATCATGAGTGTTTCCCAAGACCTATGTTTCGCATCGACATCCACAGGGCAGTCTTCGGTGATTGTTGTGCCGTCGAATGTTTCTTGGGGCAACCCCTTTTCTGCTGTCCCCGAAAAAGCATCTGGTATCATCGCAAGCCCAGCAAGTGACACGTTCAGCAACTGCAAAGGGCTGGCCAGAACATTGAGGTCTTCTTCGGAAAGTCTTCCCCAGTCCATTTCGATTTTGGTATATGCTCGCTCGGCGTCGATTTTGGACTGTAATCGTTGCAGGGTGTCGTAAGCTGATGAGATAGCGGCTTTACTCGACTCATGTAATGTTCCTTTGGTTTGACTCTCTGTCCCCTGATTTGCACTGACCTCCAATTGTGGTCGGTTCTTTTCCTTTTGCACAAACGTGATTTGTGCAAGGAAGAACTCGTCCAAAGCTCTAGGATAGGATCTCAAAGCTTCAAAGACATTCTGCCTACTCGTCATTGGAAGAACGAAAAGCGAGACTGCTGCAGCTATTGCAAGCCCAATTAGAAACGTCTCGAGGAGTCGGCGCACGAAGATAAGACCTTCGGAGATACTGGTGAAAGAAGGTGTATGAGTCATAGCCACGACACAGAAAATGGAAAATGCGACCATAGGATCCTGAAGCTCCACTGGCCGATGCGCTCGAAGGGTATTGGATAGCCTAATACTCAATTAGTCCATTGCGGCGAGCAATGAATTGATACACTGTGATGAAACTTGCCATATGCATATAACAAGCCAAATGGCAGATACAACAGATGCAGAGCTATTATAACCGTCCTTCTCGGACTGCTCTGCGTTAATCGAGGTTGTATGCAACCTTGCTTTTACACTGCAGACGACCACGAGGCAGCTCAAAGCTGCAGCGCCGCATACTGAGATGATGCTAAATGATGCGATCTTCATGAACTTAGCGCGCGGCAGAAGGCATTGAGCGCTCACTGCCAAAATGGCTGCGAGGTAGCCAACAGTAAATTCGATCTGGGCAACAGGAGTCGCTTGATAGCTGAAAGTTGATCAGCATAAGCTGCGCTTTCATATCGGGATGCCTACTTACATGCTAAGCACGATAACTGGCGGCAATGCGCCTTTCAGCATCTGCAGGATTGTGATTGCATCCAGATGGACGCGAAGTTTTAGCATTGTGGTCCGTAAGCTTGACAAGAGAATGGTCGCGTTACGATTAACGTTTACGACCAGTTCTCGTATGGCTAGAGGTCCTACATACTTCAGAAAGAGAAGGATTGCAATTATATGAGAGAATATTATGAAAAAATCGGTTCATATCCATTTCAGCGACTGCAAGTCAAGCCGGCATTCGTCGAGGACAAAAACGGTTAGTGACGTCGCGAAGCGGTACGTACATACGGTACATACGCTGTCGTAGCCGCGCGAAGATAGGCAGCGGGTCGCAGCAGTCAGCTTTTTCAACAAGAAATAGTATTGAAATACAAGGACATCTTGGCTGAGCCGCGGCTGTACTTGGTGAGAGTATTGTGGTATGCTACGCGAAGGCGGAATTGATTTTCTGAACCCATGTACAAGTACAGTATAGCTAGAGGTGAAGCATAAGGCCTTTGCCATTTCAATTCCCAGCTAGACCTAATGCTTCAACAATATCGTCTAAATGCATTGGATCGCACACTATCATCCACGTGTTGCAGTCCTAAGTAATTGGCACTATCTAGATTATCTCTGGGCAACCTATATTGGCCGTGAAAGCACCAGGGCAGCATAACAATCACAAAAATAGCACATGTTAGAGTACCAGTGATTCAACTTTACGCTATCTTATTGTTCGAGTCTGAAATGTTGATCGCTGGCTATTGGAAGAGATTAGCTACAGCATGTTCTCAGCCGAACGTCCATACCTCATAGTAGGCGCCAAGATGCACAAAGAAGACATGTTGGTCATGCCTCGCCTTGACGTGTCTAGGGCTCTCTGGCGGAGGTGGGAATGCTCACGCACGCTCATTGTCAAGAGACTAATACGATCAAGGGTTAAAAGAGACCAGACGTTGTGCATGATGTATGTCTTGCCACGCTGTATACAAAGCTGCACGTCTGGCGAGGGTGAGAGAACACGATTCTCACACTGTCGACTTTAGGCTTGTATTGAACTTGTACCATATCATGCTACTTCCTGCCGCATTCTTACCATGATCTCCTCGGCAGACGCCATAGCCTCTTTCCCAAAGTAGACACAGGCCTCCATAACACACAAGGCCTTCAACCTGTTGAAATCCTTTAGAAGCGTGGCATATGCATCTAAGCTTCCGTTTCCATCTTCGCCAAATTCAATCAAACGAAATCCTTGCTCCGCCCATCTAGCTAAACAATCCTTTATCAGAAGAATATCTGCATTTGGGTTTATGATGTTCATCCATAGTATTGATCTTGCAGTTTCTTGTTTGACGGCTTTCTCCCTAAAGGCTGCAGTTGCCCTTCTTCCTGTTCTGCAAAGAACATCTATTCCTGTGGTAGGATAGCTACGATCTTTGTTCTTCGCGTTGTAGTATAGCAACTCAGTTGTACACTCCGCTCTGTGTTTGTCATATAGAATGTTGTCATTCGCTTGCGCAGCGGCGCCGATGCATAGAAGATTGGCGATGAAAAGGAAATGTGCATCGGGGCAGGTTGTCCATGCTTTGATCAACCACCAGCACATGTCAGTGCGGACTCGCTTCGACAGCGGATCTGCTTGGCATGAATCCGTTGCTATCGGAAAATTAGTCGAGGAAGCAGAATTGAATCGAGGCGCGATAGCTTGCGGAGATTCAGAGACCGGCAGGACCACGTTGGCCGCTGGCACAGGTTCATTGACTGACAGAAGAGCTCTGGCTGGGAACAAGGCATCAGCTTGGAGAGGTGCACATGCCGGCGAATCGGGTTCGATCGGTAGAGGAGCATCGAACGGCGTAGAGCCACTGGCTGCAAGAGGAATATTGTCTGGCAAGGTATCGTTATCATGCAAAGCGGCATCGACGAGGTGATCAGGTATTGTGCAGCTGTGCCTGACACCTTCACCCTGTGGCATAAGAGGCGTTTCTGGAACACAACTTTTTGAATCATTGCTAAGGTGAAATGATACCGGTGTGCAACTTCTCGGTACGCAGGTTTGCCCACCTCTATTGCTATAAGGTGGGGGAGGTTGATCAGGTGCTATTACTTGAGCATCACCATCTCGTACAAGCTTTCTACGCTTGAACATTGATGACACGTTCTGGTCATCTTCAAGCAAGCCTTGCGCGGACCAATTATTGATGGCACCACCACGGCCAGCATACATGGAGGTGAGATCAATGGATGGAGTCATCAAGTTACCCTTCTCCAACCTGGGGGAGAGAGCGTTCAGATGTTGTTGAGCATACGTGTTGAAATTCAAGTAGACATTGAATTTCCGAGCTTTCGAGAGCGACCTCAAATTTTCAAGCAAAAGCAATGGCTGACCGACTGTTGGACGCTGGGATTCAGCTTTTGGCATGATAACCTTGTTTGATGTGTCGCTCCCTAAGGAGAAGGAAATGTGCAGAATACGAGCCGAGTCTGCCGTACTTTTGTCACTCGGCTGGTCAACAAGCATGTGAGGCACATCGTGGCGGGAAATTTGTTCGTAGGTAGGTGTGGTACTTTCGATATGGAGCGATTCTGATGGGATAACAAGAAACATTTGTCTTGGAACCGCCTTACTTGACGAGCGGAGCCTGATTCTGATACTCAGAACAATCAGAAGCCGGCTATTGACGACATCTTCGCCGATCCAGATGTAGAGCTGCGATGGCTCTTGATTGTGAGGCGTTCTGTCCCCTAAATGCCACAATGTATGTTTGCCTTGATCCGTCTCTTCACGCCATGTCACAATAACGGCGTGCTTCTTGACGGCCCATTTCAGCCTGTCATCGTTCTCGAGCTCAAAGAGGTTGACGCTGTCGACTCCTCGGTCGGGGGCCATAGTGCTCAGGTCAGCAATAGGCAAAACAAGCAACTTATCAATACCTATGCCCTGCACAGGTCGTGTACAGAATCCCGCCCACCCAGGCTTTGACGAACGCGCGGTGTAGAGCAGCCTTGACTCATAACCATAGACCAGATGTAGGCGACAAGACTCCTTTCCAACAAACGTCAGCACACAGTCGGGCTACTCCAAGCAGAAGCTCATCACACAATCACGGTCAGCTTCAGCGCAAAGACGCGGCGAAATCGACACGTGAAAGGGACAGGCTTGTGCGAGGACCGGCACTCAGTTGGGCTGTGGCGCAGGTCAAAAAGGCGGTTGCGTATGCAGTGTCGACGGTCAATGGAATCAACTGTGAAATGTGGACAGGGGAATGTTTGTAATGCTTGGAGTAAATGGTAGATGGTTCGAGTTTGAGCAATGGATGCATATGCTGGCCGCGCCACAGTAACGTGCGGTCTCACGAGGGATACGGCGAGTCACGTGACTTTGAACAAGCGCGGGGAGGACGCACCACTTGACAAGATTAGGTTCCGTAGCTGAAGTACCACCAAATCACCATCTATCTGTCTTCGAGACACGCACATATTCAAGCAGAATACAAGGAGCGAAGGAAGTTTTGGTTCGCACTGAGTAGCACTATACATGGCCGGCAGTGAGAAAACGAGACTGTCGGAGTTCCGGGACACCTTTTCTGGGTAGACAATGTAACGAGAACCATTCTTGAGGTCGTATTCAGCTGATGACAACACCTTCACACGAGAAACTGCTTGTCACCTTTCGATATACTTTCTTACGTTCAAGGCATGCAAAGAATACCTCATGGCCACTGTGGAAGTGTGCCTCGGCTTTCAAATAAGCGACAACTTGAAAATTGTGCTCCTCGTCCGACAGGCAGGCATTCGTGAACCATGTCCCTACTCTGCGGAGCCTGCTCCACGAGAAGAAAAACTTCGCGTAGGTGTTATGCTCTCGCAAGACGAATATCACTGGGCGATCATGACGACCCTCCCACGCCTCCTAGGTAGAGGTACATGTTACAATCCGCCTGGCAAGTCTAGGTCAATCCCTCGATCCATGACCAGCCGTGAAGCAATCCATCAATACAACGATCGGAAGATTGACACAAGAGGAATAGATAAGGCGTTCCTGATGTAGTAATTTGACCGAAAGGCGAACTTCGCTCTATCAACCAAGATCATCAAAGAGCAATCTAGCCGTGCTATCAAGCCGAGAATGAGGGGCGGAAAGAGTTTGCGGGGAAGTCTCGAACACAGGTACTATGCTAGGTACATAAACTCACATGTGGCAGTACTAGCGAGTTTGGACAGCGACCGAGAGTTCTTGTAACCGTTAATTGACTGCCATGGCCAAATTAGGCAGAACATAGCGCTTCACACACTCCCACAACCAGATCTGAAAGTGTTAGCGAATCAAGATCGGAGAGGAGCAGCCACAGTCCGATCTTTGTTTTCACAAAGCCACTTCCATACATGCGCAAAGGAAGAACAAGTGTCGGAGCCGTTCCTGACGCTTTCAAAAATTCACTTCATGAACTTGAGATGATTTCCATGAATACCCAAACAAGGAATGATATGCGCAGCGCTTATCGAACAATCAGTCTGGCCCCCGTGGCTACCTAACTTCCATGCTCATGCCATGTGCCATTCCAGGTCTGGAATGACGCGACTTAAGCTTAGTCTCCACTGTCCTAAGCGCTCGTCCTCAGCGCTCGTCCTCAGCGCTCGTGCTCCGAGGGGCGCCCGAACGGTTCCGGGAGTAGTCCGACGGTTTGTCTGAGCGCCCCATGGGGTATCAATTTCTGGGGAAGCGAGTCGCGACATAACATAGAGTCCATTAGTATAAGACTAGAGGCAGTCTCCACGTTTCATTCAAGTACTCAGAGGTGTACGAGTCTCCTTACACGATCACACGTTGCTTCTTGCGACCACAACCTGATATTCCATACTATCTTTTTCCACATCTTTCTTCTAACAACAATCATGGGTATCTTTGGCGCACTGGACAGGGTCCAGGGCAAAACCCTTTATCGCATCATGAGCGCAGCTTGTGGCTCTGCTTTCATGCTTTATGGATGGGATGCTGGTGGGTATCTGTCTGTGTTTGATGCACTGATCCTTACTAAATCAGAACATCAGGTGTGCTCGGAGGCATCCAGGGAACTAAACAATTTCACAATGCCATCGGCAACCCGACAGGGCCATTCATCATTCCAGTCATTGCGTCCATCTACAACCTTGCTGCTGGTATCATGTCCCTCTTTGTCAGTACTTTCGGTATGAAAGTGGGCAGAAAGGGTACCATCCTCATTGGCTGCCTCCTCATCAACATCGGTGCTCTGCTCCAAGCCTCAACATATTCAGTCGCACAAATCATTGTCGGACGTATCGTCACAGGATCGGGAATTGGCTGCATTGCTTCTGCGGTTCCCACTTACATGGTACTTCTCCTTGAAGTGTTACACAATGAATCATTACTGATCGCGTATGCATTGTTTAGGCAGAGATGTCATTGGAAGCGAAAGAAAGAGGACCCGAAGTCTCATACCAGCTTGCCCTTCTTATTAGCGGTGTCGCATTGGCCTACTGGGTTGATCTAGGCTTTGTACAAGGTCTGGACAAACACCCTTGGCTGTGGCGTATCCCATTGGCGATGCAGAGCTGCTTCGCATGCTTTTCTGCAGTCCTCCTGTTTATGCTGCCCGATACTCCTCGCTGGTACTATGCGAGAGGCTACATTGAGAAGGGAGATGATGTTCTAGCCCGTCTTCACAGCCTTCCAGTTGAGCACTCGGCAGTACAGCTTGTTCGGAAGGAAATTCTTGCGTCGCTCCAGGAGGAAGACGACGAGGCAGACTTCAAATGGTGGTGTCTGTTCTGGGACACTACCGAGCTCCAATTTGGCCGTCGTCTTCGTACCTCCTTCCTCATCAACTGGGTGAGTGGTCTGCTTGAAACCTAGACTGATAGCGACACCAACTAACATTTTATCAGGCTCAACAATTTCTTGGTATCAACATGCTGGTGTACTTCAGCACCCAAATTTTCAGCAATCTCAACTACTCTCCCCTACTGTCAGGAGTATTGGCTGGTGTGCTGAACACTGCCTTTGCAATTGCATCTTACCCCCCTATCTGGTACATTGAAAGAGTCGGACGCCGAGCTATGATGATCTGGTGAGTTCTTGCAAATTTTTCACTTTATCCGGACCTTTCACTAACAGTCGTTCGTGTAGGTCTGCTCTCGGTTGTGGTGTCTGTATGCTCATCTACATTGTCCTCACGACTCTCGACCACCCTACCACCGCGACAAACTGGGCAGCTGTGGTGATCATCATTCTCTACGAGGTCGTGTTTGCTTTCGGCTGGCTGGGAACTTGCTGGGTCTATGGTCCCGAAATCGCGCCTCTGAAATACCGACACGTTGCTGGCAGTCTTGGTGCCGCAGGCGAGTGGTTTTCTACCTGGGTCATGGTGTTTGGAGGCGGCACTGGCATTAATGCCGTTGGTCCTAAGATCTTCATCTGGCCTCTGCTTTGCTGCTTCCTTGCTGCGGCATACGTCTACTTCCTTTGCCCTGAGAGTAAGTCTACTAAAGCTTCCACATTATACGCCACAGTTTATGCTAAATTATCTAACTAGCGACTGGTAAAACTCTGGAAGAGATCGACATCCTTTTTGCTCGCTCTCCCGAGGTTCGCGAGCGTCTGGAACAGAATGCAAATGGACGTAGAAACTCTATCAACGGTGTTCACGGAGATCTTAAGGGTGAGGATGTCACCTATACCGAGAAAGTCTAGATGGCTGCACTATAGAAAGAAGACATAAAACGAGGAGAAGGTACAACAGTACTCACTTCTAGTCAAGGCTGGTTTACGAGGTGTTGAGCAGCAATTTGTGTATCTAGCAGCAGGACTGTGTTATGAATTACGTACCACATTTACGGACATTTGATTCCGCACAATTCTTGTCTGAGGTATCACTCCCTTGAAATACCGAAAATGCCACGGTGTACGTCATGCCATTAAGCGATCTGCGCGCCCGGTTGGTTGAAGAGTGAAAAAGACTGGTATTGAGATAGGCGCTATAAACATGTCACATGCTATAGATTCCTCGCTCAGTGTTCAAAGACTGGCAATAATTTAGCATGTCAAGAATTCTATTTGCTGAACCAGAGACATCAGAAAATAATAACAAAAGTACTCGTTATGGTGCGATAAAGACAAATTACTATATAAATTATACGTTGGTTAATTGGACAAACGTGCATAACACAGCCTAAGTCCAGACTTTGACAGATAACAATGACCCCAGTAGCATCGTCGTGTCAAGTCAACCTTGACGGCCGCTCTTTCGGAGAGTTACTTCTTACAGGCGTTGGCCGGAGCGAAGGATCTCAAGCAAGCACGTGGCAAGATGGCTTCTAGAACAGCTCTACACACCACGGCATATCTCTAATTCAGTGTTTCGGCACGGTGGACATGGACGCGCATTGATAAACGTAGACGTGCTTAGTTTAGCTCCTCTTGAACATAGCCCCCCAATATTTCTAGTGGTGTCATAGATGATGCGAACCTCAAGGGCATATTACTACTCAAAACCTCTTGTTAAAGTTGCTTCTGTTATTGCCTACTGCGGCATGTAACTCTGATCTGGCTGAGGCGACTTCGCGACCTGGTGATTCGGCGACCGGACGATCTGGTGATGTCAAGGCCTTGGGAGCGATGATGGAAAAGGCTCTGTTGGTGATGTATGTGTTTGCGATCAATCTTGTTGAAGAACAATATCACTTTGTGTAGTACGGTTACACATCATGCTAATATAGCCAATCCAAAATCTGGGACAGCCCCATTCTGCATTCTCAACACTATGCTACCTGTTACTCAATTGTGCTTTTCCACAAATGCCACTACCTTCTTCACAAAGTCCTTTGGGTTTTCCTCCGCAGTCCAGTGTCCACTCTGATCCACAATCACAACTTCGACATTGTCATAGTGCTCCCGGGTCTGCTCCTCGGCCACCTCAAGTAGGATGCTCATCTCACCACACAGAGCAGCTGCTGGCATCTTCAACTTTCCATTCTCCTTCAGTAGTCTTTGATTGTCTTTCGCATCCTGGGGGAAAGCACGGTAGAGCTCAAACCCAGCTCTCATGCCACCGGGCTGTGCGAAACTGGACGCATAGTGATCCACATCTCGTGGCGTGATACCGGCAGGGTTGAAGCAAAGGCGGTCGTAGAAGTGTCTAATATATATCTTCTCTTTGCCTTGGGTGAGTAATTCAGGAAGGTCCAGCTGCTGTTGAAAGGTGAAATGCCACATTCCTGGGGAGTTCTTGAATCCAGACTCATAAGGCTTGGCGCCTGGCAAGGGACATTCACCAAACATGACTGAGCGGGTGTGTTCGGGATGGGTAGCTGCGTAGGCGTGAGCTACCATGCCGCCGATATCCTGGCCCACTACATGGATCGGAGACGTTATGCCCAAGTGATCGTGAGCTACTTTGTACAAGTCATCGGCGACGGTGACTTTATCGTAACCCAGCTTAGGGTGTGACGAAGCTCCTGCGCCACGGTAGTCTTGTGCGATAACTCTGTATCCTTCTTTCGCAAAAGGAGTAATCACGTGTCGCCATTGATATGATGTGTTGGGGTAACCATGGATAAGAAGAATAACGCCTTTCTCTTTCTCTCCGAGAGCTGGGCAGTCAATGTAGTGTATGCGGACTTGCCGATCATCGTCCACAAAAGCATGACCACGTTGCCAATGAGTGTCTTCAATTTCGGTGACGTTGAGTGACGGCATTATGAACAGATGTAGAATTTTTGATGCGGCTATGATCTAGAAAGACAGACGGTGGCAAGGGTCGGTTTATGAACTTTCGAACATATATTCTCGAACGCTGCACCCCGCACTCTTATTATGCTACCCACAATAATTCTAGACGCTATCGATCACATTGGTTGCTCTGCTAAGCAATAGCAACCGTGACGCAATCATTCTAGAACTCCTGGATCATGCTAGAACGTCTGTTCCTGAGTGCAAACTGGTATCACTGTAACGATCGTGCAAGTTAAATTTCTTTACCCCGCACGACAACGCACGATTCAGGCAATCTCGCGCGCTCTCCGGAGACGCATCCGCAATGTTATATCCTGCTCTCGGCGTGCATTTCAGCCCCATCTCATGACCCCGCACTAGGAGATTGCGTCTGAAACTTCTTACAGAACTGATACCGTCGGTAATGGAGTAGAGCAAGCTGGAATGGAGGTCATCCAAATGCCAATTTCGGCTCGCGCAATCAAATGATAAGCTATGCTTCGTTGTTCCGTAAGAGGGATTGATTAGCGCGCTTCAAGGCCAAGCTTCCCTTTCTGCCCTCGGAGCACCTTTTGGAAATATACCCCGCATCAGTGTTTATTGCTTCACATTGTAGATTCGTAAGTTCGGGTCTTTGGCAATTGCGCTGTTCTATTCACATTACGTTTTCACACTGTAAAAGCGTGGTGTGTAACTGGTATATACACTGCTTTGCCGCCAATTCGAAGAGGAATCGTTTCAATAGTGCACGAGCTACTCACATCACAAGTCTCTCATAAACATGTCGGCGGAAATTAAACCTTTCAAGATCGATATTCCCCAGCAAGAAGTCGAGAGGTATTATCGAAAAATCAAAGACACTAGAGTGCCCACCAAAGACATCGTCCCCAACGCCGGGAGTGACTATGGCTTTACCACCGAATGGGCGACGGACCTTTATAAAGCGTGGACCGACAAGTACGACTGGTATGCGGAGCAAAAAGTTATGAATCAATGGCCTCATTTCACGACTGAGATTGAAGGCATCAACATCCACTTCATTCATCAGCGTTCCGAGTCGGCATCTGCATACCCTCTGCTCATGGTGCATGGCTGGCCAGGCTCATTCTACGAGTTCAGTCGTGTGATCAACCCTCTTACCGATGAAAGCTCTTCGCTACCATTTCATTGCGTTGTTCCTAGTCTTCCCGGATTCTGTTGGTCTTCCGGTCCACCGCGCGGCTGGACTCTGCAAGACACGGCGCGCATTTTCCATGTTCTGATGCGTCGATTGGGCTACGAAGAGTTTGCAGTTCAGACTGGTGATTGGGGCCACTGGGTCGGGCGCGAACTTGGCGCGCAGTACACTGACTCCTGCAAAGCCGTACATTTCAATTTTGCACCTGCTCCTCTACCTGAAGGTGCAGAGTTGACGGAGCGAGAGGCTAAAGTCCAAGAAAGAGTAGATGATTGGTTGGAAAACCACATGGGCTATGCCATCATGATGCGCACACGCCCGCATACCGTTGGATGGATGCTGCAAGATAATCCCGTCGGAATAATGGTCTGGCTGGGTGAGAAATATAATGAAGCGGCAGATCCAAACAATCAACACCTGGACGAGTGGAAAAGGCATATCCTCACAACGGTATCGTTGTACTACTTTTCGAATTCCATAATGACGTCGAGTCTGCCGTATTATGAAAATGTTCGGCATGAGAACTTTGCTGCTTTTGCGATGGAGGCGAAGAACAGGATAAAGTGCCCTTTTGGATACACTAGCTTCTACTGGGACACCGAGCCGAGCTCAAAGCGGGCTGTTGAGAGAACCGGAAACTTAGTGTTTTACAGGGAAAGAGACAATGGTGGGCATTTCGCAGCTACTGAGTGTCCGGAAGGGCTAGTCAAGGACGTAAGAGAACTAGTTGGGCTGGCCTTGGAGAAGCCGTTCCATCAGTGACCATGCCGCTAAGTGGCCGGTATCTATCGCTTGGGCTCGGCTCGGGCTACCCACCGCCTATTGTTCGATCCTTGTTGAGGTTGCTCATCACTCATGATTATTTCCAAATTTGTACCTAGTAAAGAAGAAGAATTTTCAAAAGCTCCACGTATTAGGCGTGCTGCGTGCGTGAGACACTCATCATCCTACCGGTCAAGGACGCTCAGTCAATAGTTCCACTGACATATTCAGCACTGAATATCTCTTGGCCCAAGCCGCAGCGACTTGAGGTACCTTGTATCGGAACTGCTGTGCGCACTGGCAGATATCGGACCGTGAGGTTGATCACTGACCTCTGTATGGAGTAGTGATCACCACAATGCTGTTGCCCTCGTGGTATAGGTCCGAGACTATCATGTTGGTTTCAGATATTGTTTCCACGCTTACGACAACAAGGAGGCTCGACTATGATCGTGCCGCAGCTGGAGCGCAGTCGACTGCCTGATTACACAGTTCGTTGAATGAAAATCCCGCCGTTCAAAGTAATGATCACTGAGACATGGCAATAGTCGCACGGCGGCTACAATCCACTTGACCGGGAGGAAACGAGGTACCTATCCCGAGGGAAAATGGAGATATCTGGTCATTGAGGTGAGCTCGCCGCCACTGCGTCCGGAGGGATATAAAGGCCAGATGGATCGCAGATGACTAGACACCCAAAACAAAAACAAGCTTCGCCTCACTCCAGTCCCCAGCCTCTTTGAACAGAAAGATGAAGATCATTGGCATTGCTCTATTCGCCTGGTACTCTGCGGTGGCATTTGCTGCTCCAGCTGCAAACAACGGAAGCAGCATTGCTCATACCAGTTCAGCTCAGGAGGGAGCCTTCAGCGGAGTAAGTCTTACAATTTTACCCATCGGTCGCCGCAACAGTCCCCCGGAGCCAGTACTAAGTTCACATAGAAATGTAACGGCACCTCGTGCAAGATTGGGTTGATCAACTACAAATGCAATCGGGGCTCAGTACGCCGACTCATTCCTTCCTAGATACTATACTCAGAGCTAATGTTCGAAAGTGCACCGGCCCTGGAGGTGGTGATGGCGCTTACTGCTATGCCCGGGACAGTCTGGCACAGGGCCCTTACATCTGCCCTGGTGCCACTTGAGCTGGTCGCTTGCACGATCAACATGTGGAGAAAGTATGTTGATTTGGGAATATGGAGACATGGAGACACGATAGACATTCATTACATGTAGTTGATACAATTCGCATCCGTCTAGATATGCGCGCATTTAGACTTGACCAAGTCTCTATGAATGCTGGAAGACGACGTCTGCCTCTTCATTGCTCGCCTTTCATCTTGTCGTCATTGCTCGCCTCTCATCTTGTCGTGTTGCCCAATTTTTCTCCTTGCGCCAGCTTCACTCGCATGCAGCAGCGACGAGCTTTTCAAAGTTCTGTTCCGTTGTCAGTGAAGTCGGTCGGAAACTCAAGCACAAAACCTGCTTACCGGCGTGCCAAACCCAGTAACCGCATCCCAACCCACTTCAGCAGGGAAGCCCGCAGTATCGCATCCGATCGACGATCCACTCGTGATATCGGTCAACGCTTTATACGCTCCTCCGTAGAGCCAAGGATTCAGGAAACCCAGAGGAGGTTTGCCAGCAGCGATACGTGCATCATTGACCAAGGCAATGACAGCTGCGAATGCGGGTGAAGAGGCGCTTGTGCCACCAATCGTTGTGACGTTGCCTGCCCAGACGATCACATCGTGATTACCTTGTGCTGCGACATCTGGATAGCCGCGTCCAGTACGATTGTATAGACCAGCGTAAAGGTCTCCAATCTTCTCAAGATAGCCTTCAACGGCTGCGGTCTGGTATGCTGGTTGGGGAAAGTAATTGGAGAAGCCTGCGCCACTACCAAAGCGGGACACGGCTACTTCTGGCTCGAAACCCTGGGTAGCGCCTACAGTCGTGACCCATGGACAAGAGGCGGGGAAGTTGGGAATAAACATTGCCGTAGTGTTGTCCACATTGGAAATGCAAGTTCCGTTCGAGCCCACACCAGCATCTCCACTGGAGAATAGGACCGAGATACCTCGAGCTCCAAGCTGTTTGAAGCCATCGCATGCTCTCTTGGCGTACGAATATGGCACTGTCTGTTCATCGTCGCCGTAAGAAGTGGTGATGACTTGGGGCAAAGTCTTCTGAGCTAAGACATATGTTAACCAGGTGAGATATGGCTCATTAGTGTCCGTTGGAGAGTTGAGATCCGCAGTGAAAGGTGGTGAGCCTCCGGTAACCCAAGACATGAACGAAGTTGGCCAACTAATACCCAGGACTACTTCGCCATCAAGATCACCTTCAATGTCAAGTTCGTCTGCAAGTTGGTCAGCGGACAAAGGTGTTTGCTGGTCCTCTCCGTTTGCCACCACGACAATTGGAAATTCGTAGGCAACTGCTGCTGCTTCCGGACGGAACTTCTCCAGATACAACTGGATATCAGAACGCTTTTGAGTCTGCGGTACTTCAGTCAATGTGCTTTTCACCTCCGCTATTCGAGAAAAGATACACACCTCATTCAGATAATTGGCAACACCGATCATGTTCTTTCCGGGAACCTTGGGGACGTAGTCTCTAGTACCATACAAGCAGCGCAAGCACTCCAGTGTTGTGGCAGTGACAGTGGCTCCTGCAAGGTTAGTTCCGGTCACATTGCAGACAGCGCCAATGTTGCAAGACCCCGCAGGTGGTGGAAGAGGCTGCGTGAGATCACCTCAGCTGCTTGCTTGTTTGGCCATTTTCAGTTTCTCATCACTCACCTGATGTGAAGAGCCCTTGCCCCATTCCTCGTTATGCCATGTGATTGATGCTCCATCCGGTTTACAATCAGTCGCTTCCTTTGAGACACGGAAGAATGAAGTTGTTGGCTGAATAACATCGATATGGTCATGCAGATGCTCGGGCAAAGACCACACAGGCGCACGAATGAGCACAGAACCGTCTACGTGTTGAAATAGAGAATACTCTGTCCTAAGAAGCTCTTCAACTTTCTCCACAGGCAAAGCTACTGATATCCAATCTTTTGTAGGACTGAGAGTCGCTGTAGTAATCTCATGCTTGGCCAGCCAGCTGTAGACCGAATCGAGTGTATCCTGGGATGGCGCGATCAACTCATTGACTTCTTCTGCAGACAAATACTGGCCGTAACGCGCATGAGAGGGATCAGTGACTTCAACGGCATGCTGCTCGAGCACGTCCTGGTTTGTTTGCTTCAAACCAATCTGCAGGTTGATTAGGTGCGACACGGGAGCACGAGAAACAGCAGTCCAGCCTCTAGGCACAACATGCTCTTCTTTCACTGCGTAAGACTGCGAATGGGCACTTGGTGCTCCATGTACATCTTTCAGGAACGAGAGAAGTGATACGACTGCGAGACAATGCATGGTCTGTGATAATATAATCGGAACGATAGCGTGCGGAACACGTGCAATTTTGACAGCGTAACTCTCACAATATATAGATCAACCTCTTATCAAAAAAAGTCGCCCAAGTTGATCGCGTACATGGCACTACGAGATAATTGAAAAGCCAATGTGCCCCGCTCCTAGCCTAAGAAGGCAGGTAATCTCTTCAGCGGATACCTCACCTTCCCTTTCCATGTTGCTCCTCAGTAGCGATGATACACACAACTCTGATGACCACGCATCGCAGATCCGTGTAAAATGACAGTTGATGGTGGACAGCTGCGCGCAATATTAATGCTTACTCGTACTACGTCATTTTCATGAAAATGGCTTATTCTCCGGATGACGGGACACCGCGGAACACCAAAACGGTGCATATCGGAAGGGCCGCGTCATTACTTCAGCTGAAAGTGCTACACGAGCATTAATTTTGTGAATTATATATACTAGCAATACATTACTCACCATTTGTGATTCCAACCACAGTAACTACCACACACCGCTCCAGTAACAGTCTTACGTTTGTCCCGTCCCGAATAGTCCAGGAGAGTGTCCACCAGTCGACAAAACCACGCAATCTTATCTCACAATGTCATCGACGACACAGGGCCACGGAGAGCCAGCCGCCACTCCCGAACAGAAGCATGAAAGCCTGCTTCACAAATTGACACACCATGGCGATAATCATCAACACCAAGTCGCTGTGGACAAGAGTACAGATGGTACCTTCTTCCGCATTCCTACTGTGCACAGCAGTAGACCGGAGGTCGAGGACGACAGCTCGATACCAGAACAACGCTCTTACACGCCTCACAATGCGCAAGCCGGATTCCAACAGTCGACTACCAGGAACGATGGCAGTTCTGCATGAAAGTGATGGCGGATGGATGCTTCCGGTGGTTTCGGTCGAGCGAACGACATGAAGAACTGAAGTTTTTTGCAACTCTGTCGGTGCGATCTCTTTCCAATGCCTCTCGAAGGAACCTCTTTGCGTGATATTGATGGTCGTTGCGGCCTACTTTGCTTGAAGTCTCTGCTAGAATCAGGACGGAGGATGAAGCAATTGGAATTGGTCTACTTGAGCAGGATTAGATCTAAGCCTTTGGTTGAACATGAATGGCTATCATGGAGACTAGAGTTTTATCAAGCACAACCTTAGAATGGCTTAGCCTTGAGGATGGAAAATGAGCTATAGCCGAGCAGTGCAAGAAGCAGCACGGTTGATTGTTCTCGTCAACATGATGGCCATGGACGATACCGAACGCAAATCACTCAACAGACTTGAAAACAATACGTGTCTGCAAGTCTCATTCGGGCAGCCTGCAGTAGCCCTTTCACAGCATTGATGACTGCTTGTAATCCCACTAGCATGCGCATCTTTCTGCAGGCTTTCATCGTTGCATTTTCTGGACAAGTCACAGCAACAGGAACTATGTGAGCGCATGGAGAAGCAGAACCATAACTTGCAAAACATTTAATCTGCCTGCCGGCTCTACAAGACCAACATATATCGCAATCGGATTGTTGGTTCATGATTGTGTCTCGCTTATGGGGGTCATCGATCGTTAGTGTCAGCGATGCAGGTAATGTAAGCAAGGCTGTTAAGGTATACAATGTCTTGAGTGACTGGACTCGTCTGACTTCAATCACATGATCGATCTTTCTCCTTCACATATTCACCTTTTTGAGTATGTGTATAGGACAGTCTCCATCAATCCTGTCCAAATTTCTAGCTCATTTGCCATGTCATGCTACAGGTGGTTACACAACATTTATTGCTCGAGCTAGCATGTCTTCGAGTGAGAGATGCAGAAGTTACAAACTTGATATCTCTCACAGACTCAGTGTCCTATACGTGCTAAATATCAATGGCTGCGTCAACATCTATCACCTGTCCTTGACCCTGATATCTCCAATGGCTATAGTAGGACGGTGTGGTCCCATTCCCACCATTACTTGTAGCGTATATACCAACAAGAGAGCCTAGTTATGCAATTAGATCAGTGGTTTCGGCCAAATTGCGAGGTCGTTTGGTCTCGTATCGCTTACCTGTAAAGGGACCGGTTCCACCACTAACCGCAGTGGCAGGGGCGAGGCCGAGAATCATCGAACGTCTGCCATCACAAGTCGTGCCAGCCGAGAACGCATAATGCGTTTCGTTGATGGCCTGGACACTCAGGCTGATAGGCTTTTTAAGCCAGTCCTGTGGTACGGGGACGATACTCTCAGCTGGAAGGGTGCCATTGCTGTTCCCACTGCCGGTCGTACCACATATCCCACAATAACGAATCGTGCGAAATCGGAAGTGTGGCTCCAGGCTTCGGCTACCAGTTTTCCCTTGCAGAAGAACTATCCCGAGGTCAATGTGCTGGTATTGTGTCAAGAAGACAGTGACACCAGTCTCTTCTTCCGGCTTCGACGGGTTAAAGGAAACGTCGACACTGTACAGGAACAAAGTATCAGTCTGACGACGAGATATGAAAGTGAAGGAGTCAGTCGGATCTGCCATAGTGCCGGTAAGGTTTGCTTTGGAAGGCAAAAGACGAAGTGTGTTAGGATGACCATGCGGAGAAATGCTGTACGAGCCATCGGCAGGAAAGCGCCAATGGACAAAGTGCTTCGGCATGGACGAGCCAGGTTCGAAGTTGAACACGTCCGGATCTTCTATAAACGCACCATCACCCTTGATACTACGGGTCGGTGATGGAAGTGGCCATCCACTCATTCTTCCTCGGACGGGCTGAGCGATTGGCCACTGGCCCTCATTCCAGGTCACTGGGTACAGAACAGTTTCGCGTCCCATCGGATAGTTCACCCAGGCAGGTCCAGACCGAGTTGCCAGTGCAATTCCCCACCAATTACTCGACGCGTCCTGCAGAAGATCCGCATGTCCCACAGTCTGGAAATACTGATTTGTTCCTCGGTTCGTCAAGAAAGGGTTGCCCGGAGACGACTCATAAGGACCAGATATATTCCTGGACCGCGCTATTGTTGCCGAATGGTTCAGTTCTGTCCCACCTTCCGCGATCAAGAGATAATAGTAGTCGTCTTTCTTGTATATGTGAGGCCCTTCTGGGTTTTCCCCTCCAGTGCCATTCCATATACTGTATGCCGTGCCTAATTCACCTGTTGTGAGATCAATCGTGCTCTGGTGAATACCAGCCCATGTGATGTACACCTTGCCATCAGTATCCCAGAATATATCAGGGTCAATATCCGATGGCTTGAATAACAGAGGGTCACTCCAAGCTGCGTCGTTGTACGGGTCTGAAGTATTAAAGATGAGACCTTGCACATCTACCCACGGTGCTGCAGAGAGCACGCTGACCGACACAATGACCACAAAGAAAGTCCCGTCATGGAATCTAAGCGTTGGCGCCCAAGTCCCATCGGATTGTCCTGCGAGCGTTGCCAAACTTGGTAGCTGGCTGGGTTGATTGAGAGTGTTACTGATCAATTTCCAATTTTGCAAGTCTTTACTCGCAAAGATTGGAGTCCCTGGAAAGGCTAGAAATGATGAAGTTGCGCAGAAGAAAGTGTTGTCATGTTCTGGTACAAATATACAGCTTGGGTCAGAGTGCCATCCTGGCAGCATCGGGTTCGTGAACGTCGAGTTTGTCAAAGGCCTATGTCCAACGACATTTTGAAGCAACGTTGACAGACAAACGCAAATCCAGCTTTTGATCTGCATATCGAAGATGCTGTAGTTGATTCGATATAGGTGAACCCATTACGGAAGCTCTCTGCTGCTTCTTTTATATATGTCACGTTCGACATCCAGGTATTTAGCCAGTAGGCACTAAGATTCTATATACTTACTTATTATCCGCCGAGCAGATTGCTATGTACCCCGCGCGGTTACAGGTCAGCGCCAGAAAAATATGTGTTGCGCGCGGGGTAAAACCATTAGCCAGCATCCGGTTAAACGGACATACCCTTGTTAGATCGACCTCCGCCAACCACGTTCTCTTGCTTCGTTGTCTATCCGGGTTATGAGGTCCTCATTGATCCTGGTCATTACGGATCTACCAAGACATACTTCTTTGTGTTAGCCTTTTCTTGAGCATAGAGATATTCAGGTCGACCTCGCTTAGCTAAAAGGGACGAACAAGTCGCTGATCTGGACGCTAAGACGCTAAGTGGTCGATTGCTCATCTTCAAACGAACACTGGCCTGAGCGTGATTGGCTGAACATAGACAGCAATATTCGAGAACAGTTTTAGAGAAGAGAAGCAACGAATGACACATGAATCTCGCAAGAGTCTAATCGACCTCTGGCGCCAAGAGAATGAGGGGGATGCATGTTTGTTTGACCAAGTGAGACTGTGTGAGTCCGTGGCGATAGCCAGCCTACTCTTGTCCAGGCCACACCTGGCTCGCTATGCCTCTCACTAACTGAAGCTTTTTACGCATGTCCTCGTAGCCAAGAGAGTTGCCTTCCGCATGACTTGCAAATCCACACTGAGGCGACACACAAAGTCGATCGAGAGCTTGCTCTCTGGTTTGACCAGATGCTTCGGCAAGGATATCGGCTGCTTGGTGGACTCTGGCCACCATATCTTCTTGTCGTTCAAGCTCAGGAAATTTCGAAGTTACAACTCCCAGTACGACATTCTTGTTCTGTGGAAGGTACTTCAAAGGCTCAAAGCCTCCAGCCCGTGGAGTATCGTACTCAAGATAATATGTATCAACGTTAAGATCCTGTTGGCTTGCGTTCAGTACAGCCATGCGAGGCATCGTCCAGGGCCACTTACCTGAAACAGTTTCTTGGCGATATTGTCGTATGCACCCTCTGAGAAATGGCGCGACCCAATGTAATTACCACGGCAAAGGTGAATACCCAAATGCATGTCGGCAGGACGCTGAAAGCAGGCATTGTAGAACTTCACATAGCTGTCAAACATCTCGTCTGCAGTCTTGGTGTTGCCCTTGTCGGCGGCCCATCCTTCAAGCATGGCCTCAGAGCAGAAGTCTTGAATGCGTCAGTAACATGGCGAAAAGCAGGGTTGCACTATACTTGCATGCGAGATTGGGATCATCAATCTGAATGTTCCTGATACCGGCAGCGTGAAGAATCTTCAACTCTTCCTGATAGGCTTTTGCCACATCCTCAAAGTACTCCTCGTCATTCTTATAAACGTCGCTAGGGAAAGCTCGACCAGCAAGATAGCGGAAATGGTACCATGATGGCGAGATCATAGTGATCTTGATGTTTTTCCATTCGCTTTCTGGGACTACCTTCTTCATAATGGCAACCTCGCGCTCATAGCTGCTTTTCCCAGGGTGACTGATTTTACCAACACAGACCGTGACGGAGTTGGGAACTTCTTTGGCCTCCATAAAGCTCTTCACATCAGGAGCATAGCTGCGGAACATTGATGCATCGTAGCCTTGAAGGACGCCAAGTTGAAGCTCCTTCATCCCGTTCAACTCCTCGAAGAAAGTACCCCAGAACATGTGTCTTGTTCGCAAGTCAGCCTACAGGACTACTGAGCGTTCCTTTAAAGCATACCGTGCATATTCGCCACTGCTAACCGCATGAAACCCGCAGTCTTGCTGTAATTTAACAACATCGGCAATTGCCTTGTCTTCGAGTGGTTCAAGTTCAGCTTGTGTTGCCTTGCCAGCAGCTACGTCGTAGCGCTTCTGCACCAGACTCTGAGGACGAAGAAGCGAGCCTACATGCTCAGCTCTGAAAGGCGGACTTCTCTTGGCGGCGGTCATTGTGTGGAAGATGGTTGGTCTGGTTCAGATGTAGAATGTCAGAATTGTTTCAGGCAAGACACAAAGTAGAAATTAGCGCAATCCGACTTTCACTTTGCTATGTTTGCATTACATTCAAATCTTACAACCAAATGTACAAGTATTCTGTAGCGGAACTACAATGTCATTGTTGATCCCCGCCGTGGCGTGGGTGGGTTCACGCCTAGTCCACCCAGCGGCGCCGTTTCTTCCGACAAATATCCGCGATCCTACTTTCGATTTGATCACATATATCTTTAGGTACACTGAATGAGAACACGGGGAGGACGTTCATCATCGAAGGTGAAGTATTCAGCATCTCACGCGAGCAGCCTGCGAGCATTTACTGCAAAAATAACGATGCAGAGCAATCTTGAGAAGTCCCCTGTAAGTTTAAGGCGGTCAAGTCCAAGATATGCTTCGTGGGGCATGTTGGTGGGGCTCATCCACTCCCCCACCTCGCCCACTTTCACTCTTTTCATGGCCAAGTGGCCAGATACTCCTGAAGAGGTGCGAAGGTGGTTGATGTATTGATTGGTGCGGTGGAATTTATTGACTAATGTGGCGGAAGCCATAGAAGTCCCTGCTATGGAGTGTAGCCATATGTGAAAGTTCGTAAAGCTGTTCTTACCATGAAGAACGTTTAAGTGCTTTGAATGAAGATGAGGTGGTATTGCTGCTCTCAACTGTTCTAATAATCGTAAAACTCATGTCCTCGTCGCTGTTCCATCAACTAGTCTCCCAGAGGCCTCATGAATATCATGGCTGAAGCATATATGTGCCGATTGACACGTTCCACTCTCAGCCCAGTAACACTCTGAGTATTCTCTTGTGAATTGGTAGCTTTGGTGGTGGGCACTGAATCTCCTCCTCTCTGGTCTTGCGGTCGATGTCATCAAAGTATGCAGCAGCGCTGAAGTCCATGTCTTTAGCCCTGACAATTTTGGTGCCGAAATACCACTGGAGTAATCATTAGATATGTAAAACAAAGCAGGATGCTGTTAAAAATACCTTGTAAACGAAATAGTCGATGAAGAATACTGGAACTGTCAAGTACGACGAAAAGAACTGTTTAGCACTAGGTTCCCCAGCGCCGTACAAAGCATAGTAAAATTCTACCGCAAGATAGAAAATGGACAGCGTAAGGCCTGCCCAGGAACCGAATATACCAAGCCGACTTTGAAATGGCAGGCTCTTGAATTCAATGCCTTGCGCCTTTAATCCTTGGCGGAAGCGGATGTGAGACAGGAATATGGCAGCCCAGTCCAGGAAAGTTGCAGAACCAACTAGGTTTGAGAACCAGCCATATACTTCTTGCGACGTACTGTTCAGGTTGAGATAGGTGAGGCCTCCGCCGAGGATACCACTCACGGCAAGCGACAACCAAGGTCGTCCCTTCTTATCTTTCCAATTGAAGATAGGGTGTATAATTTCGAGTTCTGACATATGCGTGAGTGCTCGACTAGCAAGATAGTACGAAGTGATGGCGCAGGAGGCGACGGTTATAAACACCAGTGCGTTCAAAATGTCCGGAAGAACGGGAACGCCTGCTCGTTTCACGGCGATGATGAAAGGACTCGCAAGAGTACCAGACTTGTTGTTGAGGTCGTGATCGTTGTATGGGACTGCCATGCCAACGAGCCAGATGTTGAACACGTAGAAGGTAAAAGTACGGCCAAAGAGGGGCTTGATGGCGCGTTTGACGGTACTTCGTGGCTCTTTCATTTCACCTGCGCAGAGGGCAATGTAGTGCGCTATATCGTATTAGCAGATTGTCGTCCTCCTAGACCATCTTAGGCTCTTACCAGATGCAATACTGAAAGCAGCTTGCAGTAATGCCTTGCATATTCCTTTCATGCCGTTGTGAAACGCTCCAGGATTGCTCCAGTATCTGAAAACAATTGGGCCATCCGTGCCAGGTACACCGCCAGAGACGTAGATGAAAAGGAAGAACATGGACATTACAATCGCGAACACCTTGAGAAAACTCATCACAAACTCAACCTTGCCATAGGTTTTGACAGAGAAGAAATTCGGAATCGCGCCTGCAACCAAGAAAATGCTAATGTAGCCGGCCAGTGGAAAGCCCCTTGCGGCTTCCCAGTACTCCAAGACGTTGATTGCGGCGATAATCTCAGCGGGAATTATCATTACCCAAGAAAACCAGAAGTTCATGCCAGTAGCAAAGGCAAGGGCTTTGTCAATGTATTCCATATTTTGACGGAACCAACCGCCGTGGATAGGCTTGAAGCAGGTCATCTCTCCGATTGCCATGAACTCGAAATAGATGGAGAGAGAGACCAGGCCGTAAGCAATTGCGCAGCCACCTGGACCTGCGTGACTAAGAGCGGTTCCTGTTCCGACCCACAATCCAGTGCCTATACCACCTCCCAGAGCAAGCATAATCATCGATCTGGCTGAGAGCCCTCGTTGCCAGCCATTATCGATAGAGGTGGTTTCAATGGACCCAGAGGCGATGTCCCCTTGAGAGCTGTCTTGCTCAATTGAGTAGATGGCATTATCCTTGGTGAAGCTATCTGTCCCCGTTGACTTTACGCCTTCTTTGGGCAGGTCAGAGGCCATTTGGTATTATGATAGATGTGATTAAGGCAGGAGAGAAATCTGAATAAAAGTGATCAAATATGAGATGTAAAGCATAGCTATATTGCACTATGTCCCGAGTACAGCTTATCTTGCTATTGCATCTTCCAGTGGTACTTCGCACTGTGTTCACCGGAAGTTCGCGAAAATCGCAGTGGCTGAGCGCGTTTGCCCGGTAGATAGGCTTATGTGTCGATAGGCTCGTGGTCGTAAAGCACAGCCGCGTAGATACTGCGCTGGAGTCCCCCGGCCCGGCGCCAGTAATGAAAGATAAACGTTCATGCGTTCGAGATTAGCTCTTCATAAGTATGTTGCATGTCATCACAGCGCACCCGGAGTGGGTAGTAGCCCGTTATCTACTTGTGAGATAGGGAGGACGACTGATTACCATAGATCTGCCGGATAGCGAGCCCGAGAGTACAATAAATTTTCGAAGACAAATCAATGAGTCTTGAGTTCATGATTATCTGCCAAGGAAACAGCTGTAGATTAATCCTGTGAAGGTGCGGAGAGCGAATGTAGCGATTGTGAGGAGAGAAGAGTCGTGCTGTGACGCAATGCAGAACGCAATGTGCAACATGTGGCCGCCCGGAACGGAACAGTCGCAAAGTAGCACGAAGAACGCTGAAGACGATACCGATACATGCCTTCCGTGTGAAGAAAGCTTCTATGTAGTTTTCATCCCATGCTACTGTCGTCGATCGATTGAACCTGAGCTGCTTGAGACAGGTCGTCTTGTCACTCTTGCAGCTTTTGGAGATCACTGCTATCACTCTACAACGAATATCTCAACTGGTCTTGTATAACATGTAGTTAGAATATGGATAGGTGCCGTGTCGACCATCACAGAAAGCTTTTGCAACATCAAGATGAAAAGCGAAGCCCACGCACTCACAATCGAGAGACGACTATCTTCTTCAACATCTTCATGAGATGTCACTGCCAAGACGCGGCAGACTCCACACTCTGGCCGATCTCAGGCGGAGGTGATCTTCCTTCTCCTGTGCGAAACACATGTCAGTGTACTTCACGTTTATTGGTCTACGACCATGGTTCTAAGATCAAGTAAAAGAGACTTTTCTTCGGATCCTATATGTGCTTCTTGTATGACGATACTCCACAAAGCTTGTCGCGTTGGAGTGGCACCATGAGTAAGTATTTCTATACCATGACTTTATCACCTTCGATAGAAAGTTTTTCTTTTCATATTCGCTATACCAGGCCTCCTACCTTCGCGACTATAATCTCCACATCCTACACGTATCGGGCAGCATATTCCCAGGACATACAGGATGCAGCGATCCGAGCTTGACCATGATACGGACGAGAGTCGTAGTCACCTAGACACAAGCCGTCGAGAACATTTGAATGACAGCACTGCGGCAAACACTGCTGCTTCAGTGGGGACCATCTCGACCGATAGCCATGACGGCGGGGAGTGCACTCCGCGTGCTGGTTCACCTGCGCCATCCGTGTACTCTGAAGCGACATCCGCGACGCTTGTCAGCCGTCGTACCTCGATAGCCACCAACTCAGAGTCATATAAAGGATTTCCCAACGAAGAGGCATATCTGAATACTCTCAGAGCATGGATAGAGGAGAAGAAATACATTCAGCCCAATGAGGACTCGAATACTCTTAGTGGATGGTATGGCACCAAGACCATGGACGATTACATCGAGTCGAGCGAGAAACCACTAGAACTATCATTGTTTAAGAGGTGGAGAGAAAGAAAGGCAGAGAGGAAGGAGGAGAAGTTGAACAAGAGAAGGGCTAGCGCGGCGACTTGATGTGTGGAAAGCTCGACCTGAAGTGCAAAGCGATTTATCAAACACTTTACATACAGCCATCCCATGATGATGGGCTCAAATACCGCCTTTACGGTTGTCGACGGTAGAAATCTACTTGGTCTTCGTCAATTGACTAGTTGTCACATCGAGGCTGTAGCCTAAGACGTCCATGTCCGTTCTGAGACGAGGCTAGGCTTTAAAGATGGCCACATCTTCCGGACACTTTTATTGGTGCTGCTCATGTCAATTATGCTTTGACAAGGTCGGTTCAATGATATTGACAGAGCAACGTACTTAGTGAATTTGCCGAACTCCATAAGGTCGACTTGTGTTCCGAGCCAAGCGCTCTCTTCCTAACATTCTGCGGACCCCCTCATCTGGTTTGAAGATTACGCCGCAGTCTGGCAATGGTCCGATCAACAATTATTCCGATGAACCACAAATTTCGCGCCTCTATCTTCGTGATGACGCATGTCGAAGAACTCCTCAGGGATGATTCTTGGGTCGCTACAAGACACTTGGTGCACGTAGCAACGTTCCCTTTGGAGCTTACGGACATCCTAGAGCTTACAGAACAGGACGCCTCCTTCGCTGCCAGGAGTATGCAGCCTTCGGCCTATCTCTACAATCCATGGTGGAGCTAGGGACTGGTTGAGTCATCTGCGAGATTGGTTCAACGCCTCGTCTCCGGCTCACAAATCGATTAGAGCTGTACAGATTGTACCGCGATCTATCAACTTTGAGTAAAACAAAAATATCACTGTGCAACAATGACAGACACACTCCACGCCGGGAGGGAGAAACTGAAGCTGCCGTTCTGTCCCGCCACTGTCGATACAATTGGGTGAACATTCTCCTGGCCCGGAAGATTCTGCTCAAATTCGCTCCCACTCAACTGGGTCAGGGTACTTCCAGTCTTACCCTCTATGCAGATCGTCATGTTCTGCTCCTCGGTACCATAATTTGCAATCTTGACAATTGTCTGCTCGCCCGCGCTACTGGCAACCCAAAAGGCAGGATTAAAAGCAGTATCAGACTCCACAGGTAGAATTGTATCACCACGATTGGCCGAGAACATTTGCTGTACGAACCAGCTTGTTGATCGCGTGATGCCGTTCGCTGCATCGTACCCAATAGCATCAGGACTCCACTGGGCCAGGTCAAAATGCTCCAGGACTGGTGCGAAACAGGACATCTTAACGACATCGCTGTTTTTCTCCATTCCAATCATGTAAACAGCTTCAGAGGTTGATCCTTGCATGGTCGTAAAGTACGTCGTGGAGCCATTGTCGAAGGTGGTCGAGCCATACTCGCCAACTATGATTGGCTGGCTGCGATTCACGTTGTCGAAGAATCCAAAGTTGGCGACAAATTGCTCAGGTGGCAGATATTGATGGACGTCTTGGTAAACTCCTTCCGGTAAAATTATACCACATTGCTCCCCGGAGCAACCACTTTCAGCCAATGCAGAGGTAGTGGCGACAAAAGTAATGTTAGGGTACGCGGCATGGATCGCATCGTAAAACATATTGAATCTGCTCTGGTACGTGTCCAGTCCGTCGTTCAAAAAGTCCTCGTTTCCAATCTCGACGTAGGAAATGTCAAACGGGTCTGGATAGCCATGTGAAGCTCTCAACGCGCCCCATATGGTACTTGTGTCCCCCATCAGATACTGAGCATATGTTAGTTCAGAAGCGCTTTCCCGAATCACCTAGGAGGACTGACCTCGAGCTCGTTTAGCGCATCCTGCACAAAAGGCTCCAACGCCTCTCCAGAAGTTGTACCACCACCGACCGTCAATCCATCCCAAAGGGCAAGAAGCGGAGTCAAGCCCATGTCTTGACACCAGAATAAATATTCGACTAGCCCTATAGCATCGGTATTCGGGTAGCCCCAATTTCCTTGACGTCCAGGCCTGTCCTGAACTGGCCCAATTGTGTTGTTCCAGATCCACCTGTCGGCGATTGAGGACCCCTCCAGGTTGTTCCCGCCAGGAAAGCGAAGGAATGATCCTTTTGCATCATTGAGCACGTTTGCAACCTCGGCGTTGAGTCCATTCTTTCTGTTGTTGAACGTTGGAGGGAATAGCTGCGGAAGGCCAAGATTGAGAACACCATCCGTTGCCTTTGTCGCATCAAACGTGAAATGCCAGCTATTGTTCCCGCTACTCGCTGCCACTGCGGAAAACGACGTCTCGTAGTAGGAAAATTGAGTAGAGTTGCTGTTGACTGGAACGCCCGTCGATCCATACACAGTACCGTCCGACCCGACAAGACTCACGCTGATATTGCCATCATAATTTCCCTTGACCCAGAAGTAATTTTGATACTGATCGGCAGTGACTGCAAAGGTTAGCACTTGAACCAATGGATGCGATAGCAGTTACACTACCTCTTATGCCATCGTATCCTGCGTTCGAGGCGCCAATGGTACCTGTGGATCCACTAATAGCCAGTGTCGATGTGATAGCATTCGTGAGAGGACTCGTCGTGTCTTGAGAGATATTCGCTGCTCCGATGGCGCTCCAAGCAGTAAGTCCAGGATTGTCTCCCTGAAGTCCGTTATTCTGCAACAAGTTTCCATGTAGCATGCCATCACCCGAATGATTAATGTCCTTCAAAACAATTAGCATCCGCGCCGCGGCTCCACGGGGGCCTCCTTGCGCAGCATACCTCAAAGATGAACCCGTAAAGTAGCGGGCTGGAGGCGTTGCCGCCAGATGACTTGACGGTGAGCTCAATGGCAAATACACATCGACACGCCCAAGCGAGAAAAGCTATTTTTCGGAGAACCATGATTTCTGCAAACTCACTTCTGTTCGACGTTTTGTATAGCTTCTGGATCGCTGGTCTTTATACCTGATCTCCATTCTCGTATCCTGCTTATAAACATGGTCTAGTACACATCCACCATCAATGCTCGAGCATATCAGCCTATTTACTTCTTCAGGTACGACTGCGCAGGTCATTTGATCTATGCATTAGTTTCCACTATCGACGATCACAGACGATGTCTCCTCAGCATCAATGACGATCAGCCAAGCTACAAACGTTAAAAAGCGTTCGGCTTTAAGCAGAATGACGAACTAAAGCTTCGCATTCAGCCGAAGAGCCCACCTTTAAGTAAATTCACGCAGTAGGTTTTACTCCGCCCCCGCGCAAGTACGAGATGCTGATGCAGATCGCACTCTCTGTATGCAATGCAGGCTTCGCTGGTAGGATAGATCTGTATACAAATTATCCTGTATCCACAATTGCGGACTGGGCGGCAAGGACGGACCGGCGCATCACTGGGCGAGCGAACAATGAACGCTGAAATTGCAATGCATCAATTTTAGATGCTTCGGAAGGGCTTTAGGTGAGTATTTTTTCCTTGCGAATACCAATGGCTATCAACTGTAGATATGACTGACCAGGTCCACTTCGATATTTTAAATAGTGAGGCTACCAGTAAGCTGAATGTCAAGCACACTCTTTCCAATGTAAATCGGATACGAGCCTGACTGCAAGACCCACCCATCACCAGTCCAAGTGCTCAGATCCCTGCGGGTGAGGTCAAAATTATACTTGACGCTCATCCCTGGTTCGATATCTTGCTTTCCAAATCCACGAAGGACCTTTGCAGGACCTCCGGGAATGTGCACGTAGAGTTGTGCAACTTCTTGGGCATCGATCTTGCCAGTGTTGGTCACTGTGCACTCCACCGATGCCAGAACATCCCAGAGTGACTCTAGGCCACCTTGCTCGATTGTGCCGTTGGGGGCAAGGTAAGAACGGCTAGCATTGGTCTCTGTCAAAGAGAAACCAGAGTAGTTGAATGTGGTATAAGTAAGACCGAAACCAAACTCGTATCGTGGTGTAATGTTCTGAGCAATGAAGTACTTGTAGTCAATGTACACACCTTCGGTGTAATTGTCTTGCGTGTAGTAATCGAGTCCCTCTGGGACGACGGGATGAAGAAGATGCCCATAGTCGGATTCATTCTTAGCGACGGTGTAGGGCAATCTTCCGGATGGGGATTGCTTGCCATACATGACCTCTACTAAGGCGCGACCACTGTCTTGGCCGGGAAGGTGAGCATATATCACTGCGGTGATGTTGGGGTTGTCGATCCACTGATCTACCAGCCGTACTCCTGCGTTGTGAATGACGACGATGGTAGAATTGCATTGCGATGACACATTTAAAACCAAGTTGTCCGAATAAGGGTCAGCAAGAGACGGGCGGTCCCAGCCCTCGGATGACTGCTCATTAATGAAAACGATGCAGTGCTCGCTACCTTCATTCACCACCGGTTCCCCGCTGAAGAAGTCCCAGGCAAGGAAAGTATCATCCTCGTAGGCTTGTCTCTGAAAAGCATCGAATGGAGCGTCAATATAGGCAGGAGTACAGGCGCCTGAACCGGCACCTGAAATCATGGTTCCGTTCAGCGCGATGCCAGGGCCGCGCTGGTTGTCCGGTCTGCTGGAGAGAAAGATGTATTCGAGCTCTTCATCAGTCAAAATGGTCCCGTTCTGATAGACCTGGGTGTTAGCCAAGCCAAGCTGCCACTTGCCAAGTCCAGCGGTTTCGAAAGTGTTCATGGTAGGCGCCACTGCGTCATATCCGAACAAAGACAGAAACTTGGGTTTGTTGAGAGGGAGAACGCCGGTGTTCTTAACTAGGACATGACCTTCGACAGCATTCTGGAAAATGGTGTTCTTGGATGCCGGGTTGCGTGCATCGACGATCTCATGCGGATCGTTCAGGTTGAGTGGCATGCCAAAACCAGGGTTCTGGAAAGCGTCGTTGTTGAGTTCATCGAGTTTGTACCAGGCGGCGACAATGCGGGTCGCCATATCATCCAAGCGAGTCTGGGCCATGGATCCGTTTGTCACAGCAAGAGTGAGGTTACCCAGCTCCCAGTAGCTGCTGTCAGGCATGGCCATGTCCAAACCAGCCTCTGCAGAAGCTACACCCGTATGCTGACCGCCCCAGTCCGAGACGATGAAGCCTTCGAATCCAAGCTCACCCTTCAGGACACCGTTCATGTTATGACTGTTCTGGCACCCATACGAGTTGTTGAACCTGTTGTAAGAGCACATGGCAGCACCGGCGCCTGCATGAATTGCATCCTGGAAAGGCCAGATGTATAATTCATGCAAGGTCTTCGGGTCAATATTCGCAGATAGAGATTGATTGTGAAGGGTTGGTTCAAGAAGTGGAGGGTTTCTGTTCGCCTCTTGCTCATTTCCTAACGCCGATTTGTCAGCATTTATGTCAAAGCTTTGAAGAAGTCGCGCCTTGAATATAGTCGTACCTATGAAATGCTTGACGCAAGAGATGACGTTTTCCTGCAGACCAACAACAGTCTCATAAGTGAGGGCGCCACTGAGGTAAGGATCATTGCTGAAGCCCTCCCAGTTGCGACCGCCCTCAGCGACCTTGCCCAAAGGACCTGCAACTGGAGCGAGAGCCACGCTGACACCTTTGGCCTTGAACTCAGCACCCATATGCTGAGCGCGGTTGTAGGCCAAGTTTCTGTTCCATGCGGCACCGACGTGGATTCCCGAAGCATAGCCGTTGACCATGTCAGTTCCTCGGACACCATTTCCAGCATCCTGCAAACAGAGACCGGGGAAGTCCAATCTTGGAACTGAACCAGAAACACCAGAGCAGCCATTGGTTGTGGATGTCTGGCCATACGTGATGTTGTTCTTTTCATCGTTGGTCATTTGTGCGACCAACGCCTTGGCTCGACTGTATGCAGAGGCCCAATCTCCTCGGCCCTGGCCTTGTGGGGTCGGATACACAGGCTCTGATCGCCCATAGCTCCAGTACGCCTCCAAATTGGCGAGTTCGGCTGTGGTGAGATTTTGAGCAGCGCTCAGGTCTGCGATAGCCAGCGCAACTGCTAGCAATTGTGGTGTATAACGCATGGTGTCGAGCGGCTCGTCTAGAGAAGCCTTGTTCCTTGATGGCTTGAAAAATGTAATTCAACAGAGGACCATGGTTACTTATACTGTTGTAGCATGAAGATCGAAGATCAATCTCGGCCGGGTCGCGAGGTCTTCCTTTTCCAACAATTGCCGCTGCCATTGCCAGTCTCCTCGTGCCCTGCCAGCACGGTCACGAATGTGAGCGGGGCACTTAGCAAATTGTAGAACAAGGATGCCAAGTGTGCAAGCATTATTGTTGTCGCCTGGCTCGAGGAGGCGCCGTCTTCCAAGCCACTGAAGACGACATAAAAAGCCCTAGATATGGGAGGAGTTTTGACTTCCGGCCATGCATCACACAGCAACCGTCTCTCCTCGAGGACCATCACTGGACTGGATCATGACGAGTGCCGCGCGATTTCGGCAGGTTGTCGTGGGCATCGTCGGCTGTGTGCGCCTCATCCGTATGTTTTCCATAAGAAATGCTGTCCAAGCTCCAACGAAAGACATGACTAGTGAATCAAGATAATCGACGCAAGAGCCATGAGGTTGGAAGCGGGGGCCAATGTGGGGAGATTTTACCTTCTGTGCAGAAGTTGCAGTATCGAAGCGGGCATGGCGGGGCCCCGAACAGATCCTCGTGACCCACAACGATCGCAAATTTGTTGCATGTACACTACTAGAGCACTTTGTACCTCAAATGTCTATCACATTCATAGACCAGGTTCATGATCCTGCATTGCTTTTTTTTTCGTGCCGAGTCGACTTGAATGCATCCCAATGAGTATGGTGTGCCGAGCTAGCTATCTGTGTCTATCGAGTGTCATGGTGCCCGGAGACTTCGAAGTCAGTCAATGTTCCGTGCTGCAAAGGACATCAAAGCCCTGAAACCTGCCAAACAGGAGTGCTAGATAGAACCCGCATACGGCACGTGGCACTTGAATGCCGTGTTGATTTATATTGTCTGAGGTAGTATTTGCATAGATATGAGTTTCTTGGCTTGTGCCGGGTCAGCCGTCAATCCCCGGGCATAAACCTTTAGCCCTAGCCTGTTGTTCGCAGTCACGGCGACAACTAGAATATTCTTGCTATTGGTCTGCTCATATCGCTTCCAGAGTTGCGAGGGATGAGAGAGTGGGGCATGGCGGGACATGGCAATATGCATCACTTACATATTAAGCACTTCAGAAGCGAGCGTGGCGGCGATGTACTACTACTACACATGTAATGCCAACTTTCTGTGCGCAGATTGTGGCAGGCTCAAATGACGCGCGAAACTTTTGCATGAAATACGAAGGTAGAACCATGCTGTGCTTGATGGGAATGATGGTCGAAGCCAAGTGAGGCTATTTCTCCGCCTGATTCTCCGATCATGCAGCTCGTCCACTCTGCCTGGGAGCTTGATCGTCGGCCGAAACGCTTAGGACGCTGAGAGATCCCGACTCCGCAGAGGGAAGCGAAAGCGATCTCGGACGGCATGTCTTGGAAACATGGCAAGTGGTGGAAAGCTGCTTTGAGGAATGCGGGAGAGAGGATAACATCAAATCATCTGAAGTACTCGGCTCCGTTGGCAAGTCTCACTCATCAAGTGCGTAGCAGACTCATCATTTGCTCGTGCCGATATGCATGCCATGTCCAGGCACTAGCCGCGGTGCTCTGATTCATGGTTTCGAGTATAGAAGGGTAGGGCGACCCTGTCTATCTTGGACCGTAGTCCGAAGCTCATACTCGTGGAAGTAGGCCTGCTTTTGAGATACGTGACGAGGTAGGTCTGTCAACTAAAGACTCTACCGTATACCAGCTAAATACCTTATCCTTGCGAATAAATCTTCCTCCATGCACCCCGCAAGACACGTTCAGGGGAAAAGCGGCGCGGACGCATTCGCGTACTAAAAGGTAGGTCTGCGTGTGCCATGATTTCTCCGTACCTCTTTTCGAATGAGCAAGACACAATTATTACGCATCAAGAAAATTAGGCAGTTGTGTTTCGGGTGCAATCCTCCCAAGTCTGCAAGCTAGGATGCGAGCAATAACGTGCCGCGGTAAAGTACCTGTTGATCCTAACCCCGCCATCAATCGCAGACTTTAGGCCACCAGTGTTGCATGACCCTACAGCAAGGAACGAGTAAGGCAAACGCTCTATGTAGGATTCGAATATTCTAGGCAGCCGTCCTCAAGGACAACCTTTGTTCTCATCACCCCTGTTCATACCATTTGTGACCTTCTCCTCTTTTTGCTACCGTAGTGACTTTACAAATGTGTTCCGAGTAGTGCATGGTCGAAACACAATATGCCTCAACATCCGCGCTGTTTCCTGGAAACACTCCCGTGTCATTTACCTCAAGCAACAGTCCCGGACAACTGCGATGCACAAGCTGTGGCTACAGCATTTGCGCCCAACTTGAGAGATCTCAATGAATTTCACTTCGCTCAAGATGCCATGTGGCGAGACTCGTTTGCATTGACTGGTTCCTTGCGGACATTCTACTCTGTGGAAACTCTTCTGCCAATATGGCGTGACCTCGTAAGGCAGCGCAAGGCACATTCTTTTGGAACCACGCCATTCATAGCCCGAGTCATGAGAGCGAACGAAAGCTCTGCTTGGGTAGATGCAATGTTCGAGTTTGAGACTGCTCAGCAGCCAGCCTCTCTATGTACACTAGCTGTTTCACTTGTGCCCTGCCCGGACGGGGCATGGAGAATCTGGGTTCTTGGGACCTTGCTCGAGCAATTGATCGGAGTTGGAAATGTGGACAGACTAGCTACTGGCAATACACACGTTGGCGATGGTCTGTCCCAGGCGGCTGAACCATCAGGCAATAATCACCACTTCGACTGCGTTATTGTCGGAGGTGGGCAAGCAGGCCTGAGCACAGGCGGACGATGTCAAGCATTGGGCCTATCGTATGTCATCCTTGAAGCCAACTCAGAAGTAGGAGGCAATTGGAGAAAGCGGTACGATTCTGCAAAGCTACACACAATCAGGGAGTACTCGCATCTTCCATTCGAACGTACGTTCGGAGCCGACTATCCAGAGTATTTGACCAAAGATGATTTGGCAAATGGTTATGCCAAATGGGCAGATAAATTCGGCGTCAACGTCTGGTTGTCCACCTGGCTTGAAACAGGCAACTGGGATTCTGACAAGTGCACATGGACACTGAAGATAAGAAGAGCAGAAAGAGAGGAGATTGTCTATACCACGAATGTGGTTCTAGCCATTGGACCGGGCGGTCAAATTCCAAGTATGCCAGCCTTACCCAACAGAGACGAATACCAAGGCATCATTCAGCACTCAGTGGACTATACTTCAGCAAGAGCCTGGAAGGGTAAGCGCGGCCTGGTCGTTGGCATCGCCAACACTGCTCATGACGTGGCAGAAGACATGCTTTCCGCGGGCTTGTCGACCGTAACAATGATCCAACGCTCGAGGACATATGTAATGCCACATGAATATTTCCAAAAGATCTCCAAGCTCTCTTACAACGAGCATGTGCCGACGGAAGTCGCAGACCGAGCGGGATATTGGGTACCTTTTGCGGTGACAAGATTGCTCGCGCTTGAACATCTCGGCAAAATGGCCAGCAATGAGCCAGAGCGGTTCGACGCTCTTGAGAGTGCAGGGTTCAAGACCGAGCGGTATGGCGACATTGTTCACCAACTTTACGAAAAGATGGGACGCTACTACATGGATGTCGGAGCCAGCGAGAAGATTGCCAAGGGTTTGGTGAGTGAGCTGAAGCTGCAAATCTGGCATGGCACACACGATGCTAACCTACACAAACAGATCAGTGTCCGGTCTGGAGTTGAGCCCGTAGGCTACACCACCAACGGACTCCGGCTAAGCGACAACTCCATCGTGGAAGCTGACGTGGTTGTCTTTGCAACAGGCTTCAAGGGAAATATGCGCGACCGAGTAACAGAATTTTTCGGAAATCAAGTGGCCGATTCGATAGAAGACTTTTGGGGCTTTGATACTGAAGGTGAATTGCGTGGCGCATTCAGGTCGCCAGGACGTAAGTGGCATTCGACTCGTGAGCCTATACTTGTGTTATGACTGACCTGCGATACAGACCCTGGACTTTGGTGCATAGGCGGATCGCTTGGTCAAGCACGGTATATGTCTCGATTCATAGCTTTGCAGATCAAGGCTGCAGTGATGGGAACGCCATTGCCAATCTACGTTGTTGAACGGGATCAAAAGGAGATCAAACTAGAACAATGAACAGATTGGTGAGTCCTGGAGGGATGGACACATTTGTTTCAGCCGGGCCAAGTAAGGTATTGATGTTGCTTGAAAAACACATTTGTGCATGCCAACGAAAGACAGGCGCAGTCATCTCACAGGACTCGACCTTCTTACCGAACGCGCAGCCGATGTTCAGACCCATTGCCGTCGGCCGAACCCGTGGAAAACGACAGAATCGTCCACGAGATCTATGATGTGCCAATCACTGTCTATATCACCAGAATCACGAGCTGTAGGCGGAGGAGAGAAGCCGCGACAATTTCCCGGCGTCTTGGGAGCGAGATTTGTGAAACGCGTTGGACCCCGCAAGCAGGCCAGAACAGGTGATTCTATCACACCACGCAACCTGACGTGACGTCTATTCTCTTCGCATCCTCCTGCACCAACAAGGTGATATCTGCTTTCCTAAGTAAATCAGCGTAGACATATAACAAGCAGCTCGTAAGTCCCACGATAGAAAAGGTAAGTTACCACAATCAAATGTCAAGCAATCTGAACACATTCTGGCATACATCTCCCACATCAATTCAAAAAGGAGACTATAACATGGCTTTCTACCAACCCCTTAATGTATCTCATATCAATTTCCCCGAGTGGCACTGGCATGGCTCGCAGTTCATGTCGCACATAATGCATCTTCATAAACCACACCACGGTCCAGCAGCACACAAAGCTCACGTCTCCTTTGACGTCCGAGAAACAGACGGTGCATATTTCCTCGACGGCGAATTTCCCGGTGTGGGAAACACAGAAGACATCAAGATGGAGTGGACAGGCAAGCGCACTCTTTCCGTAGAAGCCAAGCTCAGCCGCGTCGACATCGAGAAAGAATGGGACATTGTCCTCCCCAAGGAAGAAGAGCAACATGGGACTGAAGAGGTTGTGGACGACGACCTCACCCTCCACCGGTGCGAAACCGCAGAAGCAGCGCACACTCCCGCATCACCTCCTTCAGAAGCCAAAGAAGCCAACAAGAAAAGCAACGACAAACCCAAGACCAAACGCACCAACAGCGGCGGCTCGCAAGGCTCTCAGGACTCCCGTCGATCAAGCATCAGCGTCGAAGGCCTGAAGAAACGCCTCTCCTTTGGCTCCAAAAGTGGCGAGAAGAAAACCACCACACACAAACCAACTACTCGCTATGTGGCGCCTCCGCTTCGCACACTGGCGTCAGAGCGACACACGGGCGAGGTCAAGCGCATGTTCTCCTTTCCAGAGGACGTCGACCACGATTCGCTCAAAGCACGTCTGAATCAGGGGCTATTGAGGGTCATGGTGACCAAGGTCGAGCCGATGAAGCCCAAGCCCGTGCCTATCGAGGTATTTCCCGCCTACTTTGCCATGTGAACATCCTCGGGTCGCAAATGTTGATTGAATGCGGTAGTGGATCTTGAGTGATGATGAGGTCTTCGAGAGGTGGTCAATGTCGTTACGAGATGGAGGGAGCAGCATCAGGAGTCACGGTTGTTAATTGTAGCACATACCCCTTTGTAATGATTATGAGCAATGTAATTGTGGTTTCATACTTTACATACACCTGAACGTGCTCTTGCTGGTGATCACAAATGTAATAAGGAAAGTGTCAAAAAAGAAGACTAGCTGTATTTTATTTTCAGTATCATTTCGCCATAAGGGCATACAGGAAAACAAAGCTTGTCTAGCTGCAAGGAAAGGAAGAAAAGCAACAACATCATATGCCATTCTGGGGACTGGGACTGGACCGAGAGCAAGCAAAGACGGGAGGGAAGAGGAAGAAAGGGCATAACAAGATATTTCTAGACTACAATTTGCATGGTAATGCCCTGCCAACTCCGTTTGACACACATTGTCTTGCCCATACCTTGCCGGTCGCAGCTCCTTTTCCGCCCTTGCTCACGCCGGAGCAGCGGTTTCTGGCTCCAACGCTTGAACACCACCGAAAGAGACGTTTGAGATGTGCGGCTACGCTTAGAAGCACTTGCGGTGGACAATGGAAGGACCGCTCTCGTCGTACTCTTGCTTTGAGATCCACATTTGCTGGAAGGTGGAGAGGGAAGCGAGAATGGAACCACCGATCCAGACAGAGTACTTGCGCTCGGGAGGAGCAATGATCTTGACCTTCATGGAGGAAGGTGCAAGAGCGGTGATCTCCTTTTGCATACGGTCGGAAATACCGGGGTACATGGTGGTACCACCAGACTGTGACGAATTAGCTGGGGAAAATGGTTGGGGAAAGGAGGATAATCAAGACATACCATGACAATGTTGCCGTAAAGGTCCTTTCTGACATCGACATCACACTTCATGATGGAGTTGAAGGTGGTGACGTGGATACCGCCAGACTCGAGACCGAGGACGGAAGGCTGGAAGAGAGCCTCGGGGGCACGGAAACGCTCGTTGCCAATGGTGATGACCTGTCCGTCGGGAAGCTCGTAAGACTTCTCGAGGGTGGAGGACTGGGAGGCGGTCTGGATCTCCTGCTCAAAGTCGAGGGCGACGTAGCAGAGCTTCTCCTTGATGTCACGGACGATTTCACGCTCGGCAGTGGTGGAGAAGGTGTAACCGCGCTCGGCAAGAATCTTCATGAGGTAGTCGGTCAAGTCACGACCAGCCATGTCGACACGGGAGATGGCGTGGGGAAGGGCGAAACCCTCGTAGATGGGGACGACGTGAGTGACACCGTCACCAGAGTCGAGCACGATACCGGTGGTACGACCGGAAGCGTAGAGGGAGAGGACGGCCTGGATGGAGACGTAGAATGCGGGGGCGTTGAAAGTCTCAAAGACAATCTGGGTCATCTTCTCACGGTTGGACTTGGGGTTGATGGGAGCCTCGGTAAGGAGGACGGGGTGCTCCTCGGGTGCGACACGGAGCTCGTTGTAGAAGGTGTGGTGCCAAATCTTCTCCATGTCGTCCCAGTTGGTGACAACACCGTGCTCGATGGGGTATCTGAGGGTGAGGATACCACGCTTGGACTGTGCCTCATCACCAACGTATGAATCCTTCTGGCCCATGCCAATCATGATACTGTGGGAGGGAGTCAATTGAAAGCGCGGGAGACGGGGATGAAAGGGAGAAGCCTACCCATGGTGGCGAGGACGACCGACGATAGAGGCTGCGATGTGTTAGACTCGATTGCAGTCACAGGAGGGGAAATGGATTGGGGACTTACGGAAAACAGCTCTGGGTGCGTCGTCTCCGGCGAAACCGGCCTTGCACATACCCGAACTGTGGCATACTCGTTAGTCTGAAGCTCTCTGGATGTGTTTGCAGCGCTGGCTGGCGTGTTGTAGATGCGCTCGCTGGATGGCGGCCCAGAGTAGCGTGACGTAGTGGGAGCAGCCGGGAGCGGCGGGCAGGGCGGATTCTTACCCATTGTCAATGACCAATGCTGCGACTTCCTCTGTAGACACGGGCGTGGTCAGTAAAGCGCAATCGCACGAAGGTTGGCGGCGCTGGAGGCTTGTATGGTTACGAGACGAGGGGAGCGAGGGGAGCGTGTTTCAAGACTCACCTTCCATTGTGGCGGTTGTGGTGCGTTAGATTCGTGAAATTGAAATGAGGAGAATTAAAGAGGGCAGCGAGTATTAGGCTGCAGGAAGAGATGCACACGGCGGATGATGTCGAGTAGATGGTTGTCGATGGGGAGAAGTTGAACAGGAACAGCTGTCGTCGTGCGGTGAGGGATGAGGGAAGGCAACGCACAGCCCACAAAAGCCGACCAGCTCTATTCCCGATTAGGCAACGGCCACCAGCCCCAGTAATCAACGCGACTGGAACACTGATTTCGCCACAAATCACAGGGGAAGGATGGGCACTGAGCGCGGCTGAAAGGGGTCACTATTACTGTGTGCATCCAGCTCTTGTCGCTGACTGCATTTTAAATATCCATCCCACTATCCTGCTGCCTCGTCTGCTTCGTCTTCAGACGCGCGGCACTTGGACGACTTGCTGTCCGCCTGAATGCCAAGGCTGGGATGAGGTAGATGGCATGTAACGTTCACTCCCAGCGTCCTCCGCGGCTCACTGGGCGATGACAATGATCAATGGCTCGCACGCGTCTATAGCACTGACAAGATAAGAAGCCCAGCCCCGTCGCCATGCTCGTGTTCCAACACGCAACGTCTAAGATATAATGGCGACCGCGTCTGTGACCGTATTCAGTTCATCCTGCCGTATCCCATACAATATCATGAGAGGACATCTCAACATACAGTATACAGTCCAGCGATTTAGTCATGTCACGTGGGTTGGAGGGGTCTCGAAGCACTGAAGCGTGGGGTACATGGTCCGATTGCATTTGGTCCCATATGAACGGCCAACCTTGCCGGAAGTGAGTTCCGATCGAGCATTATGCTATACAGACGCGTGCGTGCATAAGGTGTGATTGGATGATTATTATGGCGTTGCTAGAGAACATGTATACAATCGATGGTTCATGATTAGATGTTCCTCTGCAGTGTCAAGCTTCCACTTCTAAATGAATGTTGATGTT
Organism: Dothideomycetes sp. NU200; assembly: GCA_027943355.1. Lineage (NCBI taxonomy): Eukaryota > Fungi > Ascomycota > Dothideomycetes > Dothideomycetes sp. NU200. The sequence continues at coordinate 176,857 of BSCJ01000036.1, read as the reverse complement.
TCAGACGGACGAAGCTTCGCGAAGAACCCCGCCATTTCCATCGAATCCAGAAAACATTGCGTAGTTCTTTTTCAGAAAAGTCATCAAAAGTTGTAATTCCAACGCCATCTCGAGGCTGCACATTCCTACCACTTTACGATAATCGACAGCTGCAATTTCCATCACTCTGAACAAATAAATCCAGATTTAAAAAGAGCACATCCAAAACAAAATCACATCACACCGCCAAAATGAACGACCCAGGTCTCAACCAAATCCTCAAATGGTCCATCGAGAACTCGGACGCCAGCCGCAACACAAACACCGAGGGACAACCACGGACACAACTCGACCCTGAGCTGCTGGCACAACTCATGGGCGGGCCCTCGGATGCCGACCGCATGAATGACGCCATGGCCGCCGTCTACTCGGACGACGTCGACCTGGAGAACAAGCTGATTGCATGGGACAACTTTGAGCAACTGGTGGAGAACCTGGACAATGCAAACAATATCGAGAATCTGGGTCTGTGGATGCCGCTGGTCGGCAAGCTGGACGATGCAGAGGCCGAGGTCAGGACCATGTGCTTGTGGTGTATCGGGACTGCAGTGCAGAACAACATCAAGTGCCAAGAGAGGGTGAGTTCAATCTTATCAAAACATCTTCCTCGCGAGAGAGAAACAAGTACTGACTATCACACTTCCAGGCCCTTGCAATTGGTGCCATCCCCAAAGTAGCCAAACTCGCCTACGAAGACCCAGACCAAGGTGTGCGCAAAAAGGCGATCCGAGTCTTGTCCAGCACATCTCGCAATTACCAGCCCGCTCTTGATGAGACGGTCAAGAGTCTTCCGTCTAGCATCACAGGTGACCGCAAGTACAATGCCGAAGACATGGATTCGGTGGACCAGCTCATTCAAGCACTGAGAGACTACAACTCAAAGGCTTGAATCACACAAGACATGACGTTTTTACGAGCATTGGGCGGCGTTTGGAGTGGGGAACAATATCGGAAAGATTTTGAGGTCGGAGGGAGATAGACGGCCTGATTGTGCAATTATGGATCGAATACCCCTGTTGAGTAGTTTCAAGGATAATATATACGCGTCCTGAGAGGCACCGTTGGCCTCGAGACTTTCTTCTGCAATTCGTTCTGTCTCTTCTTCCTTGCTTTGTCATTTTCTTCTCGTGGTTGCCGACCTATACGTGTATGGTGTCTCTATGACTGTACAGTCCGTCTGAATTGCAACCTATCCGTGGCTGTTTATGACGACTGCTTTTGTGATGCTAATTCTTGCTATAGGTCCATGATTACAAGATCCTTGTCGTGAGTGTAGAGCGGTCTTACCATGGAACGAAGCTGGATGTAGAACAAGCCGCCCTTCTTCAGATTGCCCGGTCGTGGCATTGGGGCCGTACTCGTTCATTTTAGCGATAAGCTCATCTCAGCAGCAGTAGATCTTGTCTACTCTGTGGAGCTAGTCGTCTCTCTCCCAGTCCATTCAGTCGCCATATGTCTCTCTATGACTCCCAGCTCTTCACAGAACCTCCAAGCACAACCCCACCAACCCCTCAAAGTCGTCCCTCCCGATATCAGCTTTGGCTAGTCCAAGACCAAAGACAATCATCCGACCCTCATCGGGCTGCTTCATGACGACGGCGCTGGCGATTGTTGTTGCCAATGTTTGGCCAAGCACCTCAAACTCTCCCTTTGTGCCGCCAAGAACCGTGGTTGCTGTCAAATGTGGGAAAGGTAGCAGCGACGAGTCTACTGCACCAGCCTCGGAAGGCGCAGCAGGTGTGATGTACGTTGAGGGATCGGTGAGGGGAGAGTCTCCGATGAGGGGCACATGTAGCCAGTGGTTGAGGTTGCTGTTTTGGGAGATGGTGATGAGGATTTTGTCGGCAAAGGAGATTAGAGTAGCTGTTGTTGAGACGCCGGCCAGGGTGGCAGAGGCGGTACGGGATACTGCTGGGAAGGGAGCAGGCGTTACTTCGTAGGGTTGTGATGAGGAGGTAGATGTAGGTAGTGAAGCTGCCATGGATGACATGATTGGTGATGATAATGCCAGACAATGTAGAAAAGAGTGATAGACAAGTATGTGGTAGCTGTTCGAAGAGGAAGGTAAGATGACTTCTCAGCTTTATTGCATTGACAAGGTGAATGAAGATGGCTTTGTTCAATATAAATGTGGATGATGGATGATTCAATGGTATCCTTGGCACAACCATAAAATGCACGCTAGACCCCGCATCTCGGTCTTTAGCGGCGGGAGAAAGTCAGAAAGTCGGAAAGTCCAACATGGACCCTTTCGAAAAATGGTCAAAAGAATGAGACCAAATACCTTGTAACATTCACAACATGCCCAAGTTCGTGCCGCGGCAGCGCAAACACAAAGTCAAGGCCCGTGAGGCTGCCGCATCCAAGAACAGGCATCATGTCGCCGACCCTGAAGATGCCAACGCCGTCGAGCTGGTCCCGCCGACAGCAACGGAGAAGGAACAGCGACGCACTCAGATGCGCGAAGACCTGCGACAGCAACAGGCCCAACCGCACATGTCGTCCAAGAAGCGCAAGAGACTAGACAAGTACATCGACAACAAGCTGAAAAAAGAAGACAACCTGGACCTGATTAAGAAGCTCGCCGCCCACAAGGTTGATACATCGCTCTTTGCCAGTTCCAAGAAGCTCGGGAGAGGAGGCGAGAGCGCCCGTGAAAGGTTGGAAAGAGCTCTGAGGGAGAAGGAGGCTGGCATCAATGTCGAGGCAAATGACGCCATTCTGTTTGAGCCGAAGAAGGTTCCAGTTGGGCAGCCACAATTCTCGCAAGCTCAAGAGTCGGACGATGAGGACGAGGAAAGGGCAGAAAATGAGGAAGAGGAGCATGACAAAGAACAAGCTTCTGCTCCTCCTACAACAGCAGGCTCAGGAGGCCTGTTCGGCAGCGGCGGTCTATTTGGCAGTGGCTTGAAACGGCCGCTTGACGTTGATGAGTCTGGCAAGCCTGTCATTCAGAAGCGCAAACGGAGAAAGGTCACCAAAGCCCCTGCCGTCAAAGAGCCCGAATGGGACGGCTTTACTTCAGATGAAGACGAGGATGGAATGAATCCCGACTCTGAGGCTGAAGAAGAGCTGGATGATGACGAAGAAGAAATCGAGGACGAGGACGACGAGGATGAAGACGGCGGAGATGAGAACGGGGAGGATGAGGAGGAGGATGATGATCCAGAAGAGGGTGGCGAAGCTGAAGACGAAGACGATGATTCAGAAGACGAAGACGACAGCGACGCAGACTCAGACTCATCCGAGGAAGACACGGCGCCCACAAAGGCCCGCTCGAGCGCCTTCAAGACGTGGGCTGTCCAACAGCGGAACGAGTCTATAGGCTTTGTCCCTTCAAACGCCATTGACAACGACAACGTCCACCCTGTCAAACCAGCAAACTTTGCTCCGCGCGCACCCTCCCCCGAGACACTTCCTCCTGAGTTGGCAGTTCCGGCCACGAGCTCTGCCTCGGATAACAGACCTGCCGTCAGTGTCGTTGTCCCAAGAAGTGTTGAAATCCAAGAAGCTCGTCTCAAGCTACCCGTCGTGCAAGAAGAGCAAAAGATCATGGAAGCGATCCACAACCAGGACGTCATTGTCGTATGGGGTGCCACCGGTTCTGGTAAGACAACCCAGGTCCCACAAATGATGTTCGAGAGTGGTTACGGCAGCAAGATTGGTGAAGCTGGCCAAGAAGTCAACAACGATCGTACACGAGGCATGATTGGTGTCACTCAACCACGACGAGTCGCTGCCGTCAGTGTTGCCGAGCGTGTCGGCACCGAACTGTGCGACATGAAGAACAAGGTTGGCTACCAGATCCGTTTCGACACCACTGTTTCCAAGAACACCGCCATCAAATTCATGACCGATGGTATTCTACTCCGCGAGATTGCCAACGACTTCATCTTGTCACGATACTCGGCCATTGTCATTGATGAAGCTCATGAGCGTTCCGTAAACACAGACATTCTCATCGGCATGATGAGTCGTATCGTCGATCTTCGAGCTCAGATGGCACGAGAGGAGCCTGATAAATACTACCCTCTGAAGTTGGTCATCATGAGTGCCACCCTCCGCATCGAGGACTTTACCAAGAACCAAAGACTTTTCCGTCAGGGACCTCCGCCGATTGTCAAGGCTGAAGGCAGACAGTTCCCCGTCACCGTGCACTTCGCACGCCGTACCAACCGAGACTATGTGGACGACATTTACCACAAGGTCAGCCGAGGACACAAGAAGCTACCTCCTGGCGGCATGCTTGTCTTCCTTACCGGCCAGAACGAGATCATTGAACTGGCCAAGCGTCTGCGAAACGCCTTCCCTTCAGACACTGGCAGCCAGGCCAAACAGCCGCGCATGCATGTCTCAGCCCAGGATGCACCACTCGAGGTCGAGGACATGGATGCTACAAATCCTACCGGACCTATGCGTGGCCTCGATGATGACGGATCCGATGACGAAGATGAGATTCATGGTCTGGACGATGAAGATGACAATGAATTCGACATTGAGGGCGAGGAGGCTGCCACCTCTCTCAAGGTGCATGTCCTTCCTCTATACTCTCAACTTCCCACGAAACAGCAACTCCGCGTCTTCGAAGAGCCTCCGGAGGGATCAAGATTGATTGTGCTGGCCACCAACGTGGCTGAAACTTCCTTGACCATTCCTGGTGTGCGTTACGTCTTTGACTGCGGCCGATCAAAGGAAAAGAAGTATGAGCCTGCGACTGGTGTTCAAACTTTTGAGATTGGCTGGATCAGTAAGGCGAGTGCTTCTCAACGTTCCGGTCGTGCTGGTCGCACGGGACCAGGTCACTGCTACAGACTCTATTCTTCTGCCGTCTATGAACGTGACTTTGAGGAGTACGCCATTCCCGAGATCCTTCGTTCTCCCATTGAAGGTGTTGTACTGTCCTTGAAGAACATGGACATCCAGACTGTTGTCAACTTCCCCTTCCCAACACCCCCAGACAGGCAGGCTTTGGCCAAGGCAGAGAAACTTCTGACATATATGGGTGCAATCGACGCGCGAGGCAAGATCACTGATACTGGTAAAGAGCTTGCGGCCTACCCACTCAATCCTCGCTTTGCCCGCATGCTCCTTCTCAGCCAAAGATACAATCTCGCAGCACATGCCACAGCGCTGGTAGCTGCACTGGCAGTGCCTGAGATGTTCATACCCCAAAACCAGTACAATACGGACGCTCCAAAAGATGACTCGGACGAAGACTCTGACAGTGATGTGGAAAAGCCCATCAGGACAGAAGCAGACAACCTTGCTGCAAGCGCTGCAGAACAGAAGCGCAAAGCATACGGCAAAGCACATGCCACTCTCTCCCGATGGGACGACCGATCCGACGCCATGAAGCTTCTCACCACAATCGCCGTTTATTCGTCCTCGAAGAGTCCGGCAGAGTTTTGTGAAGATTACTTTGTGCGAGAAAAGGCCATGCGGGAGTCGGCTCAACTCCGCGTCCAGTTGGCAGCCATTGTGCGGTCGCAGTCACGAACAGGTGCTGATGTCGCCATGGGAAAGCTTTCTCCTCCAGACGACAAACAGCGCAGTATCCTCAAACAACTAGTCGCAGCCGGCTTCATCGACCAAGTTGCCATTCGCTCCGACCTGCTCAAAGACGATGTCAACATGTACGGCCGTAAGCCTCGTCGCGCAATCGAGGTGCCGTATCGGACACTCTTCGCCTCTCACGAAAACGTCTATAGCGACCTTCCCATGGAAGAGCGTGAGCTGCAGAAGCTTGTCTATGTTCATCCTTCGTCGGTTCTGGCGCGCTTGTCGGTCAAGGAAATGCCGGACTACATCATCTATTCTCATCTTTCCCGCTCCACGGCCGCCACAATCCAAGGAAGCAAGCAGCCCAAGACGAGAATGCACCCACTCACCAATGCTTCGGCGAAACAACTGGCCAATCTTGCTGAAGGAACACCGCTTTTGGAGGTGGGCAAGCCGATCGGTAAGATTGAGGCGTTGGCTAGAGGTGCAGATGGCAAAGAGAGGAGACAGTGCTGGGTTGGACTGTCCCTGAAGGGTGGGGAGGGCATGGCTTGGCCAGTGGGTGCGAGAAAGGTCATCCAAAAGAGGGTTGGAGGTATTTGGGAGACTGAGAGCGTGATTGGTTGATGTTTGGAGGTGCACGATTCCAAGGGAAAGTGAATGATTTACCTGTATACCCAATCATGTGTAACAAGCATCGGAGAAATAGAGAAGCATATGAACAGGCTATTTAGGTATACTATATCCTGTTACTCCTGTTCTTTCCTGATTGGAGCTTTTTGGCAGTGAGTGGATGCACCGGCCTGATACGTGATGAGCTTACACGACCGCTCACCTTGATTCATATAGGACTGACTGTCTGGAGCCACCAAATCACCTCTGACCAGACACCAAGGTAGGCCCATCTCGACTCTCTATTTCAGCTTCAATCGCTCGTGAAAGTTCTTCAACGTCTTGGTCAATCATAGAGCGAAACGCCGTTAACTCTCCCATGTTACGTACCCTTCTATGCACTGCCTCGCGCTCTATCTACACTTTCAGAGAGTGAAGATTCCAGCGGGATTTTCACCGATATAGCAGGATGTATATCTTGATGACTGAGCTATGGTCTTGATCATCAGGTAGGCAATCAATGGAAGATATCTCAAGGTACCTTATAGATAAATGTGACCAAAAGTCTTGGCGTTGTTATCAGTCTCGGTGAAATCAATGGCGACGGGAATTTGACGTCACACACAGACAAGCCTGAGCTGCAGAGACGGAATGGGAGGCAACACAGCAATCGAAATCTCAACCTTCGCTCACATTCGTAGACATTCTCACAGGTAGTATTCGTTCATCTCTCGCCACCGTGGCATCCCTAGTGACACTGACCCGCCGCTTTTGTGCCTCACCTTTGACTACTCGATCTCTCTGTAACCCGAGTCCATTCCTCCCTCACAGCACACTCACCACCATAGCCAGCATGAGCCCCTCAGACCAGAAAAAGGAGATTGTCATTATCGGCGGCGGCATCATCGGCTGCACGTCTGCTTACTACCTCACCCACCACCCTGCATACAACCCCGATCTACACAACATCACACTGCTCGAGGCGACCAAGATTGCAGGCGGCGCAAGTGGCAAAGCTGGTGGTCTTCTCGCATTGTGGGCATACCCTTCATCAATAGTGCCACTCAGCTACAGACTACACAAAGAGTTATCAGACCAACACGGAGGACAAGACAGATGGGGCTACAGAGCAGTCCACTGCGGCCAAGTCGACTGCAAAGGCCGACCACTCCAATCCAAAGACACGGTCCGCGGCAAAGACAACCCCATGGACGGCCAGAACGAGACGCCGGCAGGCGGCAAGAACGTCAGCCTTCAAAAACGAGACAACAAGGCTTTGGCCAAACTACGCGCTGCAGGAGTGCCCGCAGACCTCGACTGGATAGACCCTTACAGTCTACGCATGTACGACGAGATGGGCGACCCCTCGACCACAGCTCAAGTCCACCCCTACCAATTCACGACCTCGATGGCTGAGCTAGCCAAGCAAAAGGGCGCCGACATCCGCGTGGGCGCCGCAGTCAAGAGTTTGGAATACTCGGCCGACGGCTCCTCCATAACAGGCGTTGTATACGAGGACAAGAATGAAGGCGGCAAGGAAGTCAAGTTGAGCGCGACTGATGTTGTGGTCTCGGCTGGTCCCTGGACACGCACAGTCTACCCTGCTGCGCCCATTTCTGCTACTCGCGCTCACAGCGTGACTATCCGTCCGTCTCGTGAAGTCAGCGCTTACGCCCTGTTCACCGAGATCAAGCTGCCTTCTGGTCCTGGCTTCAACGGCAAGGGAGGCCAACATGTATCTCCTGAGATCTATGCTCGTCCGAAGAACGAAGTTTACGCTTGTGGCGAGGGCGATCACGAGGTGCCTTTACCCAAGTCGTCGGATCTGGTTGAAGTGGACGAACAGCGCTGTCAAGAAATTGTCGACTTTGTCTCGTCTGTCTCTGACGAATTGCGCGACGGCGAGGTGACTGCAAGACAGGCCTGCTATTTGCCCAATGTGAACGCTTCAGGAAGTGGAGGTCCATTGATCGGTGAGACGGGGATCAAGGGGTTGTTGATGGCTGCAGGTCATACATGCTGGGGCATCCAGAATGGACCTGGCACTGGCAAGCTTATCAGTGAATTTGTGTTTGACGGCAAGGCCAAGAGTGCAAGCATCAAGGGGCTGGACCCAAGGATAGTCTTGTAGATTGTCTGATCTTGCACGCGACTTTGACTGTTTCCGCGTGGTGTAGACGACAACATAGATGATATCAAAATGAAAGAAATGACATGAGCTTCATACATGCAAGTGAAATTTAGATCTATCATTCTCCTTTGGTTCACAATGAGTATCGTGCAATATCTGTCCATGAAGACATGCCAGATATCGTCGCCGCCCACTTCAACATTTACACTCACAACCTCATGACTTCCCCACCAGCACCAATGCCGCCTCTAAAATGCTCCTTGATAATCTTTCCCTCTAGCACAGTCTTGGCCACAATTCCCTCGACATGACCTGGCTCAACCCTGCCATACCATATACCCTTGCCCGCGAGCGCGTTCCCCTTGAAGCTCGGCGGGATATAGATGATGACATTGCCCGCGAACTTGTGGCCGCCTATATGGCTTATAGTCGCCACTCTCGCCCTCAACCTCAGATCCGACACTTTGTCCACTCTTGTCTCTCCCTTCTCTTCTTGTTGTATACGCGACGCAGCAACCTCGTCTCCATGAGCAGGAGGAGGGCCCTTCAACACAGCGATATCCTGTCTGGCGAGCTTGTCCTCGAATTCCTCCTTCAGTATAGGACCCAGTACACCGCACCGTTGATCCCGTCCGCCGTGTCCGCATACAAGCACGAGTATCTCGTCCACCTTCCGCACGCCAGGGAATCGTTTCCGCAGCGTGGGCTCCCGAAGAAGCACATTCTTTTGTTCGCGGCTGAGGACGTCGTGGTGGGCGTGGAGTTGGGCGGGGAGGACAAAGGCTTTGATAAAGGCTTGGATCGAGTCGTCCGAGGTGGGGATGTGGGGGATGTATTCGAATGAAGGGAGGAGGTACGCGCTTGCTGTCGCTTCTTCTCCTTCTTCTCCAGCAGACCGAGCCTCTTGCGCCGTTGTACTTGTCGATTGTGTAGTAGACGGCAGAATCGACGAGTTGGTCAAGAGAATATTGTGGAACGGATCGACGTATTTCCCTCCCCTCGTGAGGTACTTGCGCATCTGCCGTAGAAACACGGCGTCGCTCTCGTCTTCAATCTTGCTCGTCCAATCGGGTTTGCCTGTGCTGATGAGGACTTGGTCCGCGTAGGCCGCCATGAGTCCGTTCAGTGACTGCTCCCGGTCTATGTCCAGCCCCTCGGGCATGGACCGGCACTCGCATGTCGGCGACGGACAGGACTCTATCACTGGGAATGGGGGTGGCGCGAATGGTATGCGAGCGGCGACTCTGGATGCATTTCGATGTTGTTGTCCTTGCACTCTCACTCCGCCATGTCGATGGAGTGTTGTGGTTGCACGTCGCGTGCTATATCGAAGGAAAGACATGATTGTCTATGCCAGCTTAATGCTGGTGAGCGAATAAGATTAATGCACGACATGTTTAATATTCTTTCTCTGTTTAGACTGCGTCATGTCTGGTCAGCGGAATTGATCCACTATCGCTGCCTCGGCCGACGGCGCTTGATTATCCCCGAACTCCCCGACTCAGGCTATTCGTTCATAGAGTATCCCCCTTTGCATCAGATCAACACTTTCTGTATCATCAGCTCCGAGTCTAGTATATTGCTCAGGTAGGGAAAGTTGCGTGTAGTGGATTAACCACAAGAATCTCTAGTCGTAGGTCAAGCTGGACTGTCACTCCCTCAGCGCTGAATAGAGCAATCCCCTCCGGCCTTGTTCACTTTCTTTCCATCATCTCTCTGCCTTACAGCATAAGTCTCCTCGTCTGGAGTACCCCTCCTCCGACCAGACGGACTGTGTCCCCAAGGTTTATGTCTCGCAATAACAATACTCTCCGCACTCCCAACCACCCCATCGTTGCCACTGCCATTCGCACTCCCGAACCCATTCGTCTGTGCTCCAGCAGCACAACCAACACCCGTCTCGATCTGTCTTGCACAAAACACCGTCTCTGTGTCTGCTCTTCCATCTCTCAGTGTCTTCCGTGCTTGCGACAGGACTTCGCCGACTTGGCATGCTGTGTAGTCGAGCATTGCAACCGCTGCTTCGTGGGCTGTTGCACAGACACGCGTTTCACAGACAAGTCGCCCGCGCTCTATGAGCAGAGCTTGGTAAGTTGGGTTGGGCTGCGACGTAGTCTCGTCATTATCAACGGCACCGGTGTGGGCTGGCGGAGATGGTGTGGGTGTGTCGTTCTTGACAAGAGCCATACGGATCCATGCTTCTTGCCCTTGTGCTTGGGGTTGCCGTCGTGCTTCGTCGGTAGAGAATAGGCTAGAGTGTTCGTCTAAGATAAGAAGATTGGCTGTGGTCAAATCAGTCGTGTCTCGCAATGAACACTGTTGGAGACAAGGTACCGGCTGTCAGGTTCCATGCTTCTTCAATGCGGAGAGATGGGTGTTTCGAAACATCATATATATCATCCATACATAAGGTAAGTGGAGGAATGAAGTCGTCTCTAGGCTGTGCTGGGAAGATGCCTTGCCTGAAGCAGAAGTGTGGCACAAAGTATCACCTCGGCATCGTCTGATTCTCAAGGAAGGTGCAAACGTCGAGATCTACGAACATGTGGCGTCCATTACAGAATGCTTCCATCCAGCATTCATGCAATTGCCCGCGATCGGTAGTTCTAGGTGCGCTTTCTAGCTCTTGGTTGGATGTAAGGCATGATTCTCTCTACAATTCCGTCGTGACTGCCGATTCACTGAAACAACCTCCTTACAATCTACGATGATAACATTCACACTTTTATAGCGAGTCTCGTGGACAGGGTCGCCCTATTTCGATCTCACGAGATGCTAGATAAATCGGAAGCATCCGCAGATGCATCTTTTGAGAGTCTCGCCTTGTTTCTCCTCTTCGTAGTCAACTCACATGTGGAATCACTTCTTGACGAGCTTTCGCCTCCAGGAGCCCAATCAGCCCAATGCAGTTACAAGTCCGACGAGCAAGTAGCCGCTGCGGGGGTCCTCTCCCGTCGCTTAGCAATCGACGAGCCAAGTCTCATTCTCAAGACCTCCAAGATCTTGTGAACTTGGCTGCCTGCGACCAGTCCCAATATCGATAGCGAGCACGAATGTCATCGGAAAGATTGACAGAGCATGCACAGCAAATTCGCGAAATTGTAATAAGACGTTAGTGAGAAATTGGCAGGTGTTGACGTTGTTTTTAAGTGTCTAAAGTTTTGTAGTTCTCAGATTGGCATGGCCTGATTGGCTGTCAATCTTCGGCTCACGGCTTGACTTTAGCCATCGATCCGTTATTCGGTAGGTGCTGTCATCGATGTTTCTTCGCCTCGCCGGAGCCGCGTGGAAGAATACAGACGGGAATGTCGAGTTCACTCCCGTGCAGTATCTTCCTGTCAATCATGTCCAGCATATTCGCTGTTCTCCCTGTGCATCGTTGTCAACTTTTACGCTGTTGATTTTCATTTTCTGTGCGATACCTTTTCGTTTCATCCTCACCGCATGGGCAATTAAGCCTTGACAGTGTCTGTGGTCATTTCGCCACTTCTGTGAAGTCAGGCACCACCATACCTTGGGGGGCTTCGCTATATACTACAAAACCGACCACTTGCACAGTCGCTCTATTGTTCGCCTCATCTGAAGACAGGACGCCACGCAGCATGGCTTTCCTCCGTCAAACATGGACACTGACCAAGAAGAATATCCTAATCGTGCTTGGCCGTCATTGGTTCACAACCACAGTACGCGCCTTCGTTGCACCAATCATTTTCATGTTCTTCATATCATATGCCAAAAACTTCTTTGTACCACCATCAGACTTTGGAGTAGGATCCCCAACCTCCCTTCGCACATTTGCAGACGCCCTTCAGGCTTCATCAGGTGGACGTGATACTGTCGCCTTCATCAACAATGGCTTCACAGGTGGCGACATTGGCAATGTCATTTCAGGTCTGTCCTCCACCGTTCAGGCTCAAGGCAAGACATCTGTCACATTGAACAACGACTCCGCGCTGCTGGACATCTGCAAAAGTTCTGTCCGCGGCGTTTCTCCGTGCTTTGCCGCTGTCAACTTCCATTCTTCTCCAACCCAAGGTGGCACAGTATGGAACTACACTTTGAGAGCAGACGGATCATTGGGCGGAAAGATCTATGTCAATTCGAACACCAATGATGCCGAGATTTATACTCTACCACTACAACATGCGATAGACTCTGCAATCGCTTTAGCAAGTGAGACTACGCTACCTCTGCCGGAACAGTTTCCCTATACAAGTCAGACCACAGAGCAACGAAATCGCAATATCACCAGACTTTACATGGGTACACTCATTTCGATACTCGGTGTGGCCTATTTCATTGGTATTGTTGGCATATGTTACCAATTGACTGGCCAGATGGCCATTGAAAGAGAAATCGGCATGTCTTCACTCATCGAATCAATGATGCCCAACCCAGCAAGGTGGCAGCCACAGGCGGCACGGATACTATCGATGCACCTTGCGTTCGACATCTTGTACTTTCCCAGCTGGGTCATCATGGGAGTTATCGATGCGCGACTGAACTACACCTTTTCAAACACTGGCATCATGGTTGGATACTTCATACTCTCTGGCCTTGCTCTTTCAAGTTGGTCCATCGCTTTTGCGAGTTTGTTCCGCAAAGCCCAACTGTCTGGAATTACCGTCACCATCGTCTCAATTGTGTTAGCCATCATTGTACAAGTTCAGACGCCCGAGGGAAGTGGAGGTGTTGCCGTACTAAGCTTACTGTTCCCACCGATGAACTTTGTTCTCTTCATCATTTACATGGCTTACTGGCAACAACATAACCTGCCAGCGGATCTGAGTCAAGGTCCTCCTGGATCGCCTTGGAGCCTGCCTGGATTCGTGTTCTTCATATTTTGTGTTATTCAGATCTTGGCCTACCCGGTCATTGGAGCCTTCATTGAACGTGCTCTGTACGGAACTGCTTCGAAGGCAAGGACTATAGACTTCTCTGCCTCCGGCGCAGACGAAAGTGTGACCATCTTCGGCCTGGGCAAGCAATATCCCCCAGGCTGGTGGTATCGAAAGATCGGATGGCGCTTCACCAAGAAGACAAAGGAGACTGTCGTTGCAGTTGAAGATCTTGACTTGAAGATCCGTCATGGTGAGATACATGTCTTACTTGGTGCAAACGGGTCAGGCAAATCGACAACCATGGATATGCTTGCAGGTCTTCAGACTCCCTCCAGCGGCTCAATAGATGTCAATGCCAAAGGCGTTGGTCTATGTCCACAAAAGAACGTTCTATGGGATGTCTTGACCTGTGAAGAACACGTTCGTATCTTCAACCAGCTCAAGACCTTGGATCCCAAGAAGAGGGACACGAATGAGCAGCACGATGATCTGTTAGCTTCCTGCGATCTTTCCCACAAGATTGAAGCTCGTTCAGAGACACTATCCGGAGGGCAGAAGAGGAAGCTGCAACTCGCCATGATGCTTACTGGTGATTCTGGCATTTGTTTGTTGGACGAAGTCAGCTCTGGCCTCGACCCTCTATCGCGTCGAAAGATCTGGGACATTCTTCTCGCCGAAAGAGGGCGCCGCTCCATGTTGTTCACAACACATTTCCTGGACGAGGCCGACCTTTTATCCGATCAGATTACCATACTTAGTAAAGGTCGAAAAGTTGCCGAGGGCTCTGCTGTCGCTTTGAAACACGAACTAGGCGGTGGTTACCGTGTCAAGATTTATACCACTCACGACTTCAAGGAACCTGCTGAATTAGCGGGCATTCCCAAGCGAGTACACTCTGACCATGTCGTGTTCAACCTCCCCAATTCCAGCGCCGCAGCACAGTTCGTCACCCGTCTTGAACAGCTTGGCATCCAGGACTATCGAGTCAGCGGCCCTACAGTTGAAGACGTCTTCCTCAAGTTGGCTTCGGAGATCCAGGACGACAAGACCTTGTCTGATGATTCTGATGCACTGACTTCTGTTGTATCCAGTCAGCCTGGAGAAAAGGGTCTCGAACTGGCCAAAGGAAGACGACTTTCATCTCCAGCTCAGACATGGGTACTATTCCGCAAGCGTCTCACCATTCTTCGTCGCAATTGGCTACCATATGCTGCTGCTGTGCTGATACCCGTGATCGCTGGTGGACTCGTCACTCTGTTCCTTAAAGGCTTCAAAGCGCTATCGTGCTCACCTACCGCGCAAGTGTCAGTGTCGGACATTGAAACCTTTGCCTCGGCTACCATACCGGGCAATGTACCTTACGGGCCAAGTGGTCAAATTCCTACAACTCTGCTTGGTCGCCTTTTTCCTACATTGGAAAATGCTTTCCGACCTGTCGCCTCATTACGTGGACTGGAAGACTACATCAACGCAAATTACAGCAGCGTATTCCCAGGAGGTTTCTTCGTCAACAATACCGGAACATCGACCTTCGCTTGGCGAGGCAACTATGAGATGACTTATGCCATCCTCACTCAGAACTTGCTCGACAACAGTATCCTCAACGATGTTCCCATTGTGACAGCATATCAATCATTTGATGTTCCTTGGGCTCCAGGTGCTGGAGATACTCTGCAATTCATCCTTTATTTTGGTCTTGCCATGAGCGCCTACCCTGGATTCTTTGCACTGTACCCTACCAGTGAGCGACTCGCCAAGATCAGAGCTTTGCATTGGTCTAATGGTGTGCGAGCTCTTCCTCTGTGGCTGGCGTACACGGCGTATGATTTCCTGTTCGTGTTGATCATCAGCACAGTCACGATCATCATGTTTTCCGCTGTCTCATCCGCCTTGTACTACCCTGGCTACCTCTTCGTGGTGTTCTTCCTATACGGCTTGGCTGCGCTACTTTGCAGCTATGTGATCTCACTGTTTGTCACGAGCCAACTTGCGGCATTCGCATTCGCCGCTGGCATGCAATGCTGTATGTTCCTGATCTACTTTATTGCGTACATGTGTATCATCACATACGCCCCTACTGCCGAGATCGACTCTTGGGTCAACATCGCTCACTTCACCATCGCACTGGTCACGCCCTCAGGAAACTTGCTTCGCTCGTTGCTACTCACGTTCAACGAATTTTCGCTACTGTGCAGAGATCGAAGCATTGCGTCTTATCCCGGGAGTATCACTGTCTATGGAGGTCCGATCCTGTATCTCATCTTGCAGTCCGTACTTTTACTACTATTTTTGGTGCTATATGACAGTGGATGGAGACCAGCTTTCCTTGGTCGCAAGTTGAGCAAGGCGAAGGAGGTTGAAGAGTCTGAGTCGGTAGACGATGACGTATATGCCGAGGCGATGAGAGTGGATGATTGCAAGGACGAGCTCAGGGTTTCTCGTGTCAGCAAAGTGTATGGAGACAATAGAGCAGTGGACGACATTTCTTTTGGTGTTCCCAAAGGAGAGATCTTCGCTTTGCTTGGCCCGAATGGTGCTGGTAAATCGACTACTATTGGGCTCATCAGAGGAGACACGCATCCAACAGGACCTGGCGATGTACTTATCGAGAACACTTCGATCGTCAATCACCGAGCCGCGGCCCGCATACACGAAGGTGTCTGTCCGCAGTTTGACGCCATAGATGCAATGACTGCCGAGGAGCATCTCTACTTCTATGCCCGAGCACGCGGTGTCAGCGACATAAAGCACAATGTAGAGCGCGTCATGCAAGCTGTAGGCCTTACACCTTTCCGGACTCGCATGGCCTCCAAACTCTCCGGCGGAAACAAGCGCAAGCTTAGTCTGGGTATTGCACTCATTGGTAACCCCACCGTCCTTCTCGTCGACGAAGGTAGTTCTGGTATGGACGCAGCGGCGAAACGTATCATGTGGCGTACGCTGAATGCAGTCTCTTCCGGTCGCAGCTTGGTTCTCACAACTCACTCTATGGAAGAAGCTGATGCTCTTGCCGATAGAGTTGGTATCATGGCTCGGCGGATGCTGGCTCTTGGGACTGCCGACTCTTTGAGGAGTAAGCATGGCGATGCATACTACGTGCATCTAGTCCACAAAGATGCGCCACACACGAGTGAGGAGGACATCAACACCATTAAGAGCTGGGTGCGACGGAGCTTCCCAGCCGCCGTGCTCGAAGATCGATCGTTTCACGGTCAAATACGCTTCAGTGTTCCTAACCAAGGCACCGCCAAGCAAGAGCTCGATCTCGTAAGCCTTCCCAGGAATGAGGCCGAGGAAACCAAGAAGGGCGCCACGACCACGATAACAGCTACGGATGGTTCGGGCTCAGGTATTCGCAATGGCATCAGCTCGCTCTTTGAGCAATTAGAGGAGAGTAAAGAAAAGCTTGGGATGGAGTTCTACGCCGTCAGCCAAGCAACTCTTGATCAAGTCTTCTTGAGTATCGTACAGAAGCATAATGTGGAAGAAGAGAACTATCAGAGAGAACACCCAAGGCAACTGGGTGCCTGGGGCAAGATCGTTAGGGCGATGAGGAAAGCTTGTCATGATGCTTGATGAAGGTTTACATTCACCTGATATGTAATACCTTGCGCAATAATTTTCACTGTAAATAGTCTTGTAAATAATTAATCAATAATTTGATGTCAGAACCATGCACTCTCCTGGCTTACAGATGGGTACGAGCCATAATAAAAGGTATTACCATCAAACTGATTAATCGTGGATGCTCCATGATAAGAAGAGGTGCACATAACCTACACTGGTAATCTGTAAAATAGCTACATTATGAACTCATCCAGTCCTGAAGTTGAGGCATGACGTCAAGACTTCACATCACTCCACCGAAAGCACCAGAAGACAGGACACTGACTCTTTCGAGAGGACCACAGTTGCGTCCACAGACTTTCGTGTGTTTGCCTGCGACCTAGTTGGCTTTCTTTTCATCTCCCCTGATGGCAATCATGGACTTGCTGGGAGGATTGGTTTCGAATTCGCTTCTGCTGACCTACTTGATATGGGACTTGACCGTCTCCTCCATCTTGCTGTTTATTGGCCGCCTTCTTCCAGACATCAAGGTCACAAATGCCAACCTCCAAGGCAAAACATGTATAGTTAGTGGCGCTAATAGTGGTATCGGCTACGAAATTGCTTTGCAATTAGCGAAGTGCGGCGGCAGGGTATACTTGGCATGTCGCAATACTGACAAGGGCGAGCAAGCAGCAAGCAACATCATTGACGCTGTGCCTGAGAGCAGCGGACGAGTCAAGGTTCTCAAATTAAATACGAGCAGTATTCAGAGCGTGAAAGACTTTGCAAGCACATGGTCGAGCCTGGACAAAGGCATCGACATCTTGGTCCACAACGCAGGCATCACAGACGGCAGCGGCAAAGACGTAACAGATGAAGGTCTCGGGATAATATACTGCACCAATTTTCTGGGCTCGTTCATCCTGACCTCCTTGCTCGAAAAGAGCCTGAACAATGGTGGTCGGGTGATCAGCACGACTTCCACCGGACAATACGGTGGCTCTCTCGCTCGACTATTCGTGCTGCCCAAGGGTGCCCCCTCGCAGAAGAAGAACTGGCTGGGCTTCGCCTGTCCAAGAGACAGCAGTCTCTACGCTGACACAAAGCTCATGCAAGTCGCTTTCACTGCGCTCCTCCAAGAGAGATGGGACCGCATGTATCCTGCTAGAGGTCTTAGCGCCAACTGCTTCACACCAGGCTACACCAACACGCCCATTTTTGACAAGACGGCCACTCTGCCATGGTATGTTGACCCGGTGTACTGGTTTCTGAAAGCGGCAGTCTCCATTGCTACGCCTGTGCAGCAAGGTGCGGCTGGCGGGGTCTGGCTTGCCACTGCGAGCGAGAATGAGATTAGAAGCGCGGGTGCAGATCGGAAGGTGCTCATGCTTGGTCGGACCAAGATTACAGGAGGAGGGTACTGGGATAGATGTTCAAGGAGGACTACGTTTGTTGATGTGGAGTCGCAGATCTTGGGCACGGGTAGATTGGAGAGATGCTGGGACTTGTGGGAGAAAGACGCGGGCATAGCTTGGGATGAAAAGCCGCTGGTAGGCAAGTAAAACTGAACGGCAGCATGATCGCCTACGAAAACTCTCCTCTATCTCATGTTTCTCCTTATCAAAGGATACTGCGTTGAGCTGCTGAGGCTGCCTCGGGGCTATTTGATGTCAAGCTCATAGACACGAGATCGCTCATACTATCAGTGGTTGTTCCATCTTGATAAAAGAGACACAGCTAGACTTGGCACCGTATCGTTGACATCCTCCTACTATCCCATCCTACTACGACGTGGCATCTCAAGCTCGTAACCACCAGCACTCTCCATAGATGCGAGAACTCTCCCAGCCTCACCCTTGGTCAAGTGCAATACGGGCACATGCTTGCATCCGACTTTACTGCATCCTGGTATCGACTCAACAGATGCAGACCACGTCCCATCAGTGCTGGCCTGATGTGACGACAGTGTCGCAGGGAGGAAGATTTGCTGTCCGCACGCTACCTGGCTTGTGCTTGAAGGCCGAAACTCGACGACGGCTGCTGTTGAGCGCTCGAGTGTTCCGAAAGTGGTTGTGGAAGGGGAATGGAACGTGAGTAGTGGCATTTTCCAGTGGTGGGAAGGAGTGGATGTCGATGTTTATATTCAACTTGAGGTAGAAGGAATATTATGTTAATGAGAGATGTCACACAGTAGTACTACGTTAAGACCTATTACATGAAGGAGTCTAGATGAGGGGGCAGATTTGACAGAACCGTTCAATTTTATAGACTTTCGTCCCATTGAAAGTCCCCCTCCGTCGTATGGTCATAATGGTCACATAGATGTTTACAGAACGTTTTGAGTGCGATCCTTCTCGGAGTAAAGGTGTATCACATGCAATTCGAGCATCCGTGGAAACACGAGCAGGGTCTCGTCATGATTGGTTGTTTCTTATCAGCATACTGTTTTACTTTCCTGGCGCGCGGAGGTTTTCCGAACTCCGCGTTATATCCGCGCCCGAATTCCACACTACTAATCATTATACAAGGATCTCTACCATGTACTCTGCTCAAAGGTCAACTCACGCCTCTACTTGCGCCTAGATACTTACGATGATCTGACGTGGCACTTTCGAGTGTCTTCACTGTCTCCTTAGCGCACGCTCGGTGAGATTTGCAGCAGCATCTACCATTGACCAGAAGAATCTCTATGTAGCGAAGGTAGTCGAGTGGCCAGTATGGCCATTTCCTCCGTCGCATGCTTCAAAAGAGCGGCGCTGATGGCAGCGGGCACCGCATGCTTTGGCTCTGTTGAAGCACCACCAACTCTGCCATCTATGTCTCCAATCCAGAACCGCGACCTCATACGACAGCCATCCGGCTCTTCCTTGACAAGATGGATCGTGAGAGCCATAAGTGTAAAGCTGCCATCATCATGACAAGCACTACCCCCAGCACAGATAGCCGTGGAGTATCCTGCTTCCGCAAATTCGGTCTTCCAAGAAGGACCGAAATATTCCTTTGGATCGACGAATAGAAGTCTGAATTTCCCAAGGTTTCCGCCAACGTACTCTTCGACTGTGCATTGTTTGCCTTGACAATTGCCATCAGTCTCTAATTGATATGGAGGTGGAGCTTTAGTTCTACTTACCAATATAGTTGCAGGGTCTCTCCTCCACATCATCCCATCGAAAGGAAACATGATCTCTAGGGTGCCAGAGCTTGTACTGCTCCGAGTTGGACAGCCAAGAGAACCACCAGTCTATCATGTCGCCTGTACAATCTCGCATGTATGTTGTAGTCGCAATATGTTGCAGTCCGTCGGAGCAGGCAGCGAAGCCTACTTCAAGGGGAAGGTAGTCATGCTGTAGCAAGAGTGGGGCATCTTTTAAGAGCAATGCTTGAGGAAGCTCAGTTGGTCTGTATTCTTCCATGTTCTTTGTCACAAGCTCTGCGTCCATACAAAATTGTCAGGCATTGGCGGAGGAGATGGCCCTTTTATCAATCGATGAATCTGTGAGAAGATGAACCGATTAAGGAGTCACCATGGAGTGACCGTGGACACTCCGGAAGCTTAGCCGATGAGGTATCTTCTGCCTCCATGTCACAAATTGCACTAGGGAGCTCTTGGATGGGGATCAAAAACACCTTTTATTAGGACCCGACGAGATGACTTTGTACTTTCCGCGAACCAAGGAAGGAAAACCCACAAACAACAGCAAATGAAGCTAGAATCATCGTCGGCGCTACGACGAGGTATGAGATCTGATAGAGAAGTAGTCCAAAGGCTCATCCGTGGAAGCAGAATCTTGAACAGTTGAGCTCTCCGTCTCAACCGCAACATATGCTGGGGGTGCTTCTTCTGTTTCTGGCCCCATTGTCTCCATCGCTTCTCTAATGCCGGTTTCCGCTCCAGGAAGTAGTTCTTCTACCATAATAGTCGGCGGTTGGGTCCCTATCTCTGTTGCCAAGACCACTATACCCTTTTATTTTATGGACTTTGCATCAAAAGTTGTAGCAGAGTACAAGCTTGAAGGCCGCTGGTCCTCTGAGAAGTGAGTGTGGTCGACGGGCTCACTTTGCTCACTCATTCCTCTTTCCTTCGTCTGCGAATTGATCACTCCACATTCGACCCCGGGCTCGTCCATAGAAAGGCCCGGTGAAAGACTTCGGGATGTCTTCCTCACCGAATGCACTTCAAAAGAAGGTCTCGTATAGTCTTCATAGCCCACCGCATCAGCAGTCGCCTTCCTAGCCTCAGCCTTCAGCGCTCTCTTTCCCATCACTAGATGCGCTCCTTGCGCCGCATAGCCTGCCCCACTTACTCCAGCAGCGACAGGCTTGACGACTACCCCAAGAACACCAGTCATGAAGCCCTTGGCCATGCCCTTTGGCCCTGACTCGATGGCTCCCTTAAACGGGCTGGTGACCAGACCTGTGAAGCCGTCGTAGAACCCAAAGCCAAGGCTTTTGCCTACTTGTTTCATACTTGAGGAATGACCCGTGACTTCTGTCGTTTTGCGTATGCGGTGGTCGCCGTAGAGGGAGGGTAGGTTGTGCATTGTGGTTGCCATGCTAATTGCTAGACTGGTCTGTTGAGGTTGACTCTTGCGTTCGATCGGCTGCTGGGAGGTGTATGAAGTAGAAGAAAGGCTGTGCATGTTTTCACTGTCGAATAACGTCTTGAAAGATACGTTCGTGCCATGACGGACTATCAGGCATTCGGGCTCGGACTGGATGGATGAGTTCCTCCTGATGTCCTGGAAAGGCTGCTTGTAGTTGTCGGACCGCAGCATTTCAGTTTCCTGGACGTCGAGACAATGGCTATCCGGCATAGAATCTGCTATCGATACCTTGTAGAGCCCAGAAGTATCGTGAACTATCGAGATCAATCCTGCAGACATTTTGTGTGAAGTAGTTGTCGAAGTGAAATTGCTTCGAACAGTATCTGTTGAGCTGGAGAAAGAAATTTCTATGGTGTTTGAGTTGGGGATTGAAGTGGGAGGTAGTTTTCTTGATGATTGTATTTGTATAAAAGTAAATGGCAAGATAGCCACAGCTTATATACTCTACTCTCAATGTGACGGGCTACGTAGAAAAAATTGGGTGAGTCATTGACGACATGCCATATTGCGCTTCGCCCAGTCTAAGCCTCACTCATGCTATGATGCATGCAATAGCTCAACGAACATCATGTCGTCGATGCAACCAGTAGAGAGCGATGTAAGGGGCTGTATCTGATACGGCGTATGCAAGTAGACTATGCGAATGCCAAGCACTCGTACACGGGGGTATAGCTAGATTAAGCTTTCTCTTATACGCGTATCCGTATATCTCGTTCCAAGTGGAGACATTATGCGTAAGACGTGTCACTGTCTCATGGAGAGCTGCAATCATGCTTGGTGTGATTTGAGATGTGGAATGGGTGAGATATCGTGTGAAAGAGCTCTACTGAATCCATTTTGTACACTATCTAGCTGTCAAGACCTCGATCTGCTCGATCTGGATCTGGTCCATACCAGTTTTCTTGTCACTAAGCTCCAGAGACTTTGACGGAACCACGTCGTAATGCTGCGTGAAGTCATACCTGATGCCGAACGAGCCCTATATGAAACGTTAGCTCAGCCCAGCACCGTACAGAAAGAGGAGCCAGGTCAATAAACGCAGACTTCAACATACCATCAACAGCTTCCTCATTGCACTGTCGTCTCCAGCCTTTGATCCTCTTTCCGCCTCGCTACACATCACCAAAAAGCCATCATTCTTTCCAGCCGTTTCCGGATCTTGATCCCACAGCCGCTTGAAGTTCTGACTAGATATCGGGTCGATGACCTCGCTATACTTCGTCCTTCGAACCTCGGAATAGATGTCCAATATACTGTCGTCAGTCTTGCCTTCGAAGATGCCGACAAGACAATCGAAAAGTCCACCCACGTCCACAAATCCACCTGTGATGCCCAATCCACCAAACGGGTTACACAGGTGTGCCGCATCGGCCGCAAGCAGGAATCTTCCTTGTCGAAACGTTGGGGCGAGACGCTGATGCATACGGTAGGGACTGAAGTTCATGATTTCGTACTTCTTCTTCTCTTCCGCTGAACCTGGCAGGATTGTGTCGAATTTTTGAGGTAGGCGAGCAAGCAGTTCGTCACGAGTAAGTCCTGGTTCTTCACCATAAGTCACGCGCCACAGTGTGCGATTTCGGCCTGTGGGATCTGCAGAGCCAGGAGCGATTATGGCGGCCATGTGGAGGTGCTGTGGGTGGATGATGAAGTTTGCGTCGAGGTAATTGTAGTTTTCGAAAGGGTAGTACGTCTGTGGTAATTCATGAGTAAACATCAAAAGTGACAGGCATGATGCAAGGAGTGTAGGGGGCCAAACGCTTGGTGGACAGGACGAGTAAAACGATGAAGTGAAGTGACGTGGACAGCGCAATGGTGACTTACATTCGTAGCAACAATCTGTCTCTGCTCCCACGTAAACCCAGGAAGACCCTTCTCCCCGTCCCCAAGCAGCAGTTTCCGCACCGCACTGTTCGCCCCATCACACCCAACCACATAGTCACCTTCGAACCTCTTCTTTTGCACTAGTCCATCTGCAGGTCTCGTCTCTACAACCACGTACGCAGCTGTCGAGCCACCAGCTTCAGTCCCCTCACCAATCTCCACAACTCGATGCTCAAACAGAACAGTCGCATGGTGAAACGTCTGAAGTCGCTTGTACATCAGCCGCAGAAGATCCTGCAAAGGCAAAGAAACAGTCCTGCAATCCAGCCCTTCCATACCATCGTCATCTAATTCTTTGATGTTGCCTCTCCCGTCTTCATCAATTAGTACACTTGCATCGAGCCCTGCTATCATGGCTCCGTCTAGCTTTCTCCAGCACATCGTGTTGAGCGTGAGTCCCCTGGACTTGATCTCCGGTAGGAGACCAGCACGGAAGAGATCGGGTATGCAAGGGGGGCCATAATGAGCTGCACGGGGCTGCGTGTCGAGCTGGGAGGCAGCTTCCAAAACTGTGACGGGTATACCATAGCGAGCGAGGAGCAGAGCAAGAAGCAGACCGGAGGGGCCGGCTCCTACAATGACTATGTGCTCGGGGCGTGCTGGTGAAGACATTTTGACGTATATGAGTTTTTATTGTGAGGACATATGACAAAGTTTCAAGATGGTAGTTATTGCAGACGGAGGTCAGGAAAGCTTCTGGTGAGAGGGTAGGTAGTGACGGTGTGGAAAAACTGAAGGACGATGTCTCTTATATGCGGAGCACATTTCCATCTTCGGACACCACATTTGAGATTGTTTTGCATGTGGCCCCACTCTCCCCAATATGAAGTTGCCCGACCTCACTTCCATTGCCGCACGCGCCGCTCTTGGTGGATGTACAAAGATACTTCAAGTCTGAATTCGCTTTGCAGATGCTCAGGGTCGTCGCACTTACCCCCGCATCGTGGGGCATGGCGGGGATGCGGGGCACTGCTCCCCAGCAGAGGGGCAAGGTACATGTACGTACTCTTGCGCCTGGCGGGCCGGCTTCTGTTCACGTCTTGGAGGCATGAGGGGCATGGAGTGTGTCAGGATAACAGAAAAGATCTCTATATTGTATTCTATGCCAAAGATGCGGATCATGGGGTGTCAAGCTCAGCTTCAGCACTACTATTATCATCTTCCACCTTCTCTGCTCCACCCTGGGTTCCTATCGTCAGAAAGGAGGCAAGAATGACACTCGCTCCACAGCTAGCAGTAGCAAACCAGAACACTGCGGAATACGGCTGCGTTGCGACATCGTTCTTGTAGTATCCGCCCAGACTAGGATTCTGGCTAACCGCATTGAACACAGCTGTGCCGATACCATAGCCTACGCTCTGACACAGCTTGGTGACAGTCTGAAAGATCGAGCCAGCAATACTCTGCTGAGAAGGTGGCAGGGAAGACATGACGTACATGTTCGCAACATTGAACTCTAGATCCGCGCCCACCACAGCCAAAGTCAAGCCGACAAAGCAGAACGGCCAGTACGAGTTGTGCTGCCTGTTCAGAGCAAAGAGCATGAACGCTATCGTGTATGCAGAGGCACCGACTATCATCAGCACTTTATTGCTGATGCGGTGGAGAACCACAGCGGCGAAAATGTTGACGAGTATGCCCATGATAGCCATAGGGAGAAGGTGTACCGCCGTCATCAAGGCAGACATATGCCAAACGTCTTGGAAGTAAAGCGATATGAAGAAGGCGGCTATCGGGAAAGCCATGAAGCCAAGAAGAAGCGTGCTCATGACTAGAGAGAAGTTCTTGTCTTTCCAGATGCCCATAGGTATCAGAGGGTACTTGACGTAATTTTCCCAGATTACGAATGCGATGATCAAGAGGACACCTACAATGAGTAGGACGAGAATGTAGTCCGTCTTCCAACCTTGAGGTGCCGTGTCTCCAGATGAGAGAGCGGCACAGAACATGCCAATGCCGCCAATGGTCAGAGCTGTACCTACAAGATCAAAGCGCTTTAATGTCTCTAAAGTCAAAGGTTGTTTGGCGGTGAAATCCTTGGGAACTGTCCATATCGCGATCGTACTAAAGACCAGGTAGATGATAGCCAGCAGGAAGAAGCTAGCCCTCCAGTTGAATATGTTGGAGGCAATGCCGCTGAATATGGTACCAAAGACGAAGCCCAGCGGATTGCCAGCACTAAAGCATGCGAAGGCGTAATTCTTCCTCTTGCTGGGCTTTTTATATATGACACCGAGTATTCCCTGTGCAGCTGGTACTGCACTTGCTGTTACAAGACCCATGACTCCATTGAGTACATCGAGACTTATTGCCGTCTTGGAAAAACCTGCGACTAGAGCAAAGACCGAGAAGAGGAAGAGAGAGCCGACGATGAGTGATTTGCGGCCGAAGAGATCAGCGATTTTGCCAAAGAACAGGAGGAAGGCGCCGCCAGATAAACTACATGGAGGGTCAGCGAGTGTCTCTGTCACTCCCAAACAAAACTTACGAGGAAGCGGAACTCATCCAGGTGATTTGAGCAGTCGTCATATTCAGGTCCTTGCCAACAAACGAGGTGATGACGGTGATGGAGCCTGTGAGAAAAGAACCCATGGCAATGGCCATAGTCGCAGTCAAGACAAACAGTACTTCTTCTGCAGTCGATTTGAAGCATGCCGGTCTGGCCTCCGGATCCACGAAAGGCGTAACATTTTCCTGGGCTATCTTCTTCTCATCCACTTCAATGGCGACTTCAGCCGGTGCGATTTGGTCTCCCATACTAGACTGGACCCAGCCAACACGCGCTTCACGAACGGCAGAAGCGGTGACAAGAAGTGGGAGGGAGCAGTACTGCAATCAATTAATGTCGAACCATGAATCGCGCTCAGATGCGGCGAACGACCGGAGATAAGGGCTCGTCAATGACATGTCGAAATCAGGTATAGCGGTCCCACATAACAGCGCGGCACGGCATGGCGGCAGTTCGTTACAGACCAAACCCTCCTTCTACACACGCACGACACGCCATGCTACATGCAGTGGCGTTCGTCGTGATCTGGGGTAAGGGCTAGAAGAGAAGCGGGATTGATAACCATATCGCGGCTAAAATGAGGTGATAGAACGGCGAACAAACCGCTGGATCCAAATCCGAATGCCACATCTGTCTCCTCCCCAATCTTGAGTATCGATGCTATTACAGTGTCCAGGTAATGTCGAGATCAAGGTCGTAAGTTGTGAACGTATGGCCTGAGGCAGGCCCTTTCGCTATAGCAAATTAAGGTGTCGAAGTAGGCCCTGCCAAGACCTGTGATCCGAGAAGGCAATCGTGAAACCCTAAGCTCGCGACGCGATTGTTCTGACCTGAGCTTCTGATGGACAATGACGGAACTCCAAACGCGAGCATCAGCGTCCAATATTTTGCTCTCTGGATCCCGACCTTTGATCATTTAAATGACGAAGAATGGGCAGAGCTTGAGGAAAAAGCTGCGCATTGGCGGGAGTATTTTGAAGCTCTGTACAATTTCCTTGCGCGGCGACAGATCAGGGAACAGGGCTACCAACCACTTGAGCCCTTGGCTGATTTGGGTTTGGACACGACGCCGCCCGAAGAAGACCGTTTCTGGGCTCCGCTGAAGTCTGATGAAGCAGATCTTCTGTCACGGGCAAAGGCGCTTGTCGGAATATACATGGCAGCACTGCCGGACCCTGCAAACGATGCAGAAGGAGACGAGCGTAGAGTTAAAACGAGCAGGACGGTAACGCGCAGACAGAAAGCTGTGGAAGACAGCAGCAGTGAAGTCGATGAAGGTGTTGAAATCGCACGTAGAATTGCACGTGACGCTAAAAGGAAGCAAAGGACGAGAGGGCGTAAGAGAAGACGTCGTGAAGATAGCATGGATGGCGATGACGAGGCTGAATCTGATGTCTAAGAATGCCCCCAAGAAGGAAGTTACGAACCAGCGTAAAAAGTTTCAAGTCAACAAGATAATCTAATGCTGTCCAAGAATGTCGTGTCAAGGTATTCACAATCGCATCTGCCCGATGGAGACCTGTCTGTCTCGCAAATCTAAAACCAAGTCCTGTATCCCTCGTTGTCATGTGCCAACAAGGTGTCCCGTAACTCCATGTTCAAGCCGGCTCTGACGCCAACCAAAGTCAAGACTCAAAACGCCGCTGTGAAGAAGATTAAATCGTGTCAAATCATCATGTGGCTCCAGCACGAAAGCATAAAGCATCATAAGTCATTCAAGTCCAAACATCCTTGCTGATCATGGAGTCTGGGGAGACGGAGTATAAGTCTCCGACCACGCAGGCCACTTCTCATCGACAACCCAGCTTCCAGTCTTGGCCTCGTTCCTGCCGCCCTCTTGTAGCCTCCGCCACACGGTGCTGATGTTCCTGCTGTTGTTTGGGTTGGGCCGCACGCTCAGATGGACGCCAGTTCCATTCCTCCCGCGCCAGCACTCCATGTCGATGAAGCCACCGTAGACATTACGCAAGGCGATGCAGACAGGGCTGTTGTCGTCTCCCCACACGCTGTAATAACTGTCCTCGCCTGTGGCTGAGTTTGGGAAGTAGATGCGCAGCTCGAGCTTGACGAGCGGGAATGCGGGGTTCTTCCCCATGGTCGAGCGCACAAGATTGGCGAGCTGTTCGACAGCGTCTGGTTCTGTTGTGTACTCTCCTTCTTTTTCTGGACCGCCTGGCGATTGTGGCGGTGTGAGGGGCTCAATTGGTTGACGACGACGCTGGGTCGGCACATATGTTCCTGCAATATGTACACTCTTCGCTTGACGGATCATGTCGGGACAGAGCGTCTGAAAGACGTGCAGGCCGTGGGGATAGCTGACGAAGAGACTGGTGTCGCGACTGCGTTTTGATCTGAAATGGGAGTGGAGCTCGTCGTTGAGTTGGTGATTGACCAGGCGAAGAGCGCTGAGGGTCGTCTGCCATGCGGGATCGAGGTAGGCGAGACCATCTGCTGCTGGGACGCGCGAGACGTGGATGCGAGGAGGATCAGCGGCGGAGAGGAGGTGACTCGAGTAGGCGGGCAGGATGACGGGCTCGTGGTGTAGCGGCAGGCCGGGCATTGGCGAGCGCCCACCGCCATACAGTCGATTGACAATGTCGGGACAGTGGCCAGTCAGTTGGGCGCTGCTGATTGTGACCGAGTCGCTCTCGACGATGGCGAAGCTATAGATAAGCAGCCGCAGCTCAAGCGGTAAATCCAGGAACGGACTCCGCATCGTCGACTGTGTGCTCATTCTTGCTGGAGACATGCAATGGAAAGGAAGGCACTGGAAAAGAATTGGACAGATAGAGTACCAAAATAGCAGAAACAGAAAGTAAGCAGGGCAGTCACAAGGGGGACTATATGGTGAATCGGAAGTCGTGTTGAGAGGGAAGGTGCGGCCGTGGATAGATATGCAGGTACGGAGGTCTCGGCCCCGTCTGTGTACTGTACTCGGATCTGTATTTGTTGATGTGCGGCTGTCACCAAGTGCTACAGACCAACCTACTGCGATGCTGCATGAGATGCGACCCGCTATTGCATCGAGGCTGACGTTGGCAGAGCAAAGGTATACACGAGCAAGGATGTATAGCAAGCATCAAAGCCGTCTCCTTATTGATGCTGACCGAGATTCTTTATCGCATGTCATGCGCCCGGGAAGAAAGTTGGAGCTGATCAAACGTCCGTATCAGCGGGACAGTTGAACCAACGCCAAGCCACCCAAATCAAGATGAACCACTAACTAAAATGAACGACGAACCAAGACCACGAGATGCCCCAAGTCTCATGTCGGGAAGAAGGTTGCAAAAGAACATGACCAAGTCAGATATGCCGACACCGTTGCATAGCATCCAAATCCTGGTCGTAAGCTAATAAGACACCCCTTTCCGCTGCTCGCAGTCAGATACTCTACAAGGTTAACCGACTCTGATCACTTTATCATTCAACCCTAAGTGGCCATTTTCCACGCGGCACCGGCCGAAG
The DNA here is from genome assembly GCA_027943355.1 of Dothideomycetes sp. NU200. Taxonomy (NCBI): domain Eukaryota; kingdom Fungi; phylum Ascomycota; class Dothideomycetes; species Dothideomycetes sp. NU200. The sequence goes on along the minus strand of BSCJ01000036.1, from coordinate 147,727 downwards.
ATCCTGCGGCGTCTAATGAACTGAACCTCCACTATCCACTTGTTCGACCTTGTAACAGCCGCATCGTATAGATCCAGCACCAGAGTTACGAGTCATGGAACCTTTCAAATCATGAGCGTGCCTCTGGTATCATCGCATTCATTAAGACTCGCGCATGGTCTTCTTTGCAATCAGCCTTCTGCTCAGTGATCAGTGGGGTCATGGAGTGTTGCTATTCGTATCAGCAGCCCGACAAGGCCTTTTTGAACGCCTAGATGTCGCACAAAAAGAAAGGTTTGCCTAACAACTCGATCTGCAATCAATCGGCATTAATGCAAGACAACAATCATGGTTGAGAGCCATGCGAGGCATTGTCATCAAAGTCAAATTTATGAGCCAGCTACCAATCCTCTGGATGCGTAGAGACATTTCGAGAGGACTTTTCCACTCCGAAGACGAATCGCTGGTGCACGGTGCATTGCACATGGCTGCATTGCCATGTGTATATAGCTCTGAAGATCCCTTTTCTGAAAGACTTGCCACCCTACCAACATACGCCAGAGACAGAAGAGCCGTTTTAAAGCCTGATACTGATCTTTAGCCAAGCATGCTCCAGACCATGAGATAGTGGAACAGAGAATTTGGGAAGTCTTTTTCATAATGAGCGCTCTTGCTCTGCTCCCAACTTGCAGCGTATGCATGACTTTCCACAACATAACCACTCTTTATATTCCGCTCACAACGCACAGATTGCCTGCCTCCAGAACGGTCTTCTCTCTGGGGATTGCAACAACCAAAACGTAACATTATGTTACTGTTCAACTGTTACTTTACTGAGAAATGTCTCTGATTGCGTTCAACTGACTTGTAATGCTACAGAGCAAGCAGGTTTACATAATCGTTCCCCTGATGATCTCTGCAAACACTAACCATCCCAAGTCGCCGTCGAGGCGCAGCAGCAGCAATGCGCTGGTGTCGCAACTGAAGATCGCACAAATTACCTTCTCATCAACCTGGCCGTCCTGAATGGTGTCACTGCCGCACTGCTAGTTGCAAGATTTCTCATCCGGTGGAGGATCATAAAAAGATTCTGGTGGGACGATTTTGCAATGATGGTCACCGCTGTACGTGTTACATACTCCGATCTGTCCTGAACAGAGCTAAAGACTGATGGACAGATTTTTGATATTGCTTGCAGTGCTTGCCAGTACACATGTCAGTCATGCACAACAGCATACTAGGACCAGTTGCTGACAGAGCCAGTGATAAATTTGGGCCTGGGCAAACATATATGGGACGTGAAACATAAGAACGTCGAACCTCTCAAGAAGGTAAAGGAGCAGACTGACAAGAACGTAGCTCCTGGCTGACCACTCTGTTCTAGACATTCTACGCTCTCTCCATCCTCTACACGGCCAACCAATTCGTGATTAGCATGGCCATTATCATTCTCTACCTATACATATTTCAGGACAAGACTTTTCGTCGATGGTGTTGGGTGACCATGTGCGTTTTGTTCGCCCTAGGTCTCTTGTTCATGGGCCTGGTCACCTTCAGATGCAACCCCCTTCGTCAGACTTGGGAAAACAATCCACTCTTGCTCTCGGAATGCCTTCCGTACAACCCAATACTGTACGCCGGAGGCGCTGCCAACGTCGCATTAGATCTCTGGATCTTGCTCTTACCAATCCCGCAACTACTCGGGACCATGATGAGTCGCGGCAAAAAGTTGCAGGTTATACTAATCTTCAATGTTGGAGTATTGTACGTTACATGACCCATCACTCATGACATTCTGCATTTTGCAAGACGCTCATCATCTGCGATAGCGCCTGTATAACAAGTATGATCCGGATTAAATTCCTCGTCGACTTCAACATTGCCGATCTAGATCCAACTTGTAAGTCATGGCCCTCTTTGTCCACTTGGCTACAAGATCAAGCCCGCTAATGATAATCCAGACAACTATGTCGACATGATCTTCTGGTCGACCATGGAGTTTGGAATCGCTTTCATTTGCGCTAATTTACCCGCACTTAAACCCCTCCTGAGCATGATGACCGACAGTCTCATGAGCACCATCAAATCCACCGCGATGCAAACGGAGGACGGTGATCCATTAGGCAGGAACATTCCGTTACGAGGCATGTCAAGCTCTGGCGTGCGAGCGGAGGACTCGCGCCGGGATCCTTCCCCTAAAGCTCCCGTGGACTCCGTGAGACCAGTAGACGAGCATAGCAAGAGCAGCGAATCTGCATCCGAGGACAGGATATCAGATGATCCGATTTGGAACACTTGGCGGTGCAACACTGGACTGTCCACGTTGACGATCCCCACGGCTACCGTACCTCGCGAAGGACATCCGTGACATGTCAGCTAAAGCACTACGAGCCGTGGAAGTGAGGAAAAATCGAAGAATAGAATGGGATATGTTAATAGATGGAGATTGAGCAATAACCAAGTGAACTGGAAGTTTTCAGAGTGCTATGACAGAGACCCAGTCTCCCCTCAGCAGATATAAGCGATATCAAAGTCGATGGTAGGGATGCCAGAAAAGCTCCCTGGAACCACATACGTGATGTTGTAGTACCAATGATCCGAGATCTGACTCCCATATACAGTCGGCAATCTCTGCAGCCCGGGCGCCGTAACACTGACGTCCAAACACGGCAGGCTATCAAAGCCGTCAATCGCGTGTCTGCCACCCAGCGTCCAACTAGGCGGGATACCAGACAAGTAGAACTGGAAACTACTGGTTCCTTCGCCCGTAGCGTTGGGGTAGCTGACGCTCAACTTGTTCTTGCTCGCTACAGCCTTTATGGTGTCGGCGATGGGATATAAGCTGAAGAAGCCAATATAAGGATACGGCGAGTGGTTAGGATCAGAAGCCCAGTGGACAATAGCAGGATTGAACTGCTTGCCCCGATTGCTTCCCTCTTCAGTAATCTGCTCGCCGCCTATCATTAGCTTCTCGCTCATCCAGGACGTGGCGATGCGGATATAATCGGTGCTCAAGTCCTCCCTGATGGTCTTGTTCAGGAAGCGCTCCTGTGTGCCAAAGTCGCGGCTTTTGAGGCGGGCCTGTACGGAAAATGGGATATACGACTTTATGGTGTCCATAATGAGGGAAATGGCTGCTCCCTGCGAGACATCGTAGAGCAAGTCTGCTTCGCCCAATGGAGGTTGGGGTCCGTATTCGCGGCCGAACATGCCCCACCAGTACATGGAAAGGACCGAGCTGTGCGTGGTCATGTCGCGGGTGTATGCTCTATCGTATGGCCCGACCAGGTTTCCAAGGTAGTTGTTGTAGTGCGCGGCGACGTCTTCCCAGACGTGGGTCAGGATATAAGGGGCGTTCTTTGTGAAAGTGGCATCGGGAGGGCCATACTTGATGTTGGCGCCCATCGCCCACATGTCCATGCCATAGTACGTGGGAGCGTTGTATTCGCCCAAAGTGTTTGATCCGTTTGCTTTGAAGAGGTCCAGAAGCATAGTGCCTTGCCAATTGGCATACTCTATGAAGGTCTGGTTGTTGAGGCGATGCCCGATCCAACCGACTGTTAGACATCGCATGTAGCCGGGGTTGGTATATGCCGGGATGAGGTTGTCTCCAGCCGGAAAGGTACCATTGCGTCGCATTTCACCAACAGCGCCAATAGCGAGGGCATTCTCAATATCGGACACGAGATCGTCCCCAAGCAAATGCTCGAACTCAGCCACAACCTGGACGAGTTCCGTCCCAACAAACTCGCGCCAATTCGGATCGTAAGTAGTATATATCTCTGGAGGGTACAGAGGTGACTCGGCTGTCGGATATGGCTCGTCGGGCGAGAGCTTGAAGGTTCCATACCACTCGGATGTATAATTGTCGGTCATCTGGCACGCCAAGCTAACAACAGATGTTAGAGTCACAGTGGTAGGTCCTACTAAGCTGGTCTTACACATTTCTGATCGCGGCTTTCGCATTCTCGACATCATTGCCTCTTGCTCGTTGGAGTAGTCCTGCACTATACCAAGTGGTGAAACGAATCGACCAAGGGCCGTTGTCTTGGTACCATTCAAGCTTATAAGAGTCGTCCCACCGAGAGTCTTGGACACTCATAGAATAGTCGAATAAGCTTTGCGCGCCTGATGAACCCCGTCAGTATCGTAGATCCGTTACGAGGCAAGGATGCTTACTTTTGCTTAAGTATGTTTTGGTCTTGGCACATGGAACTGCATGTACTTGGTAAGCTACCAAGGTGGCAATCGCGGCAGCCGCTGTTGTAACACGCATGATTGTGGTCCCAAATGGACCAATGGACATTTTTGGCAGACCGTCTTTATATATCGGACGTAGAAGTCATGCAATTCGTTCAGCGGATCAACATCTCACGCTCCGGAGAACATGCACAATAATTCGCTAAGGGCATAATGGTACAGATAGACACACCGAAGATTGCCGGACGTTGGACAATCATGTGTCGGATCTGCATGATAGCAGGCAGTGAATTATGGATCTGTGGATACGGAGACGGCAGAATAGCGATCGAGTAGTTTTGAGTGTATGGTGGTGATTAGCCGAAGGGGTGAAAGATTTCCCGATGCTTCACTACCCCTCATGCTTATCTTGACTCCTCCGCGCTACTTTCGCCTTAACTCCGCATCACATCCTTCGTCTACACTTCAGGGAACATTGGTCTGGTTACCCGGAGCAATGCACCGGGTAGACCGGCGTGAGATGTTCAGTTTGCCGGCAGGTCCTGCGAAGCAGAATGATTGGCGGACAACTCATCTTTATCAAACCTCTAGATATGGTGCAACTATACAAGGTAGACTTGATCTTTAGACGTCTGCTTTCCTCTAGTCTAGCATCGACGTGTAGATCATACTCACATCCGATCTGAAAGCATTCACCTATAGCCGCCATGGGGGCTCCAGGGACAGTATCATCCTTTGAAACTCCAATCAATACAGTACTTGTTGGTCGCAAAACTGGCTGGTTTGCGGATCATGGAATCATTACATGCAATCTTGTTCTTTGTCTTTCTCTGATCTCAAGTTATGCCACTGGCTACGATGGATCCATGATGAGTTCGTAGGCATGCAGCAGACCTTTGATCTACATTCTGATTAAATGGCAGATGGCCTGCAATCCCTGGATACATGGAACGCTTACTTCAATGACCCATCAGCTGGTACGCTGGCACTGTAAATACTCCATGCCTGACCTTTCTCCGCGTCCAGCTAACAGGATAGGCTGAACTGCATTCAAAATGTTGGACAGCTAGTGATGATGCCTTTCTGCGCCCTGATTTGCGATCGCTATGGTAGGCGAGCCGGACTTGTCATTGGAGCCTTCATTTTGTTGCTTGGGGTTGTTTTACAAGGAGCAGCTCAAAACAGTAAGTGCGCAATTGATGTTGATTAGCGGCAGAGCTAATACACTCTCAGATGGCATGTTCATTGCAGCTCGCGGTTTCATCGGTATTGGCTTAGTCCTGAATATTACCGCTGCTCCATTGCTTGTTTTGGAACTTGCGTTTCCGACTCAGAGAGTCAGTACGATCCTAATAATGTACGTATAGTTGCTGATTGGGACAGGCGCCAATGGTCAGCATGTACAACTCACTGTACGGTCTTGGACAGCTCACGGCTGCGTGGATTACGTTCGGCACATTTCGCATTGCGAACAACTGGGGCTGGCGAATTCCAAGTCTCCTGCAAGCTCTTTCGAGCGTTGTGCAGATTGCATTGTGCTTCATGATTGTCGAGTCTCCCAGATGGCTCCTTTGGAAAGACAGAATAGAGGAGGCTCGGAACGTCATAATCAAGTACCACGCCAACGGTAATCCAGAAGATCCAATCGTTGAAGTTGAGCTGGAAGAGATGAGGCAATCTTTGAAGATTGAGGCTGAAACGCTGCAGACATCTTCCTATATGTCATTCTTCAAAACAAGAGGTAATTTACGGAGGTTCTTCATTATCCTCGCCGTAAGCTTCTTCTCACAGTGGAGTGGCAATGGTCTCATCTCGTACTACCTCACTCTCATTCTCAACTCTATCGGGTACACATCACAAGCAACGCAAACTCTCATCAACGCACTTTTAGCTGTATGGGGTCTCCTTTGGAGCGTGGGCTTCTCCTTAATCGTCAACAAGTTTGGCCGTCGCACTCTATTCTTGGCGTCAACTTTCGGATGCCTCGTAGTATATATAGGTAAGTTCATTGATAATGCATCAGACATATCAGTACTAACAGCCATTCCAGTTTGGACCGCTCTCGAAGCAACGTACGAGAAAGCCACCGACTTAGACGGTGAAGGGTCGCCAGGTGTTGCCAAAGGCGTGTTGGGAATGATCTTCCTTTACAGCTTTGTCTTCTCGATTGGATGGGGACCACTACAGGTGACCTATGTTGTCGAGATCTTACCCTTGAATCCGAGAGCACGGGTAATCTAAGCGTTTACTACTCGTGATTATCCTAGCTGACATCGCGCCCAGGGACTCGTGCTCTACAACTTCTTCGTCGCGCTTGCATTGATTTTTAATCAATATGCAAACCCAATTGGTGTGACCAATTCGAAATGGAGATGTGTGTATACCCTTCGCCTGTCATGTTACGTGCGCGTCGCTGACCACGTTTAGACTACATCACGTACGATGTCTGGCTGGTTGTAGAGATCGTCGTCGTATACTTTCTATTTGTTGAGACAGGCAATAGATCTTTGGAAGAGACTGCCGCTGTGCTTGATGGCGTCGAGGTACAGACACAGTTGGCAGAGTCTGCATCAAAGAAGATTGAAGCTCTGAATGAGAAAGAGACTTCTGATTTTCAACAAAGAGGAGTATAAGAAGTAAGAATTGTTCACGAGGACCACGAAGGATTGGCTATTCATGTCTAGTCTATTCATGATTCGATGAGTCTTTAGCTGTTTCTGCAGACTTGTTTTAGAGTATCAATCGACGCGTGCAGTATCTCCCCATCTTCTCAACTGCGTGGTCCTATACTGTCCGTCCTTCTTGCTTCAGATTGTAAGAAGCCAGTCATTTACTGCACTATTCATTAATCCGTTTGTTATTTTCATCGCAGTGTCCAGTACACATTGCACGTGGATCTCTCCCGCACATATCGCCAACTCTACCTTGCTACCCAGCTTTTGTTCGGCGCCCATCAGCGACGCCAATTGCTTGATATCGTCCAGATACACTTCATGGCCACCAACTACCAGCAAAACTCGCTCGGCTCGAGTATCAGACCAAAAGGCCTTGTCGCCCTTGACTGGAGTCGCCCAGACATCTCCAATGACCGGCTTCCAATTCGCCGTGAACTTAGCCATGGTGTCGCGGCCAACAATGTCGAACGGTGCGTTGAAGTCGTAGCTCGCAGCAGAGCACACGTTGTTCGCGCGCGGACTGATGCACAACGCTGCTCGGAGCTTGTGCTCTGAGAGATCCCCTTCAATGGGTGTGACGCGAGGATGAGGTCTTTGCATGTGAGCAAGGACCGCGAGTGTAAGATTTCCCCCAGCAGAATCGCCGCCGATTACAACTTGCGACGGATGTCTGGTTTTCAAAACATGCCTTAGGGCCGCTGTAGCCTGAGCTAGCTGACCAGGATATGCACACTCCGGAGCGAGGGTATACTCAAGGAAAATGAGCTTCGCGTTTGCTGCAAGCGCAGCACGTTGGGCGAACAGTACATGCACTGCGCTTATCGGCGAGACGTAACCTCCACCGTGAAAATAGAGAAGTACATTGCCGTTGTCACTGACGTCTTGATCGAGGCAATGGAGAGTCGCACTTGGGAAGCCGTCTGTGTCATGGAGTTTGACAGTCTCGTGACGGACGTGGTTGGAAACGCAATACTTGGCGATGGTTTCTCCAGTCTGTCTTGCAAGAGAACGGGACTGTCTGAGCGAAAGTGACCGCATACTCCGGGCCAGAGCAACCAGCAGACATCGCCGGACGACCAATTTGCGAACTGATCGATTTCTGATTATTAGACGTAGGAAACTGTAGAAGCCTCCAGGAATTGAGAGAACGATCTTTGCAATGAGAGAAACTCTCTCACTCCAGGAGAGCCGTACAGGAGCATGGCTCATGATCTGGACTGAATGCGATTGGAGCTCGCAGACCTACTAGCAGCAAATAATACATCAATGCGAAGTTTGTCTCACTTTCATAGATAATAGAACCGGACTACAAGATCTCGGCACAGCACGTACCAACTAATAGCGCGAATGCCCCGAAACCGAGACCGAGCTGAAGCTCGATGACCGTTGTGCTATCATGAGTCTAACAGCCGGGGAACCTATGAGAAGACAGCGCAATTAATGCTTGAGCTTTGCCCTCGGCTTTTTCGTCACAGTTCATAACGTGGGAAGAGCCTGCTTCATCATTGACTTCGTCGAGAAAAAAGCTCACGAAGACGATACCAAGGGGACCAGAGATAGGATCCAAGTTATAAACTGTCGCTGTATCGACTTTCCTTGAATACAAATATACAATCAGTAAGCATAACTATGCCGTGCCATTTCCTCGCTTGAACAACCTTCGAGTAATATCTCGTCTCAAGTGTTCATTGTAGCCGTAAGTGACCGCATTAGCAAACCCAACAAATTGCGTTGAGCTCTGCAAGATGGCGAGAGTTTGGTTCGGATGGCCAGTCAGCTCAAAGATGCGATTGAGGATACCTGGAATCCAGAGTATGGCGTAAAGCAGAGGATACGAGTTGAGCAGCAGCGTGCGTTGAATTTCTCGCTCGACACGACTTGGCGCCATAGATTGACGCGTGGGATATGGTTTACCCGCGTCACTTTGAGGCTCGCATATCACGACTGTTGTGTTGGGGATTGAGGACTTGGTCCAGGAGCCTCCTGGTTGCGCTTTCCACTGTTCTTTCGAGTCTTGCTCTGTATGAACCTCAATGTCTTGAGTGTGCTCGGAGAACAGTGACTTATCAATCGGGTCCCGTCGGATGTCGAAATGAGATTCAACCTCAATGCTTTGCATTTCGGTTTCTGACTCCGCTCGGCGGAGCTCGGTAACAGACTCTGAATGCATTTTGTACGGCCAATGAGAAGATGGATGGCGGTCTTGGTGCGTATTGATAGTGTTGTTGCTTGTCTCAGATGGCGCAGCAAATGGCGAGGTGAAGAACTGCAAATCGGAATAGTGCTGTTTGATGAAGACCCAGATATAAATATAGAGGCAGGCGGTAACGAAGATGATGGCAAATCGCCAGCCATGAGCAAGCGCATATCGCAAGTACTTGGGCTCGGCGTCAATCCAGCACCAATTACCACTGACAGGTCCTAGTTTAGACATGCCAGCTGCGCTGGATGCTATCCCACCGTAAGATGATAACATATTCATGAGTGGTTGTCGGGTGTTGGAAGTCATGCTTACCCGTGATGGTGGGGATCATCCATGTGGATGTGCATATGAGGAACCTCTTCATTGTTGATGCGTTCGGCATATAGGTCTTTCGCGTAACTGTAAGTAGTGTGATGACTGCTATTGCAAGAATTGAAAAATCAACAGCCTTCGACTAATCAGCCATGTTTTTTTGATGACTTTGTATGTAGCAATCGCAATTACCTGGACGGACCATTGTCCCAACCATCCATTCAGAGTACAGCCAGAACTGGCAGTCAGGACGCCGTGATTGGCGATTCTGATGATTCCCGAAATGGAGTTGTTCAAGCTGTTGATGAACTCTGCATGCTGAAGTCAGAGAGGTATTAAAGAGGGCGATAATGACTGAACATACCTGCCAAAGAAAGGTTGAGGATAAGAGCATGGCGGAAAGATCGTTGCCATTGACGGAAGACGATGTAGAGTACAAGGACGGTGAATGTTGCTAAACAAGACAGGAGGCTACCGACCAACGAAGGAACAGCTGTTTGAAGATACAACGGCATGGCTAGGAATATTGGCAGCAGGGCATGACACAGGAAGAAGAACGAATAGTGGTGTAGGAGACGAAACTGTACAACCGTTGGCACCCAAGATGTCTTATAAGAATCTTGGATGCATCTGCTCTAACATGCACTTTCCCACTTTGTCGCCTGACGTAGAACAGCATTATTAGCAAGACTTTTCTCAAATTGTACAAAATAGACTTCCTCTGTTTGATGTCTCACTCCACATGCTCTTCTAGCCAGGGACCGTTAAGGTTCCGGATAGGCACGAGCCCAAGCTGCACAGTGTACACTAAATCAGCTGCAGAGATAAGTTAGATGCTTAGCGCAGCGCGAAGGTCGAGTCTGTGAACATCATGGCCGCCATCAGCAGAAGCGGAGTATCCTACTATTGAAGCGGCACCACCCTTTAACCTTCCTTCTTCGGCTGATATAACCAGGCATGGGACTTGAGATAGTTTTCACAAACACCGATCTTCCAATCTTGTGGAGCATCAAGTATCGCCTATTTGGCGACTCCAGATATTCATGATATGGCATACATGGTTGACAGAGCAGAGGCATGTACGGGCTAGGGACAAGAAGCAGCAGAGCTCCCCGAAACGCGCCAAGGCGCACGGGAAAGAGCCAATAGGCGATAGAACTTCACGCCAAACACAACAGGGTGCACGGCATAAGAGCACGGCGATTGTGGTCCTCCAACCAGGGATTAGTTCCATTCTACAATCTTATGATCACATCACTTATGGCTGAGGCGTGATTAGACGCAGATCTAAGTTCACCATACAAATAGTCTAGGTAAGGCAGACGATATGACTTGCGGGGACCGGACCGCGCGACTGGTGTCCTGTTGTTCAGACGACGAGGATCACTTCACCTCGGTATATATCATACGGCGTAAGGCGTGAAGGGACGCCTCCATCTTCTGGGCGGCTGCTTTACCGAGATATGCACTAGACAGCTAATGTATAGCTATGCTATCGAAACCCATCCGATAGGCACTCAATGATCACAGAATACTTTCATGGCGAGTATAGAATACTTAAGGAGAAAGGGAAACAGTCGTGGCTGAGAAGTGCTTCACTGGACTGCAAGCTGTCGCGATAAGGTTGAGCGCCTGTGAGTGATCTCGCAAATCATAATTTCAATAGGGCTGTGGAAGCAGATCTTGTGGGCGGTCAAGTGTCTCTTTGTTCTCGTGTTGGTGAGCTGAGTTCGATGGGCGAGCCGATGGCGTTTTGAGGACAGTCCATCAAAGCGAACAGTCCATCATAGCGCTGTGCCAGAGCTAGGATGCGAACTGGCTCCAGCAAATCACTTAGCACTAGGATCCACGATGGACAGTTTGACCGATCAGCTTACCAAATTTGTGCCTGGAGGCGTTCTCGCGGAGGTGCATGGGGGGGTCACAACAGTGCTCAACTTTGGCGTGGCTGGAGAGTCAGATTCGTATCCGTCTTGAAAAGACGAAACTCGCTGTCCAAACTATATCACCTCGATTTTGGTTCGCTTTCCTATTGCGAGTACGAGGTGGCGTCTGCTCACGCCCCATAGCCGAAAGATGCTTAAATCTTTAAGTGAACCCCTCTCTGCTTTCCCATGTATGAATCTTTGGACATGATCTATGAGGCAGCAAGTATGTGCATTGACACCTTACAGGGCAGATGATTCGCGGTATGGGGTAGGAATTGGTACTATAAGAAAGAGACCTCTTCAATAATTACCTTCTTATGTCTTTATAGTCTATGTAGCCAGCCGACCCATTGATCCAAAGGCGTTTCCGAGCGCATCTTGGCACAAGCACGACCCGTATCTTGGCAACCCACCGGGAGCCTTCTAGATAGCTGTGCAAGAATGCATAACTTTGACAAATGCATGTGAAATTTTGTGAATACCTGTGCTTACGAAGCACTCCAGTGCAGTGCGAACAATACAGCACGTACGGGACGTATTGGATCCGTTGGCAATGAACATGATGTGTACACAGCATCAAGGTGTGGGGTTCAGTCACATTGTTTTGATTTTGACTTTAGCAGCACCGGTCGCCAAGATGGAGTGAGACTTCAAAACATGCAGCCGCGCCAATCCGATAATCATGTACATCCCTGAGGTGTATCCGTCTTCAAACGCGCCGACTTGTGCGGGCGAGTCACGGTCACGGTATAGATGACCTGAAGGACATTGGACCAACCTCACCAAATCTCAGGTATCTTACCTCAACTGATCAGTTGTGAGCATGGCAACCAGTCACAATGGGAGTGGTTCGCATGGGGAGAAGGACGGGAACACAGTTCCTACATCGTCGCATTCCAATGGTTCCTCCGACAATGTACAGATGGGATCGAGCGCCCCAGCGCAGCGGAAGAAGAGGAAACTACCACCCTTTTTCGATCATTTCAATGCTCGCGACCTGAAGATCTTGTTCCGGTGCTCTGTTGCTTTCTGGGTCGCATCTCTGTTCATCTTCATCAACCCCGTCCTCGATCAATTTGGCCAGGCCACTTTCTTTGCCGGAATCGCAGTCCTCTTTCTACCTCCGTCTGGTGTCGTTCTGGTATTTCTACTTGGTGGCTTCACAGAGATTTTAGGCATGGGTTTGGGATGGGCATGGGGTGTGATCACGTCCAAGGCCGCCCTGGCGACACGGCCCAACTCGGACTTGTTGGCACAAGAGCAGAGACTATCGCAGGTAGCTCAGGCTACAGGTACACCAGTGACGAATCTTGTATTCAATGGACTGGTCCTTGATACTAGAGTCACCATCACCTTCTTCTGCATGCTTGGCCTCTTCATCTACTTGATGGCTAGGTTGCGACAAAAGCTACCGAAGTTCGCTTTCACCGCCATCTTTGCCTGGATCATCGCCGACGTTTGGCTGACGGATGGTCCTCTTCTGCCCACCTTTAATGGGACTCTACCCAAAGTCCTCATTGAGCCTGCGGCCGCCTCCCTTGCGGTCTCGCTAGCTTGTTCGCTTCTTATCTTCCCGGAGTCAACATCCCATTTGACTCTTTATGGAGTCCACAAACTTGTTCAAGCCATTGGCAGTTCGATGGCATTGACAGCTGCATCACTGTCTCAATATCCCTTGAACAATTTGGAGAGCCTCCAAGGCCTGAAGGCAGGACTCATTGGGGGCTGGGCGGCGTTGGAGCCAGCATTCAACTTTCTCCCTTTGGACTTTTCTGTGGGGTACTGGAACGCACAAGATATAGCTGCGATCAAACAACCTCTTAGGGTAATGCTGCTACACGCCTTCAGTCTTATTGATCTTCAGATAAATCAACACCGCGCCAGAGACAAGTTGAACCGGGCTTCTCCACCTGAGCAGGATGCCGAATCTTCCAGTAAGCCACATCAACACGGCAAGCACCAGATGATACAGTCACTCAACCTTCTTTCAAGTCTCAAGCAAGGGGGCGTGGAAGAATCGCTTGTTGAGTCATACCGTGCCCTTTCATCCACCAGTGACCCGTTGATCAGGGCCTGTCAGCAAGCCATCGAAGCACTACTTGATAGCATACATCAGAACAACTCTCGGCGATGGTTTGGTAGACTCAAGCCCGAGCAATTCCAAGAGATGCGACAAAGGCACGAAGCTGCGCTGCATCACCTCAAAGAAGAGCGAGCTCGGTACCCAGTCACTGCAAACAAGGCACTATTGGACATTCACGATCATTTATTTGATGCGACTGGAAGCTTCATCCAAACTGAAGCCTCCCGTCCAAAATTAAGTGGGCTATTTCTAGGTTTCAATTTCGAAGATCGGCTTGTCCGGTTTGCGGAAACGTTGGAGCGACCATTAGCTCATGTTTGTCTACTCGAAAGCGAAAGAACCAAAATCAGAATATGGTTTCCCACAGGACTTCGAAGTTTCTTCTCGTGGGCTTTTGGCAAGACCTCAACACCAGTATTGAACTTGCCAAAATCTGATAGTTTCCCTGAAGTCGACAAGGATGCTCTGAAAGAAATGACTGAAAAACTTCGAGGGACATCCAAGCCCGTAAGAAAACGTGGAAGATTTTCCACCACTGTTTTAGGGTTTGCTCATTGGATATCGAATGATGATGGTGTTTATGCTCTTCGAGTATTGGTCGCCTCCATGTCTGTAGCAGTGGTGGCTGTGACCACACAAACTGCCGGGTTCTTCTGTAAGTCTTATACTTCGGACAATCTTCACGGACTTGCTAATATGATCTCAAACAGATCGAGAGAAAGGTCTCTGGGCCCTCATCATGGCCCAGACAGGCTTGCTCCCCCACTTTTCGGACTTCACTTTTGCCTTTGTAATGCGAGTCATAGGCACAGTCGCTGGCGGCATCGTAGGTATGCTTGGCTGGTACATTGGATCAGGTAATGGGCCCGGGAATCCTTACGGCCTAGCCGCAGTCATGGCCGTCTTATCTGTCGTTGTCATGTGGTGTCGTCTTTACGCCCCTCCACAGCACCTCCCTACTGCGATTATCTTTGGTGCAACCGTTATGCTAGTCATTGGCTACAGTTGGATTGATACGTAAGTGATAGCGCTGCTGAATATTGGAATGTGTCTGACCACAAGTTTAGTCATGTTCCCACCTATGGCAACCCTGGCTACGGCTATACCGTCTTCTGGAGGAGAACTGTGTTGGTGCTCGTCGGATTTGGCGCTGGCTTCATCGTGTCACTATTTCCGTGGCCCACCAGTACTTCGCGTTTCGTTGCGAAAACTCTCGCGCAAGTTGTGCACGCTGAGGCAGACCATTATGCACTGCTCCTTTCCGAATGGCGTAATCTTGAGGACGAAAAGCGTCTGCTTCCCGCTATAGGTGGGACAGCCATCCACTTGGCGGAGACATTGGCAAGTCTTAGAGGCCCGATATCAAACTTGAACTGGGAGTTTTCCTCGTCTGAATTCGATCAGGAGACCTGCACGAAGATCAGCGAGCTGGTTGGGCTAATGAACCAGTTTATCGCGTCCTTGCACATCACAGCTTCCCTTCTGCCTGTCCATCTGAGGACTCGGCTTGCAAGAGTCAATGGTCTACTCGATCATAGATCTGTGGGAGACGTTATGGTTGTACTCGCCGTAATCGAGCAATCGCTGAAGACTGGCGACCCCCTCCCGTCTCGCCTTCCCACACCTCTTGTCAATGGCTGCATCGAGTATGGCCAGGGTTCTCGGCTGGAAACTCTGAACAAGGATCTACTCAGAGATGAGGCATATAGAGGATATACTGTTGCTATAAGCTGCTATCTCGGATTTCTATCGGCAGCAGATGAGCTTGTCCTTGTGCTGAAGCAAGCTCTGGGGGAATCTCATTACGTGCCTGAGGATCTGGCCAACCTGGAGTAGTTTGTCTTTCCTCATTAGTACCTTTTGTCTACCCATACCCAGCTCTCATATCCTCTCAGCTCCCATATCTTCTTCGCCTAGATTTTCATGGAACACTGCTTCCCCTTCAGCCATGACCCTGCCTTTAGTGGATCTCCGCATGATAAGAGCCCGGCAAAGCAACGCAGGTGGTGGGGTAGCTCTTCACCGGTTCACCGAAATGCCCCACCTCGCTTCGCATGACATGTTGTCTTGAGATACAGCTTGATTTCTCTTGAACCGTTCTGATGGAGGTCTGCCTCCTCTACCTGTCACAAAATGATTGAACAAAGGCAGAGCTTTGTTCAAGGTACCCCTGATTGGTCGAACTTGAAGGTGATCCATCGTGGAACGCTGCCACCTCGTGCTTCGTTTTTCCCTTATAAATCCGCCGAAGCCGCCCTTTCCTATTGCCCAGACGACTCTGAAGCAGTCTGCTTGAGTGGCGTATGGAAATTCGACCACTCCAGTGATCCGTACAGAGCACCACGGGGCTTCGAAGAGCCATCATTCGACTGCACAGCATGGCACGATATCACAGTCCCCAGCATGTGGCAATTG
This sequence comes from Dothideomycetes sp. NU200, assembly GCA_027943355.1. Lineage (NCBI taxonomy): Eukaryota > Fungi > Ascomycota > Dothideomycetes > Dothideomycetes sp. NU200. The sequence continues at coordinate 131,932 of BSCJ01000036.1, read as the reverse complement.
CTGGGCTTTGGCAATTCCCATTACACAAATGAACCTTATCCATTTCCTGTCAATCCACCGCATATCCCACCAGATGACAACGAGACTGGCACTTATGTTCGACGATTTACGGTGCCTTCGTCCATGCATGCTAGCCAATTGCGACTGCGTTTCGAGGGAGTTGACTCGGCTTTTCATGTATGGGTCAATGGCCACGAGATTGGGTATTCGCAAGGATCAAGAAATCCATCCGAATTTGACATAACCGAGCATGTGAATGCTGAGGAAGACAATGTGCTTGCCGTTAGGGTGTACAAGTTCTGTGATGGCAGTTATATTGAAGACCAAGGTGTGTAGACCTTGTCTTTCTCATCAACAAATGCTGACTTTATGATGCCAGACCAATGGTGGCTATCAGGAATCTTTCGTGACGTTTTCCTCGTATCATTCGCGCCGTTGCATATCCAAGACTACCACATTCAGACCGAGCTTGACGAAGACTATCATGACGCAGATCTTTCTGTTCGAGTCTTGACACATGGTCTTGGCCAGCTCAAACTGACACTTTTCGATCGCGACAAGACAACAAAGGTTGCAGAAAGTGTAACGGAGGTTGAAACAGACTCATCTAGCTTGAAAGTCATAATTCCAGTGCAAGCGCCGAGAAAGTGGACGGCAGAAGATCCCTATCTGTATCATCTGTTGCTCGAGTTCGGAGACAAGCACGTTGCTCAACGCGTTGGCTTCCGCAAGACCGAACTCAAGGATGGGATATTCACCGTGAATGGTAAACGAATCGTCTTCAGAGGGGTCAATCGTCATGAGCACCACCCAGAACAAGGGCGAGCGGTAGGCTACGACCTAATGCGACACGATCTTATCACCATGAAGCTTCATAATATCAACGCTATTCGAACCTCACACCAACCGAACGACTATCGTTTGTATGAACTTGCCGATGAACTCGGCTTTTGGGTCGTGGACGAAGCCGATCTTGAGTGTCATGGCTTTGCAAATGTCGAGGAGACAGCACTCTCACTCGAGGATCGCGCAAAGCCTTATCCTGAGAGAAAGACTATCATCTATGGCGATGCCGGGAAATGGATCACGGACAACTCAGACTGGGAGGAAGCATATGTGGACCGGATGAAGCAACTTGTGATGAGAGACAAAAATCATCCGTGTGTTATTATGTGGTCAATGGGAAATGAGGCCTTCTATGGGAGAAATTTCCAAGCCATGTACGACTGGGCTAAATCTTATGACCCAACCCGACTCATCCACTACGAAGGCGACACGCATGCGCAGACTGCAGACGTCTTTTCCTTGATGTACCCGGAACTCAGCATCATCCGCGACTTTGCCGCAGATTGGGAAGGCAAAAAGCCACTCTTATTGTGTGAATACATCCATGCTATGGGCAATGGTCCAGGTGCCATCAAAGAGTACATTGACGAATTTTACAAACATCCATGTCTTCAAGGTGGCTTTGTTTGGGAATGGGCCAATCACGGCCTTGTCACGGAAAATGAGAAAGGCGAGAGATACTACGGTTATGGAGGGGACTTTGGTGACCAGCCCAACGATGGAAACTTCGTCATGGATGGACTCTTGTTCTCTGATCACACACCTACTCCCGGACTGATTGAGTATAAGAAGGCTATCGAGCCTGTTCAGCTCATCAATGGAACCAGCACACATGCTACAGTGATCAACAGGTACGACTTCGCGGATCTTGATCAGCTACAATGTACAGTTTTCGTTGTGAATGAAGATAGTACGGACATGATCGGTACCATCACCATACCCTCCACACTACCTGGTAAGACTGGAAAGCTTGAAATCGACGGCGCTCCTGATGTCCTCCAAATTACCTCAGATACCTATCTCGACCTCTCATTCACACTCCGCGAGGATACTCTGTGGGCAAGTAGAGGCCACGAGATAGCAAGATTGCAATACCCGTTACGTGCAACAAGTGGCGGCCATGTGGCGCCAAAGACGCACGACCCACTTTCAATTGCGCAATTGTCCTCGACAGTCCTTGAGATCACAGGGACATCTTCAATTTGGAAATTCGACTGCGTGGCAGGAACGCTCTCTTCATGGGAGAAGAAAGGCAAAGAAATAGTTCATGCTCCAATGACACTCGACCTGTTTCGTCCAATCACGGACAACGACGCCGAGAATGTGGGCAAAGAATGGAAGATCAAATTTGCGCATCTGGTAAAATCCCATACTGTGTCAGTTGACTGGACATCAGCCGCTGATGATAGGACTGCAATCATCACCTGCAAGCAGAGAATTGCTCCTCCGGTTCTAGAGTGGGGTATAGAAGCCACTACAACTTACACATTCACCAGCGGCTCTGTTCGTGTTGAAGTTGACGGCGTCCCCAAGGGCAAGAACCTGCCCTCATGCTTTCCTCGAATCGGCTACACATTACCGCTTGCTTCCGACTTCGACGCTGTAGAATGGTTCGGACGTGGCCCAGGAGAGTCCTATCCCGACAAGAAGCTGTCGCAGCTTTTCGCTAGACACTCCATAGCCATCGATGATCTATGGACGCCATACGAGTTCCCTCAAGAGTCAGGGAATAGGAGCGACGTACGATGGGTCATGTTCAAGACTGGCGCAGCATCGAATGACGGGACCACCACGACCCTCACAGCGAGATTCTTGAATAGACCTGAAGGGTGCAACTTTTCCGCTAGTCATTACGCGGCGCTGGACATCGATGCAGCAAAGCATCCGTTCGAGTTGGAGGCAAAGAAACGAGACGGAGTGAAAGTGCGTTTGGATCTAGCACACAATGGGATTGGAACTGGAAGTTGTGGTGAGTTGTCATCTGCTTCGTTGTGTGGTGCCATACGTCATGAAACTGATAGATGCGTAGGTCCGGCTGTGTTGCCACAGTACACATTGAAACCAGAACCTTTCAATTTTCAAATCTTGTTCACTTAAGGATTGGGAGGCAAACACCAGGATTTGGGAGATCATTCCAAAGCGACAAGGGAGAGGTGGTGTGACTGTTTCTCATCTCCATCCTTATTTAGTACAGGAAAGGATCTACGCTTGTCGATCGACTTCATATTGTGATCCAATCTGTAGTACACTGAAACATGTCGACCCGAGATGCTACCGAGATTGAAAGAACCGCAATTGTTGAACACGTCCAACAACTTGAGGCCTAGGAGCACCAACACTATCACAAACGCATTGCCACTTCTCCATATCATTCAAATTCAACCATATGATCGTCGAGCAAGTATTGCTACATATTGCAGTGCTAGCCAAGAACGAGACCGCAGAAGTTGGAGCCAAACAGAAGTATTATTGATAGTGTAGATGCGTAGAGCAAAAACGGTGGCTAGAATGAGTACAAATATAAGCTCCCTGAATCTGGGATGATTGTCCGGAGGAAAGAAGGTAGCACGCAGGTAAGGAAGACACTTGTGAAATAAAACGAGTGTCTGAGCCAGGTCGGACAAATAGCAATCTCCTCCAAGTCCTTCTCTGATATGGCTCGGGGTTTAGTCGGCAAAGATAATGCGAACGTCGTGGCAGCCTTGTAGATGAAGTGTACCAACTCATCTGAAATCACCACCTCCCAGGCAGCGGCTGAGAGGGGGGTACCTCTGGGTCTTCTTGCACATGGAGATGGCTCCAGAGACCCAATCGACACCGGCGTAGCTACCGTGACCATGGTCGTCAGCCATCCATGTACCGACTTGCGTCAGGGCACCAGGGCAGCCTCGGAAGGTACGACCATAGCGACGAGTTGTGAGAGGCTGGGTGATCATGACACCGCACTTGCCGTCTTCAACAGTTCCACCGGTGGTGATCGAGGTCGTGGTGGTCCAGGTACGGGAGAATTGGACACCAAAATCAGCTTCCAATTTATCAGCGATGAGAGTTGGGTTGATGTTTCCGGAAACGGTCACAGCGTTTGCGACAGAGTCTGCTCGTTCAATCATGGTCAGCGCGAGTCTCGATTCTGAAGATAGTCAATCATGCTTACATCCTTGCAGGACGTTGATAGTCATGGCGCCGTTGGCGCACACCACTTGAGACATCTGGACGTCCCAATCAACGAATCGCTGAGTCGTATCGGTAACGACGGATACTTGGTTATCGCAGCTAATGCCACGCTCATCAAGAGCGCCCTCGGTATAGTTGTGATTGTCATGAATGGATGTGAATTTGAGGAACGTGTCATTGACAGCAGGAGCTTTGGTGAGGTAACCTGCAGCCTCTACCTTGGACATCCAGTCCGCATGCTTCATGACTTGGTCTATACTGGGTCAGTAAACTTTGTTTCATGACAAGACAATGAGCCGACTGACTTGTTCCATTCTTGTGGAGGACCATAACTTCGTCGTGATGCATGGCAGGCATTCTGACCTCAAGCTCGCCAATGGGCGAAGCAGTGATGGCCGTTGCGGCGCAGAGCGCAAAGAATATGTGCGAAAGCATGTTGGCAAAGGAGTGTTGGTAGTGAAGATGAGTTTGTGAGAGAAGTGAGTTGTCTTTGTCTGCTCTTCATAGCAAGGCAGTATACCTTTATATATCAACACCCAAGAATGCTCCCATTGTCTCGCCAAGTCGTTCTCAGTCCGTTCGCAATCACTTGCCTTTCGTTTTGTCGTGGGTATAGTTCACCGACAAATGCGCAAGTGTTGCCTTCATTTCTTTGGTTATCGACCCATTGGCAACATCAAGGTGCGACATGCCCTGTGATGCAATGAGTGAGTAATACGGACGTCCTCGCCCAGTCCAGCCCAAAGATACCGATTCGTATTCGCCGAGACCTGAATCACCCAAGCAAAAGCATGTCTGATTGTTTTGACGTTCGAGCCAACGACGATGTCCAGCAGCGACATGCGTGACTGAGATCGACCATTTCCTTGAATGAGCAGTCGGGCCGGTAGAGCTTTGATGGTCCCTTTGCCAAGTAAGCTATATTGCAGCACTGAAGCGGTATTGTTTCAGACTTTGCGGAGAATGGAGGTACGAGGCAAAGCATTATGCCAATGCTTGATCGCTGACCCTGGCGTTTCAATCTCTTGTTTCTGTAACACTTCTTGCTGACGTGCTTCTGACTGCCTTGAATGGGTATGAGGGTTGCCACCTACATGACCATTGAGCGCGAATATTCGCATACACAAGAAGCTCGTTCGCACTGTGTCGGCTACACTCCGAAACAGTCCTTCTCTGCCATGCTTCGAATACCATTGGCCTATGGTAGCTCTGTGTACAGTCTTGTAGGGTTGGCAGATCTGCTAAGCTCGGGCACTGACTATATTTAAGCTCAAGCACGAATTTGAGCTTCAGGCTCTAAGTTAAGCAGATTGTTGAAACACATCTCTATCAAATGCCATGTGGTACTCGTAAGTGTCTAATGGCGCTTGCTGATTCGCCATGGAATATCGCCAGAGTCTCCCCTATCTCGACTTCTGCACCCACGTGGTTGTTATGGTCCAAAGTCTACTTTTCCAGGAGCTCAATTTTGTTACCATGATGTGTGCACGTCCTTAACGACAAGGTCACGTGTGGTGACCGGTTTCTTGGCTACATCCCTTCAGACGCCTTAATTATATGCATGTTCTGGCGTACCTGTCAAAGTTACAGCCTGTGTCACCTACTTTGGCAGCTCTGGCAGTGATCGCTTGCCTCTCTACAACAACCAAACATTGAACTGCCTACTCTTGAGAGATGCTCTTATCATTGATAATGATGCGAGGTCTTATACGTTGAATACGATGATGAACGCCGCTCCCCATGGGATCCCCTCATTGTAAGGGCCGTGCGTGGGCACTTTTTCTGGATTGCGAACGGCCCGATTTGCGGAGGATACCGTAATGGTGCACATATCAAAGACACGAGCAGGGCCCACTCACGAAGATTGATGGACACGAAACAAGCATGGCACATTCGGCCTTTGCTAGAAGCAGATCAAGGCCATGACTCTATCTCAATCTTACATAAAGTGTCAATACGAAATGGCTAATCAAAAGGTACAACACTCAAACATGGCGGCGCAGAGCCTAAACACGAGTATTGTCTTTGCTTCGCGAATTCGGCTGTCAATATACGCCGTGCTGTATTCCTTTCCCCATATGTCAAACAGCTGCATCGAAGGTCCCAAGTGAAATCGTAGGAAAGTATGGATAAATTGAACCATGACCCCCAGCCCAGCCTGTATTCTCACCAACACTCCTCAATATTTTCTTTTCAAATAAACAACCTTGCAATATTCCTTGTCTCAATTCACACTACTTCAAGATGAAAGTGACTCTGACTACCTTCTTTGTTGGATTCCTGTCTGCAGGGTTAGTGGCATCTATAAAGGCTCTTGCGCTCATAACTTCATACATCTGCTGAAAAGAACACCTCGCTAACACATTCCTGCTTTTGCAGAGCTGTCGCACGCCTCCACAGTGCTGCCGTCTGTGTTCAGGACAGAACCTACGCTCCTATCGGTGGCACTGCTTTCAGCCCAAGCCAGACCTGGGCCAAGAACTACGTGATCGATACTACCGCCACAAAGTGTGCCTGTGAATACTACCACAACCGCAACACTGGAAACAAACAATGGGACAAGTGTCCTGATTGTACTTTCGTATGCTACACATCTCTGCAGCGCTGTAATATAAGCCGACCACTAACGATCATAGGATGGTCTGCAATGCAACTCTGCTGGATGGCATATTGGCGGCGACGAGGTCAGTCCTTCGACATCCTACTACATGACACGAGTCCTTCATATGTATATGCTGAAACTTCCCTTAGATGACCTATTACTGCCATGATAAGTGCGGGTCCCAGGGCGCTGAGGCGAACTAGGCACGGAATCGCATACTCTTTCTGCTGTATTTGACCTATGCTTCTCGGACAGAGTTGGATGGTTGCGGAGCTGTGGCTCTTATAACAGACTAGACTTCTCTACTCTTCCAGACTTTTCAGGGTGCTTGTTTCCCTTGCATCGTCGTTTTGATATCGTTTTTGAGCTTTACGTTTATAGCGAACAGTACTACAGTTGTATACCCTTCCGACCTTCAGCTCACGACTCATGCTGTAGGGCTTGCAGCCGCAACTTCTTATGCATGAACGAGGTTCTAAGCGACACCAATGGAAGCACCATGTTATATGTTATTCAAAACTCTGCATACGACTCTTGGGTCCTTGCCAACGAGGACTGTCTCCCTTTCCATGTTTCGTCCTCAATTTTTCGCGATACATTCCCTCCACATCTTTCAGGCCTGGTCTTTTCTTAAAGTCTACTCATCATCAACCTCGTCATCCACCTCGTCATTGGCAAAGTACAAATTGTCAGTCATGTAGTCGTACTGTTCCAGTCCAGCATTGGGGTCATAAACGTGACTCTCACTCTGCTCTGCAAAGAGCGTCTCATTGTAGGTAGACGGGATAAGCACCTTGTGACCCTTAGCAAAGGTGTTTGGGACTCTGATGCGCATGCCACTGAGCAGACGGTAGCTTCGATGAGTAGGGACGGAGGAATCTCTCTTCATGGCAGCACGTCGCCTGCTGTCATCATCATCGGTGATTTCGCCATTGCGATCCCATTCGTTGCCATCGGGGTCGCAGTCATCGCTGCTATCAGAGCAGTATTGCAATGTGCCGGCATTCGAAAAGGTCTGCTCGAATTGGGCAGGAGCATTGCCATTCAGGCCTTGGTTGTTGGACCATGGGCCGGTTGATCGGAAAAGTTGAGAGAGACGAGCTCCTTGACCTATGGAACATATTGAGTGAGCATTCGAATCTTTGAAGTGTTTAAAGAAATTATCAGAGCCACACTTACGAGCATTCTGACCACGAGGAACACATCTGTTCACAGGCAGGAGGTCTGTACGGTCTGCATCACTGGTGCTACCAAACGGATACTCGTCACATTGATTGGCTCCGGTTCCGTCTGAGCAGTGGTTGTTGTTGCCGCAACCCGCGTTCGTGGCACGAGTGGCCTTGGTATTGCCGGCGTAGTTGTCCCATGTGAGCGAGGTGCCATATCCTCGACAGAATGCTCCATAGCACATGTTCTTGCAGACATCGGGGATGTCAACACTGGTATCGGTGTTATCGGTACAGATCCAGATGATGGTACCAGGGTCGGGACCGTTGGTGGCCTGGCGCTCCTCGATGTCGGATGGGTACGCAATGGCGAGTCCAGAAACGAGGACCACTGCAAATGTGGCGGCGAACGTCTTCATGTTGATGGAGTTTGGAAGACTACAAAATGCTGTGTTCAATGGATATAGTATAAATGAGTACAAGACTGATGATATGGACTCTCAGAGTGCGATCCATTGCTCAATATATAGCTAATATCCTTCGAGATGGTCGACTCATTGCTGGATGCCTCGATTGCATCCTGTGATCAATCGTGCTCATTCCTCTATGCTTTTCTTAGAACCAACAATCAATTAGAAGTCTTGGATGTTTCAGTATCGTCGTCAATTCTTTCAGAGAGCCTGCCGTATCATACCAGAGATCAGATTGCCAAGGCTTGTGAGGAATGTGTTTAGTCCATGAATTTACTATTTCTTGATCGCAAAAGGTCGGCAATGCCATCCTTCGTGCAATCATCACGGTGGCCTTACAAGCAGTGTTTCAACTAAGTGATTGCCTCTTTCGGCCTATGATTCAGTACAACGAAGAAACAACGACGATCAAGCACTACCATTGATTGGCGGATATTGCCAGAGCGATGCTTCCAGAGCTGTGCTACCCGGTATCGTGGCTGTGACTTGGTCAGTGATGGGCAGGGCATCACGATCTGGGATCCTAACGGAAATCTCTGATGCACGTGTGGTAACCTGAAAACTCATGTGGCTGCTCAACTGTACGCACGATGACCAACGTCGAGGAAAGAAGCCTGTTCCATCCAGGCCGAACATCTCCTGAATATTGGCGGAGCGTCTTTTGCGTGGGCGGAGCATCTTTATTGATGGAGAAGAGTGCCGATCCATATTGATAGTAATATAAACACAACATCCTGATCATGCAAGTTGCAAAATAAAGACAATTGGTTGACCATCAATCTTGGCGACCCCGCAGCTGAACAAAGAAACCAACATTCCAGGTTACAGCACTAATAACCAACACTCGTACCTGTTTCATCTTCTTGAAAACCATCTCTCGATCTTCTGATGCAAGGCACGAAAGTCGGCTGCGATAGGTTTCCCGAATCGACTCAAAAACTATTACATAAAGATTCTCTTTGGGACAAGTATCAGGCGACCCATTTGCAAGGGGCAGTGAAATCTGCTGCTGCATGATGTTTTGACCTTTTCTGCGTTTGCACGGGTGTCCTTGTGCTCATACAATCGCCCCGTCTCAGCGACTCGAAGCGTCTCTGCAACATCCTCACAAAGTTTCTTCAACATTTCTCCAAAATATCTCTGGCATCTCTCAAGCACCTCTTCACCACTATCGCTCAAGCATCTCATCAAGATTTCCCCACCGTGGCTTCAACACAATTGCATCGAACAGATTCCATATTGTACTCTGACCAATCCAGAGACCTTCCAAGCATGGCAGATTCACCAGATCTCTCCCTTCCAGACGAAGCACCGGCAGCTTTGGCTCACTGGAAAGACACTTCCTTTGAGGTATCCAGCTTCCCACTCTACTCCCTGATCGACATCCCGCAAGACCAGATGATCGAAATCGTCGCATCCATCAACAACGCCGCCCAAGATTATCTTGGTTTCGCACCCGGAGAACTCGAAGACCTGGGTCTCGTAGCCAATCCAGCACCTGAGTGGAACTTCTCTGGTAAAAGTCTGAGGGACATCCTAGACTACCACGCCGCTCTCGATTTTACTCCCGCAGATGGTGTGCTTGACCCAAGATATTGCGCCCTGGCTTTCATCGTTGTGGCCACCTCGTCCTGGCAAACAGAGGGTTTATTGCTTGTCGGATTCGACTTCAGGCACCAAGACAGTATCATCCCATCTTCCTGCCGTGCACTGCCCGAGAAACTTGGCGCCGGGCTGATCAGTCTTCGGCAGGGGGACGAAAACGAAGGATTCGTGGATACTAGGGATTTCGTCGCCATCCGCTAGCTGGCCTAGCCTGGCCCGAGTTGCGCGAGCTACAAAAGGACGTTTTTTGGCGTTAGGGAGAGAGAGAGAGTAATGGGAAGTGATGATGATATACGAACGACACCCCCCACACACGTCTATAGCCTCGGGGTCAATCTCAGCCAGATACTCTTCCTCGTGCATAGCCGCTCTGATCAATGCATTGGCGTGTAGGACCCCCGCTGTCTTGGACACTCACCCATAAGCTAAATTGACAGCCTCGACATCTTTGTCGTTGCGAATGAAGACACGCGTGTGGACTAAATCCGCCATTTGACCTGCCTAGAGCATCCAAAGTACGCGCGATGATGTCTGATATAGCTATGATTTGTTTCGCCGCAGATGTTCCGCCTATGACTCGGATGTGGGAGGGGGAAAGGAAAGGATGGCAAAGGCGTTCAGGGTACCAAGAATCTTGGGCAGACCTGTGCTTTATCTATTATCAACACTAACAATCTCATTGCTTCCACTATCGTCAGAACGATCTACTTTTGCTCCGACATCTCTTTCCATTCCCTCCCTTCCCAGAAGCCAAAAAACAGAAACATGGCGGATTAAAGGACTACAAGATACTAAAGCGGCAGCGAAAACGACAAGGAGTTAAGAATGTATATATACATGCTGTGTCACTTGCGAAATGCGTGTTTCCACCTTACAGCAGGAGATTACAAGGGGAAAAAGGAAATGGATTGAGAAACGAGGGTCAGTTACCAGATTCGGGCCTGCAAAAATAACCACTCAAAGGGAAAATTTGATTGAACCCTAGAACGAGATGGCGATGTTGATGATGATGATGGGAAGGGATGATCTAATAATGTATAATAGAGGTATACGAGTAATAGAACAAGAGAAAACGTTGATGAAAACCAAAAAGTATTGGTTGGTATAAAGAATACGAAAACAAGAAGAACAAAGAAGAAAAAGAAACGAGTCAAGTCAGACAGACAGCTGAACAAGATGTGACGGTCTTCGTCATGTCTGTCGGGGGTATGTGTGGTAGCCCTCCCTCCAATCTCCCTCTCACGACTTCTTCTCCTTGTCGTCGTCACCGTCACCGTCCCCATCTTCCGGCGGTTTCGGTGTCTGCGTAGGCGTGGGCATCTCCATCGGCGTGGAATATGCTTCGTCCTCTTCACCATCTCCATCGACAGCCTCCAGCCGCTTCGCCTCGTGCTCGCCGAAATGGCCATCAAAGCCAAAGTTCTGGCTGCCGCTTCCTCCTCGCCCAGATTCGGAAGTGGTAGGTGATGGCGGACTGACGATAGTGATGGGTGGGCTCGGCAACGGCGGTGACTGCAGCGGTTTCGAAAAGCCTCCTGATACAGAAGATGCCGCATGTCCTCCATCTCGACTGCTCGTCACGCTTTCTGTTTCGGTGACTGCAGTCCCAGGTCGGGAGAAGACAGCATGCTCGCCGCCATCCTCGCCGGTAGCGGATTCCTCCGGGATGCTGATCTGCGGTGGGCGGTCCACCTCCGATGTCGAAGTCTGCCCAGCTCTTCTTCGCCGTCGGCGCGCTCGTTCGTCGTCGGCAGATTCACGTCGTCGCCGGACACGCAAGCTCTCGCTTGGACCGAGAGGTTCGCCGTCGGCGCCTTCGCCTGAAGCACGTAGACTTTGCATGAGGGAGGCAGCACGGTCGGCCACGTCTTCGCTTTCGGAAACGGCACCCCCATCTGCTGATGTGGATGCATCGCCTGGAGCGAGAGATTGGTTGGCGGAAGAAGAGCCCGGCCTTCCACCGCTGGCTGCCGATTCGGGACTTAGAGGAGGTCCTTCGTCTAGAGGATCGGGAACGCCTGCTATATCGGGCATCTTTTGCCCAGATGCGACACGTCTTTGGTGACGGTCGTTGAGACGGGCACGACGTCGTCGGTCGCGTGTGTCTCGTGTTTGAGGAGCTGCTGCACGGAGCTTCTCCAAAAGAGTATCCATTGCACCAGTAGATGCTGGTGATGGTGGGCCGCTCTCGCCGATGCTGGCAGAGAGGGCAGATGCTGTGGTTTGTTGCTTGCGACGCATGGAGATTTCATTGCGCTTTTGAGTCTCCTCGGAAGTAGTGTTCTTCTCGCGGGATTTCTGTGAAATTGATATTTAGCATATATCCCATGTTAAGCACACACGTCAAGACAAACCTTGTATTCGTTGACGAAGTTGGCAAGCTTGCCAAAGAACTCTCTTCTCGCGTTTTCGTCCTTGTTATCATCACCGAAGAAGGTGAGAATGTCATCATAGACTCTCCTCATCTCGTCGAGATATACTTGCATCTGTTCCGCTTTCCTTCTCGCGTCCTTCATCGACCTTTGCACAACCTGACTCACGCGATCTTCGGGGTGGAACTTGCGAGCATCGCTGAGGTTACCAGAATCGAGGGACATTTGAACGTTCTTGATGTTGTCGATATATTTCTTGGCGTCCACAGCCAATTGCTCCACGTTCAGCTTCTGCGCTGTTGCAACGCCAGCAATATCTTCTGGGAAGTCGGCCCATTGTGGGTATTGTCTTCGAACAACACGTTCGACATAGTCCATCAACGTCGACTCGTTCTTGTCGTCCTTGACCATGCCAAGTCGTGCCAACGAGCTTAATTTGAAACCAATGGCTTGCTTGTTGGAATCATTCATGTAATTACCGATATCCAAAATAAGACCAAACACGGGCATCAGCCTGACCGAATCACGAAGCGATTCCGATGTCGAGACTACCATCTTCAACTTTTCTGAAATCTCGTCGTATTCTGCTTCAAAGGTTCTGGTGAGGCTCAAAGCTCTCATTCTAGCCTTCCAATAATGGTGGAGCTCGAAAGCAGTGTAGAGATAGAGCTGATCTTCTCTGGTAAGCTCGGTCGGATCTTGCTCTCGAGGTGTTTTGAGTGCATCAGGTCCAGTCCAATCTTTGCTGTATGGTGCCATCAATTTGGCTGTGTTATCAGGAATGACACACATGTCCTCGTGTTGCAAAAAGTCCATAACAACGGGATTCTCAAGAATCTCTTTGTCGCAGTGCACAATCATGCGCACGATATCGTCCACCTCTCGCTGCGAAAAGACAGCCATGGAGATTTGGAATTTTTGCATGAGGTTGCTGGCAATGACTTGTTTCTTGTCGCTCTTCTTAGGATCTTTCTTGCCAATTGCCTTGATCTCCTTGGCCATGAACAAGCGTTCAATCTCATCCAGGATACCCTTCTTGCTGAGTTCTGCATACTTTTCTTCCTTTTGGCCGGAAGTTGGCGTATGTTGAGCCCACATGGTGACTTCGGGAGCATCGACTTTCTCCCAATGCAGAGCCTTGAGCTTCTTCTTAGGACGTGCAAAGCCAAGTCCAACAGAGGAATTGGTTGGAAGCATCGGTCCCCTTGGCAGGAAGCCACCTCTCATTTGTCCAGGCATAGGCGGGGCGCCTGGTGGCGGTGGAGGAGGTGGTGCACCAGCCATTCCAGGAGGCGGAGGCGGTGGAGGTGGTGCACCGCCACTGAAACCTGGCATCGGAGGAGGCGGTGGTGGCGGCGGACCGCCTGCACCAAAACCTGGCATAGGAGGTGGTGGAGGAGCGCCTGAACCAAATCCGGGCATCGGGGGAGGGGGAGGGGGCGCTGGGCCTACAAAGCTCGATCCCGGCGGCCCTGGTGGAGGTGGCGGTGGCGGAGGTCCCGAAAATCCAGGCATCGGAGGTGCAGGTGGTGCGGGAGGACCAGCGGCGCCATCAAATGATCCTGGGATAGGCGGTGGAGGCGGAGGTGCAGCTCCATTGAACTTGGCACTTGCAGGTCTTCCTGGCGTTGCATCTGAAGGTGTCTTTGGAGAATCAGATTCGAGACTTGGATGTGAAGGACCTGTAGTAACACCATCTCCTTCGTCATCGCTGGCGTCAATCTTGGGTACCTTTGCCGTGATATCATTGAGGTACCCAGCCTGCGCTGAGCTGACCTTTGGTCGATGCATTTGAACGATGCGTGGCTTTTCGAAAACGGCATCATCGTCATCTTCGCCCTCATGCGTACTGACATCACTCTCGTTACGATTATCTCCACCGACGGGTTTGCGAGAGATGCCACTTCTGCCTCTTGCGCTCCCAATTGCAGCACCAAGATAGCCGTTCTGGGTGATGCGATCTGCGAATGCATTTTGCTCTTCACTTCCTCCGGCGCCCTCCATCTGCTCACGTAGTTCTCGGAGCTTGTCCGATGGACTGACTTGTTGCCAGACCTTGCCCTCCAACTTGGCCTGCGTCTTGGCTCTCTCCAGTTGCATTTGAAGCTTGTCCATGAGTTTCTCACGGTCCATGATGCCTTGCATGGCATTTGCGTGTGCCACTCCGTCCTTGCCAGCGGCTCTTGCATGAGAGGCGGCAATGTCCTGGGCATCCCGAAGCATGAGATATAGTTCTCTGGTCTCGAGTTCGTTGCGTTGAAGCTCCTGAGCTCGTAGTCTCTGAACCTCGGCAACTTCGGCTTTGTAGGCCTCGAGTTGACGTTGCTGTAGATCTATGATGGCGGCCTGTTCGGAGAGCTGTTTCTGCAGCTTGGCTACCATACCGTCAGCTCCGAGGGCGATTTGGGAACGCATCTCATCTCGTTCGGCAAGTGCTGATTCAGCAATCTGGCGAGCTTCAATTGCTTCATCTCTTGCTTGACGGGCCTCTGAATCGGTGTACAGTTTGTCCATCAGACTCTGTACAGTAAAGTTGAGACTTTGCTTGAGATCCATGTCGGGTAGTCGGCGGTCCATAGCCACATAACTCAGCATGGCGTCTACGAGTTGGAACATGCGGAGTCTGTCTTCGCCTTCATTGTCACGGATGAGCAATAGATGCTGCAAAGCAGAAACAAAGTAGTCTCCAGATTGACTGCCTTCGACCTTTGACATGATTGCGTCGACGATTTGTTTGGGATCGTTGAGGTCTTTCATTTCTTCCTGTGCAGTATCCAGCATACTGCTGTTCTCCTGTTCGAGCAGATCTTCGTAGTCGATGGCTTCATTCTGACGGTAGCGAGCAATCTGTTTGTCAATGATGTCGTACTGGAAGTTTTCCATTTTGGTGAGGATACGCTTGATGCCGCATGCTGTGAACTGGGCTCTGATGTGGCATCTGAGGTGCAAGTCTCTCTCCGGAGCATCTACGACCATGTTGACGAGGAAGAGAGAGGCCACGGCGTATTCCATGAGCAGGTTCTCCATACCGATACCGCCGCTTCGTACTTCGTCGCTGGCACCGACCAGACTGCCCATCTTGCCCCGACCATCAGTAGTGACTTCAACGATACGCATCCAAGCATCGAATCTGCCATTTTCACCCTGAGCAGCCTTGAGCTGGTCAAGTGCGAGGAGTACCTTCTGGTGACCTTTGCCATCGGCCCAGTGACAGAGAAAGGTCAGGACTTCGCTGACAAGCTTCCTGGTGTTTAGTCGTGGTGAGATGAGTGAGGCAGCCAAAGACATGACGACAGGAGTGTGTTCAAGAGCATCATCGGCGCCGTATTTGTTATTCATCAAGGCTTTGAGACATTTGACAATATCGTACTCGCGATCCAGATCCTTGTCGCTGGTGGAGCCCAGGACGGGGGTGGGACCCGAGCCCTGTTTGCGGTTGATCTTGTTGAGGACATTGGCGAGGGCGACCTGGCCTTGAGCCTCGACAAACGCCTTTACCCAGCCGATGGGTTGTGTTCGCAAGCTGACGGCCAGACTTTGAAGGAGTTTGGGGGAAATTGAGTTGTCGAGGATCTTCCTGACATACCACTCGGGACTGCCCTCCTCGTCGGCGCGTCCCAGCAAACCGATGGAGCTCTCATGGCCGATTGTGGAACGGGCGTATTGCCTCTTCTTCTGCTCGGCCTGCCATTCGGCCAGTCGATCCTGGTGTACGAGGGTCCACTTCTTGGAGATTGGATATGCCTCCATCTGTCGCCTGGCCTGCTCGGGCAAACTCTTCCATCCTCGCTTGTGCATCAACTCGATAAACTCTTGCTCGATGATGCGGTCATCTGAGGGGCGGTTCATGACAAAACCATCGGGGGAGAAGTTGGCAGTCGAACTCGCGGCCGAGGGGTGTAGACTGCCGAGGAGACCGTGGTTCTGGGACTGGCGCGTCGTCGAGGGGGCGAGCTGTGGCATCAAGGTGCCCGAGTCTAGTGACATGGAAGGAAAGCCCTGGGAGAAATTGCTCATGGAAAAGGCCATGGACTGACGGCCGGCCGAGTTGTCCGAACGAATGCTGGCCTGGTCCGACGAGGCGCGCGTGTTGATCGAAGGGTCGTATAGTGACTGTTCGTAGGAGCTCGTGCGGCCCACAGCAGACAGCGTGTACTGCGAGCCATGTGGCGGGGGCTTAGGGGGTGGCATGGAAGAGTCGACGGCGGGGTATTGGTGGAAGTCGGTGCCGCCCTTGTTAAGGTGATGCGGCAGCGGATCCCGACTTGATGGCCGTTCATCTTTGGGTAGCGAGCTGACGTGCGTGGGTATCTGATTGTTGCGGCTGGTCGTGTCGTAGGGGATCGAGGTGATGACTCCTGCCTGGGGCGCGAAGCCTGCGCTGGGCTCTAGTTGGCGCGAGTCGAATGTGTTGACGGAGCTGCGATAGGAGTGACGCGACGAGTGCGAGTGCGAGTCGGGCAGGCTGGACGACATGGAGGATGATGATGTTGTTGTTGGCGTGTCGGGAGGGGCCAGTTCGTGTTGGTTCTTGTCCTTGTCCTTGTTCCGCCGCGAGAAGAAGGACTTGCCGCCAGACGACTGCCGTGTCTTGCCATCATTGGAGAACATGGTTGGCTATCTCCTTCTCTCTCTCTTCTCCCCTTCCTTGCTTTCTCTCTATACCACTGCTGGAATAGAGGCGCTCCTCTCTCTTTCAGTCTTGATCCTCTCTTTGTGTGCTCTTTGTGTCTCGTCCGAGCTCTTCCTCTGACTTCTTCAAGACCAGTCTCCGGCCGATATCACCTCCCAGCTCTTGCGGCGTGTACCATCCTCTGCCTGCACGTGTAGAGTGGTGATGCTGTCTGTTGCTCTGTCGCGTGCGCGCGCACCTTGGTTCAACTCTTTCTCTCCACCCAACCCTATACCGGACACGTGAGACCGAGACAAGTCAGAATTTAATTCAAATCCAAGGTGATGGCCGTGGAACAGACGCTGCACCTCCCTCCTTTCTTGGCCTGGCCTGGAAACAGTAACCACCGACAGAAATGGGCGGGATCGGGTGAGCCAATACAGAGCCAGACGAGACAGCGTTGCTATCGATTGCTCAAGCCAAGACCCGTTGTCGGGGAACGCGGTCAACTGTCTTACTCTAGTAGTCTATGCCGTGCACAACTTTCCACACTCCGAACAATCCATCATCATTGAGTCCATGTCCATACTGAACGGTCACGGCCCTGCTTCAAAACTGCCAAGACTTACGGAGGGAGGTGGACCCTGAACTTAATCTCCTATACCACCAGACTTCCTAAATCCTCCTAGCGCTCCCGCTTTTAACAGTCACCGCCTTGCCCTTGCCCTTCCACGTCCTGTCGTCCTCCATGTCCCTTCATCTTCCCATACGGTACCGTGACTCGAGTACTTTCTACCTTGTTACCTCAATTCAACACTGCACCAAATCACATCCTGCCCTTCAATCTTCACATGCTCTCAACCACATGACCCTTTGAACTTGCTTCGTGTTTCTGTCTCAAGACTGCCTCCTACATTATTCCACCCTATTGCTCCTTCCTGTTTACCAACTCCACTAACACTCATTGCCGAATTGACAAGAACCCATCAGCCACACCTCGTCATATCTCACACGTCAAACTTTCTCTGCTCCCGCTCTCAATCTCCCCCTCTCTACGAGCTGAACCTAAAAGATGGATGGTCATCTCCAAGATTGTCACCATCCGCCAGGAGCACTCGACCGTCGCGTTCTCCGCAATCTCTTTTCTTGTTCTCGCGCTTGATGAGATAGCGCCATAATGTCGCAGTCATCCCCGTCATGATCAGCAGACCAAGCGACGTCCCATATCCTATAGCATCCAGTCAGCACCACTTCGTCATCAATGGCGTATACTTTCGTACCTGTAGGGTAATATGGCGCCTCTGTTGTGATGAACACGTTGGATGCAATCAGACCTGCTGCGTTTCCAAGTCCAATCATCGTGCCAGAAGTAAAAGCTCTGCCGCACCGAGTCAGTATACATTCACACCATTCCTTTACTCTCTTCCCTTCATACCTCTTGTAATAGCCACTTGCACAGTTCATCACCCAGGATACCACCATCGGCTGCACAATGTACCCTGAGCTGGTCACAAAGAAGAGGGCCATGTACTTGATCCCTGGTGTGATGCCGGGCGCCCTCTGTGTTAAAAGCACAATATACCCTACTGATCCAAACGCCACTCCGAACATGAGAAAGATGTATCGGTTGTTGAGCTTCATGCTTGCATAGCATACTGCCAAACAAAACACACTTGCTACCACGTACAACGGTATACTGTGTACCTGTGCTGACGCCGATGTCCATCCAAGCTCTTTTAGGAGTGTTGGATTGAAGTAATTGGTTGCGTAGTTGGTGTTGACAATTCCACCGTACATTAGAGCTCTGTCCATACGCGTCAGCGCCATATCTCTTGCAACATCCGACGACACTTACCCTAGCCAGACCTTCCAGTCTCGTACACAACGACGCCAGTTAAATGTGTCCATCCGTGCCTCTCCCTCGTCGTTGATGCTGAGTCTGTTCAGCAACACCTTACGCTCCTCGTCATTCAAAAACTTGGCATCCGCTGGCCAATCGACAAGCCAGAAATAGCTAACGACAGACATGACGACGGTAAAAATACCTTCTATGATGAATATCCTGTCTTTTGTCAATATTGCAACCTCTCACAAAACTTTACAGCATCAACTGACCATCTCCAGCCACTGTAACCTTGAATGCCGTCCATGTTGGCTATCGCGTATGCAAGGAGTCCTCCAAAAGCGCCCGCCGCTGTGCCGGACATGTACCACCACGAGAGCCTCCAAGGAAGCTCTTCGCGTCGATAGTACATGGTGATCAGGAGAATTGTACCCGGAGACAGACCGCCCTCGAATATTCCCAGCACGAATCGGCAAGCCACCAACGCACCATACGACTGCACGACTCCTTGGCATATGCTCATCACACCTGCATTGCTATTTTCAGCTTCGCCAATCATATATCTTGGCAGGCAGCCAAACTTACCACACCCGAATAACAAGAAGCTTAGCCAGACCTTTGGTGAGACTATCTTCAACATCAGGTTGCTAGGAGTTTCGCAAAGAACGAATGGGATGAAGACAATGAGCAACGCCACATTGTAATTCGTTCCATGCATGTTGAGATCTTTCTCCAGCCCTTGAATTCGTGCATTTCCAATATTAACCCTGCAGCATATCAGTGTCGATGTCTCAGATGGCCCACGATTAACCACTCACCTATCAATAAAAGATAGAGCAAAGATGATAATGGTTGGAGGTATCACTCTCCAATCACATTTTCGAATTACTCGCTTTTCAATCTCAGAATCGGACTCGGACGACGCCTGCGAACCATCCGAGTAGTTGGCACGCGAGATTGCATAGCGCGCCTTTTCATCAGCAATGGGCAAAGGGGTGGTGGGTGAAGAAGCCATTGTTGGCACACCGCACTTATGTACGTCGGAGCAGGAAATGGTCTTGGAGGAGAATGTATGGAGAGGAGCAGGAAGCCTCGTTGTTGTGCAACCACGACACCCTGGTGCACGGCGCGTAGCTCGTTATATAGGGACTGGGTCAATCTCTTCACTCCCTTAGCTTGCAGTAAACGGGCCTCTGAGAAGGCGGGAATGTTCGGCAACAAGTGACGAGAGGACCGCAGACGCCCATGTGGTGTTCACGCAATGCCAGGGGTGCTTCATACAGCACCTGAGGCATGACAGCACCCATGCCGATGATGCTTAGAATGTCTAGTGCACCAATGGTACGCGACTTTGGTACGGCACAAAGAGGAGTCGTTCACACCAGATATCACTGCCCCACCACCGACCCCGTTCAAGCTTCGAAAAGATAGCACATCACCTTTTCACTCATCAATCTACCGACAGTCGATCAATCGAAAGCCATATCAGAGATCCAATGCTGTAATATACCCTTTAAGAGAGCCGTGCATCGGAATTGCGTTCCGCCCAGTCTAGCGTCAACGCCAGAAGGAGGGTCGGCTTCCATATCCGCCGATGAACATCAACTGTATCATTATTGCGCACCACAGGCCGTCCCGCTTTTTGTACCCTTGGAACCATCGACCTTGGACAGACGACAACGCACAAAGTGGATGACTGCAGTCAATGGTAGAGAGGCAAAGCCTTGCTTATCATCCCAATTTCCTGGTCAGAATGAAGGCCTTTGAGCTACCAGCCTGTACGATGCCTGTCTGACCAGATTTGATGATCAATTTCCCGATCGTCCACGTCAAACAGAGCACACGTGCTGCATGCACGAAGATCTGTTACACCACAACAGAACCGCTCTGCGTCCAATCGAGACATGCAATGCACTTACGACATGCCAGGTATGGACCTGGGCTGGGAGCCCCCTTTCGTCCACTATGCAACGGCATCACGCGTTTGTGTTTCCTTTGATACATTCAACTGCATACCGCCGACATGGGTCTGCGTATGTTGGCGAACAGCCTCTCGCTTGTGTATCGTACCTTGCCTCTTGCCTCTACGGTGCTTCGGACCGTCCCCTGAATCCTGTCACTCGGTGCAAGCAATAATGCAATGTGATGTGCATGCGATGCGAGGAGAGAGCTCCCCCAGTCGAATCCTCGTACTCTTCTTGCGTTTCACCTCTCACAGGACCATACTCGACCCCCTTGCTCGAAACGTGCAATGAGCTGATTTACCTTGCAACACTTGCAAGAACCTGACTGTGTCCTGACTCAGCATGCAGCCGGAATCATGGCATTGTTTGGTATTGTGTTCAGTCGTCGCCCGCTCGCCACTCCAATACTTTCAAAATCACCAGACGGGTGTGTTTGATGCTTTCCGCATCCCTTCTTGGCTTGTGATCCGGGAAGCTTACATTTGTGGAATAGATATTGGATTCTACTGCATACCCCGTTTGCAAAACTTTTCGACCGGACACACGGCCTCGCAAGGGTGGATCGACTCGTGTTTCTGACAGTCAGTTCGCCTTTTCCCTTGGTCGTATGCGATGCACAACCGGGGCTGGAACCTTGTCCCCTTCAAATATGCCATCTCTTCGACTCTTCCCCTGCCCACACCATCATTGCAGTCTCGTTCCCCATCTTTTCTCCCCCTCTTCTGATCTCTTACGTTTCCGCTAGCGAGCTCCGCCCGTTGTGTGGCTCGATAAACTCCTGCCTCCAAAGGCGCATGTTCACGCGCTGCGCCCCAACTGAATCATGTCTCCTGCAATACTCGATCTTCGCGATGAAGGACTCGCCGCCGCCACTATACGGAATCGTGGCCCGAAAATCATCGGCATTGCCTGTGGCTTTTTGGCTGCTTCCATGGTGGTGGGCTTGATGAGGCTTGCGCTCAGAACAAAGCGAAGGCTTTTAGCTTGGGATGATGCGTGTATTGCTGTCGGTCTTGTATGTCTCGACATGAATGTCTACAAAACGTCCGTCGCTTGCTGACTTTTGTGGAAGGCTTTTTCGACACTTCAGTCTGTGGCTGCTTGTCTCTGTATGTCGCATGGACCGCATTCGTGGTTGTAATCATCTGACATGCTCACAGCCGCGAGCTGGGGCTATGGTCATCCCATCAAGACCCTTTCTTCGCATCAACTGTCGCGAGCTTTGTTCGTTCGTGACTTATTTTTACGTTCGTCTTGAAACGTCGCTGATCACCTCCTCAGTGGTTCTATATTGCGCAAGTTGCATACAAGGGGTCGATATGGCCCGCCAAGATATCCATCTTGATTCTCTACAACAGAGTCTTTGGTGACAGCACTCACCGCGTGACGTCCTATGGTGTCCGCCTCCGCACTAGTCTTATACTACTCATCACCTTTGCAATCAGCTTCTGGCTCATTAGTGAGATCGTCACCGTCTTCACATGCGTCCCCGTCCAGCACTACTGGGACAAGACTGTCAAAGGCGAGTGTCACGTCAACACTTTGGCATGGTGGTACGTCTTGCGTAATGATATACATGTTGCTCTTACTAAAGCGCGTTCGCAACAGGTTTACACAATCCATACTGAACACTGTTTCCGATGTCTTCATTCTTGTCCTGCCAATGCCTTTGATCAAAGACCTTCAGATACCGAAGCAACAGAAAATCAGCCTGATGCTCGTCTTTGCGCTAGGACTCTTGTACGTCGCTTTTGTTCTTTTACAGTCTCTCGCTTTGCTTTTCACTTACACAAAACAGTGTAACAGTATGCACAGTCGTGCGAATGACGACTTTCAAGACGGGCGCAAAAGGATCAGATGCAACATGTAAGCGCATACATTATTTCCCTGTGATCCAAATTCTCTCCGTATTCTGTTTTGCATCATGGACTAACTGAATATCAGACGACGGCGCCGTGACCCTCATCTGGTCCTTGATCGAAACCAATATCGCCATAATCTGCGCCTGTCTCCCCCTCCTCCGCCCTCTAATCTCCCGCGTCATCCCTGCCTTTGGCAAAACGAGCAAGTCTCGCTCCAAAGACCGACCGCCAAACCATCGCCACAGCAGCTACTACCTCCGCAACCTGTACGCCGGGGGTCGCAGAGGTCGGTCGGGCGAGACTGCCAGTCACGCCGGCAAATCAGGAAATGGTGACGATTGTGACGTCGGCAAAGGGGGTGTAAGTCAGGTAGTAAGGAAGGAGAGCTGGGACTGGAAAGACGGCGTCACCACCGTCTCAACGGGCATCAAGAACCACAAGAGCAATTCCGACGAGAGTCAGGTCGGAATGGTCCACTGTGACGTTCGTGACGACTATGGCCATCCGGCTGGCAGAACTACGGAAGGAATGAGTGGTGGTGGTGTTGGTGGTGGCTTTGCCCGGGCAGCAGCGAGACCAGGAGGGTATCCGCACCATTATCACCGAGATGGCCCGTTTGGCCTAGGTGGCATCACCAAGCAGACTGATGTCGACATCACGACGGAGACCGCAAGCGAGCACGGCAGTCAGAGACGGTTGACCGCGTGCGGATCGGCGTTTGCGAATGGAGGTCTGGGCGGTGCGGTTGCTGGTGCTGGTGTCGCCATGGGTCACCTTGATCAGGAACGAGGTGGATATCGGACGCCGAGTCTATGATTGCGCGGGGTCGGTGCTTTGCATGCTGCACTATTCATTCGTTCACCACGCTCTCAGGAAGAAGGTGGGGAACGTGAGGAGAAAAAAGCCCAGACTCGATTTTATATACCTAGTGTTTACAGCTCCTTTCGTCTATATAATTATTCAACTCGACCTACTACCTTCTCTGATCGAGCGCACATGGATCGCCCGACCATCTACATAACTATTCAACTCGACCTACTACCTTCTCTGATCGAGCGCACATGGATCGCCCGACCATCTACATAACTATTCAACTCAACCTACTACCTGCTCTGATCGAGCGCACATGAATCGACCCACCCCACGAAATGCCATCACTAACGACCGCTCTTCTACAGAACAAACCAGAGGAGGGGCCGCGGGTGGTAACGCTTCGTCGGGCGCTCGCAAAGCACATACCCGCCTTCCCAGAGCCGTAGCTACCCCCTCGGGAAGTAGGCAAAGGTAGCTACAAAGCATCTCGCATACTGTAGACGGGGCACGCATACTCACGACCGGTAAAGTGCAGATTTGCTGCAGCTGCTGTCTGTCGGCTGGAACGGACGAAAAGTCAATGCTGCTTTTTGCTGCTGCTGGATGCAGAATGCGATATGGGTGGGTGCAGCATAGCTTGTGCGATGTTTTCCGGGTCAGGCGGGGGGGAAAGGTAGGGGGAGAGGGGGATTAGTGAGGCGGGTAGCCGGTGCCTGGATCTTTTTTCTCTCTATCTCTGTTTCTCTGTTTACTTCCTTTGATGTGGGGGTCTAGTTTCCTTATGACTAGTGTGGTGTAGGATATATGAAAGGAGACACCGATGAGAGAGGTATATGGGATGAGTTGAGGGACAAACTACACCGCACAATCTGTCGTCGACCTACTTTGCGACGAGCCAACAAATCACGTACCTAGTCAAGTAGTCAAGAAACTTGCCGCTCTTTTTGCGAAAAAGATATTGGCAACATGGTTCCTTTTTAAGTTGCGGGCCATGAAATTGTATGTCCAGAAGGACGAAAGGAGATGAGCGCGAGACCTACCAAGGCGCCAGCCAAGAAGGAAATGAGCAATTGTATTGCGCGTCTTATTGGCGTGGGTGAATACTTGAAGGAATACGGTGAAGGGAAGGACTTCATAAATCCGTGTCGATTGCGACCAGTATTGTCAAACGGCGAAACTCACATCAAATACTCGTACATGATCGTGGAGAGGATATCGATAAAGATGAACCCTGGAAAGGAGACCAACAAAGGCAGTTTGCAGTTTCAGGACAAAACGCACAGATACGGGTAGAGAAACGTTTGCGGAAGTCCGCGGCCGCTTGAGCCGGATACGCGACATCATCGTCGTCAGCTTTCCCCCAATCACATGCGTATATCTTGTTCAATTGCATCCTATACAAGGTGACCAGCCCACTATATTGTCTCAGTTCTTATATTTCCCTTTTTCTCAATCTAAACAGTCGACCTATTTGCTTTTATCACCCGTTTCACCTTTCCCCTAACTGTTCACGCGTTCTCTTCGTTGTCGTCACTTGTCGCAGATTGCCTACTAGACTCAACCAACGGTGTGGATTT
The DNA here is from genome assembly GCA_027943355.1 of Dothideomycetes sp. NU200. NCBI lineage: Eukaryota > Fungi > Ascomycota > Dothideomycetes > Dothideomycetes sp. NU200. The sequence goes on along the minus strand of BSCJ01000036.1, from coordinate 107,026 downwards.
GCCTGCTCTATACATACCAATATGATTGCCTCTTCCTCGACGAGGTGTTGTTGGAGCTAGCGAACCAGAACACAACTTGACTACGATCAATCAATTGTCGACTATACTTACAAAGCGGGACATTCAATCAATTCCCCCTCATCCTAGTTGCCGCAGTTTATAGTGGGCATACCTCGTATTCTAAATATATAATACGCAACCTACACGACCTCGCGAAAAGACAATCATCCCCCTGTCTAGTTCTCGGAAAGAAACATTCAATCGTCGTTTTGGGAAACAGAAGGCGAACAACAAGCCAGCCACTCTTGTCCCACAATGCCTGCCTCAATGGAAGCCGTAAAGGTGAGTCCGAGCTATCTTTCCTCACCCCTATACACCATACGTCATCAACCCCAAAACCTATAATTTCTCAAGCTCACAAACCCTACAACCAGGTCCTCCTAATCCCAGCCATAATCTCCCTCTCCATCTTCCTCTCAATCACCTACCTAGTCCGCCCCGCAATCCGCCGCTACAGAGAGCGCTACGAGCAATACCTACCCCTCCACCAACTCTCCGGCTCCCTGGCCCAACATACGAAATCCCTAAAGGACCGCATAGGCGACCGCATAATGGGGTACATACTACCGCGCTTCCACGTCTCGGACGAAGACCGATATAACGATGAAGAGCCGTTTGCGGATGATGAAGGACAGGATATGGTAGGGTTTGATTTCAGAGACGACATCGATAGGAGGAGGGCGCAGTTTCGGAGGGAGGTGGGCGATATGGAGGATGCGAGGAGGAGCACAGAGGATTTTGGTGAGCCGTTACCGCGGTAGTAAGGGGCCATAGACAAGAAGTGGCTTGTGGTTTTCCTTTTCCTCTCTGTCCTGTTTGGGCCTTGCATTTTGTTGTTGTCTGCTGTGAAAAGATACCCCCCCCCCTCCTCCTCTTCTGAGAGAATCATAAATACAACGCTATCTGCTCGCGAAGAGCAGGATGTCCCTCTCACTTTGTCAACCATAGTCTCGGATCCACCAGCATCCCAACCTCTGAAAACATTACTATGATGCGATAGGAGGGCTCAGTCAAGGCAGTAAGACGAAAAAGCAAGCTGCAACCCTTTCCTACCTCGAAGTACATATCAATCATTGAGCTCGCAGTAGGCATATCAACTCAAGCCCGCCCTGAAGAGTAGCCAGCGAATGATTTCCAAGTGAAGCCACGTCAGAACTCACGACATGACCAGCAAGTACTATCTCCGAAAGAATATTGGCCGGCCGCCTCTGTCCGTCGGCATAGAGAGTAATATAAGTCTTGCGAACACATACTCGACACTGATGGGAACATTGGCTGAAAGATCAAATGCTGAAGCTAGATTGTCTGAACTTAAGTCGTCTGTTTGCTGTAAGCTTTCAGCTCATTACCACGATACTGTGCCTCGATTCTCGAAACTTATTCCTTCACCATCCGCTACACATGAGTCACCAGGATAAGGAACTGGCCCCTTCTCCTGAGATGAAGATGATTGGCAAAGAGAGCGATGATGACTACAAAAGAATGCTTTTCTGCCGTCAAAGTTGCGAGATGCACATTCCTATATCTCTACATCATGCACGTCTTTGGGATACTGAGCGGGAACAGCGATGAGCCGCGATGGGATGCTTGGAACTGATTCATAGTCTAGCAACATACAATGTGATCACGAGTGGGCACATACGTCGCTCAGAACGTCAGAAGATGCGGTTTCGTTGAGTCATATTATTACTTGAAGGAAGAGATGCTCAACCATATCAGGTCTTGCCCGCGGTTCCTATGTGTACCTTTCACAGTGGCTGCTTAGTCGGCTAGAGTGTCACTGTGCGGCCGTACAGGCTATTGCGGCCGGCACGAGCATGTCACAGAGCCCGTCGGTTGAGCTTGATAGTGTGCACTAAACGACACCAGACGAGTGGGCCAAGATCTATAATATTCGATTGGCTATACGATACCTTTGTCTGCGTAAGAATAACATCCAACTTTGTCTATGAAGACTATAGCGTGCAGTAAGGTGACATCAAAGCGTTCACGAACCAGCCTCCATATGATTGTCCACTACCAACCAACCTCAAACGGCGGATTCTGTTGCTAAGGATAGAACGTGTAGTCGATATCGTCCGATTATGTGGAAGAATTGCCATTTATACTCTTGCCCCAGACGATCCTGTGCCGGTGCCGTATAGCTTCGCAGCATTTATCATGTCTGCCAACAGTAGCAGCAGCAGCGATAGATAAAGGAGCCAGTTGGGACCAGTCAAAAGAATTGATATTAAGTAAACAATGATAGTAGCGACAACAAGGGCGATGCGAAAGGAGACATGAGGATCCCATGTTCCAAGTTGCGAGGTGGGTTGGTGGGCGTCGAGCAGCGCCAAGACTTTTCTGGCGGCCTCACGCAAAGTCTCACGACCCGGACAAAATGATATACGAAAATTCTCCCAATTATCGCAAAAATAGCCATCTTTGTTTCCAGACATGTTTTTAATATGCAAAAACGATGATTTGATGGTCAGTACGGGGGTCGAACCCGCGACCTTGGCGTGCCAGATATTAGGTAATATTAGCACCACGCTCTAACCAACTGAGCTAACCGACCATTTTATATGTATTTGAGGACTGAGATAGAATATCACCCTTTCGTTATTCTGGACAGACAAGAAATGCCGGAAAATCGTTCTTATCGGCTCTTCGACAATGGCAAATCGTGCTCCATCATGTATAAGCACTGCATCTACAGCAGCGATAAGCGTATCGCGGGATTTGCAACGCAAAAGTATACCATCAAGGTAGGTCTGATCACCATAATGAATCCACTACCCTCTACCAATAATGCCTCCAGGCTCGGAAGTGGAAGCTCATGAAAGGCCGTCATAACAAGAGAGGTTATTTGGAGCTTATACCTCCATATACACATCGCCCAAGCTCGAATGGAACATACATGAGAGGAAACAATGATGAGTGCAATGACCTCGGCTAGGCCCGAAGAGCGAGGAGAGAGACTCTTCAGGGTCAGACCATCCATTCGTGGGGCGATCAATATCATCTCCTCGTATCCTCTACAGTATATTCCCTGCCTCAGATCGTCTCAGCATCATTTCTCGAGAGAGGCCGAGGAGTAGATTCGGGCATGCACTGCTTGTAAGTGGCTCTGACTTCAAGCCACTTTTTCTCCGCTCAACTGTTCTTCCTTTAAGCTCAAGCCCTTTCAGGGATGTATATAAGTATCTTTTTACGGGTCGTCTCGCCCCCACGTCCCCGGTGACCACTTGAGCCTCTTCGCGGCGTGTTCATCTCGTGTTTCAGTCGGCACGTACTCCTGTTATGATCTTTCCTTGCTCGCATGACGAGACTCGTCCATGCCCGATCTAGGCCTCAAATACGACACTGCCAACTCATCTCACATCCTGGACAACATGGCACGCCCTGTTTTATTGCTTTTTATTGACATGGATAGCGGAAAGTGTAAGCAGGAAGACGTATATAAGATGAGGTCGTTTGCGCGAGTTGTGCCAATCCGAGTCATCTACAAGTACACGAACACGTACCCAAGATGTCGATCCTATCTTTCACCTGTCTTTTGACATTCATTCTCCACTCGACCACTGTTTTCGCTCACAAACAGAACTTTGACTATGTCGCCCGCAACCTCGACACAATCAAGCGCATCTACAACCTGACCGTCTACCCCAATAATGTCCCCATCCTCCTCAATGAAGCAGCAGCTGTTCCCGCAGGTCTTTTCAATGAGAATGCGACTGGTCGCGTATCTCCTGTGGGCAACTTCTCCGGCTTTGATGACTCCATAGAGTACTTCTTTGCACTCGCTCCTACCCCTCAGGCCAACACGGCCGGTTCAGCAATCTACCAGGCCGAGATTGTCGAGTTCACTTCTGGATGTCCTGATGTTGCAGCTTCGGTTGTATACCTGAGGACTGGCGTGGTCAACCAGACCACCGGTGCGTTCATTCCTAGCAACTACACCACGACTTTGAAGCAGGTATGTTACTTACTTCCACCTATGTACTATTAAGTATCAGAACGTCCAGCTTACTTGATTGGTCAGGTCGCCTTCTGGAACTTTGACGCCGATGGCCTTGTCCTGAAATATGATGCCTGGATCCCCAACCTTCAAGCATGGACAAAGGCAGGCACGGGTATCGACTTCAACAATGTCCTGGTCCAAAGGGCTGCCGCAGCCGCTTTGTGCCCTCAGATCCAACAGCGCTGCACAGGAAACAACACACAATACGCAGACGTCGCAACATGCGTTGCCGAACTCGAGGCGAAGCCCTTTGGCAACTTCGACGAGGCATGGGGCGACAATATCGCGTGCAGAACTATTCATCTGGTTCTGACGCAGGTCAGACCCGAGGTAAGATATGCCGCTCATGATTGATTAGTCAAAACAATTGCTCACTGTCAAATAGGTCCACTGCCCTCATGTCGGTCCAAATGGAGGCAACGGCCCAGACAACTACAAGTGTGTCAATATTGACTACAGTGTCGAATACTTCGACGATCCGCAACTCTTCGGTGAACCAGAGGGCCAGCCTTTCACGTGCGCAAACTCAAGCAGTGGCAAGGGCATTTATGGAGGATATGGAGGGAGGTACTAGGACGGCATCGAGGTCGTAGAGTTGCTTTGCTGCCAAGGTCGCTGATTGATGAACGATGGGATTTGTTTGACCCCGGCGAAAGACAAAGCAATCCTGCTGCGAAACCTGAGTGCCTTCGTCAATTCAGCCTTGCGTGTACTGTACGACATAGGTGTCTGCAATATTGCCAGCTCAACAAGCCCATTGTCAATATACTACCAAGCACTTGATCATGTTCCATGAGATTTTATGCGATCAACCAAGGAGTAGATATATCACTTTAGTCATTCTATCTCGGTACAGTTGAAGGATTTACCGAAGTTGGTCCGATTTGATTGTCCACATCTCTCGAAACCCTGTCTTCCCTCAACGACTCTCGAGTCCGTAATTCTAGGATGACCGGTCAGAGGCAGCGTAAATTACATACAAAATCACGCAACGGCTGTCTGCAATGTAAAAAGGGTCATAATAAAGTAAGTCTTCCAACTTGCCGCACTTATCTGTATGATGTCGCTCACCTCATTCTAAGTGCAATGAAGTTCGACCGGTATGCGGCAATTGCGAAAGACGGCAGGTCTCATGCAGCCTTTCCGAGCCACCATCGAATCGAACATCTCCAGGCACACGCAGTACTGAAGCAATTGCATACAATCTACGAGGCCGATCTGAGGAAGAAGTCTTCACTTCGCTACACATACTAGATCTTGAGCTCATGCACAATTCCATCACGAGCACATCAAAGACTTTTGGCAAGGGTAATCCAGAGCACGAGGGACGTCATGCAGAAATCTCCTTCACTCACCGCTACGTGCTACATGTCGGCTTGGCTCTTTCGGCACTGCATCTGTTCTCCAAGCAACCTTCACGAATGGAGCTGTTTGAACGAGCATCTGCTCACCAGAATGAAGCTCTACGTCTTGTACGGCCAGAGATCTCGAATTTGACCCAAGAAAATGCGTTGCCCGTATTTCTCTTCTCCGGTCCCACTTCGGTATTTGCCATGGCCGAGCCGAATTTGAGTCCGTCCCACCAGAACAATGATCCGGTCGACGACCTTCTCAGTTCATTCCAGCTGTCCCGAGGGATAAAGACGATACTGGTAGAGCACTGGACTCATCTGAATACCACCTGGATCGCTTCGGCCTTGGTACCGGACGATGATCAGAATGAGAGACATTATGATTTGGATACCGTTCACCCCGCCTACACAACGCTCAAAAAATACATAACTTCAGCTTGCGGTAACGACGAGAACGTCAAGCAAGCTGAGGCCTGCCACGAGGCTGTAGAAACGCTCTTCAGATACATGACCATGCTGGAATCAAACCCCGAACTGTACGACAACCCTAAATTGGTGCAAATGTGGCCGATCGACGTCCCGCAGCTTTACATCGACATGCTCAGCAAGAGGAAACCAGTTGCCCTGGTAATCCTCGGCTATTACGCAGCTCTCATGCGGCTGAAATCAGACACCTGGTGGCTCAACAACTGGCCAGGTCGCATCCTGCAGCGTGTCGGTGAGATCCTCGGTCCGACGTATGCCGATATATTACAGTGGCCAAGAGACAGGGTCATGAGATCTTGTGCGGACGATGTCTACACGCCCACATTGCCGGGCACTTGAATATCACAGCTTGGGAGATCCAAGAACTACCTAATCGACTATATCGCTCCTCATTCTGGACTCCTTCATGCTCAATCACTTCAATCGCTGGCCCACTTCAGCATCGCGAAATGAGTCTAATGAATTGTCTATATAACGATGCTTGCGATAAAGCAGATATTGAATACAGCTCCCGCCAATGTTCAAACCCCAGATCACTGGAAGTTCGAGAGATGTTGAAGGATCGAGGAGTATCCAGTCCCAAGCAGATATCGGTCTGGTGATCCGTGTTGCTGTCAGAACATGAGCAAAAATGAGAAAATATGGCCACTTCCCATCTCCCTTCTTCAAAGCTCATGACGAGCTGACTGCGGCGATGTCAATCCGGAGTTATCTGGGACTTGCAGGTAATTGGTGTCGGCGCCGAGTAGACGCTTGCCGTCCGCCTCCTTCATCACACCTTCCGAGTCACCGGTGTTCATCCTCTCCACCTTTTTCGCTGCTTTTATCAGGCTGCCTGGATGGAAGACGACAAAGACAAACATTGTCAGGAACATCAAAGTCGCATCGAAAACATAGATGTAAGCTTCGTACTCGGATGCGGATCCGTTTGCGCCTTCTCCATATTCGATCACGCGGAACAGGTTACGGACAAGGATGAAAACACTAGCGGCGTAAATCGTCCAGATTGCCCTTTTCCAGTGTATGCAAACGACAAGCGACATCTCCGTCGGCTCCCGTTTGAGATTTCTGTGGAACCTGAATGTTACGAGGATGAACCAGCAAAAGACCAGAATCTGAAACACGAGACCAGCAATGACGACTTTACGTCCAGTCTCCTGTACGCTGAGGCTTGTTGTTGCCCCCATGCCGGCACCCATAATCTGGACAACAAAGCAGATGATGTCGTTGAAGACGAAAAGCTTGGTGAGCCATTTCAGCCGAATCATCGAATGCTCTTCAGCATCGAGTGCTCTAATGACTCGGCCAAGGATCATGTAGACAGTCGCTGCCAGAAAGACGGGAGCCACCAGGAGGAGCAAAGTCTGCAAGATGAAGGCACTGAAGTTGTGGACGTTGTCGTGTGCCCAGGCTCGTCCATAGTATCCACCCACTTCCACTACGGATGCAAGTGTTAGTCTCGAAGTCTTGTGCGGATTCATTTGACTGGTTATACTTACTAATACCTCCTATGAGAAAGGGTATGAAGAATGCAGTACGAAATGGAAACATCAAAATCAGGTGAGCTACAGTGCAGAACCCAAAGAGACCCATAAAGGCATATGCCGCAATGTTTGACGGGTTGTACTGGTATAGGATGAGGTCCTCAGATGTGATTGTGCCATTGGCATTAGGATTGATCTGGAAGCCTTCCATGATGAGTTAGTGAGCGTAGTGCGACTGTGAAGATAGTGAGGCAAGGAGTAGCGAATACTCAAAAGCAAAGGTAATCGGACGTTATAGTTGAGTCAGGAGGTATGCGCTTTATAAGACGAAGACCGCGCGGCACGATATGCATATCATGCATCTCGTTCAATGTCCATCAAGTCAATTATGCGATGATCTGGGGTATACGCTCATATACGTTATAGAATAGTTGTTTCCAGGAGCTTGTGCAGTGGGGCTAAATGGTCAACGTCCTCTCCATTTATCCAGCACGCAAGCACAGCCATACTGACTCGTACCGTACGGAGCGTATACCCCAGATTTCGGTAAAGGTGCAGATCATACACGCCTCCATGGTGGAGAAGTGCAATGTCACTCATCAATTTTCGGAACAAGATTCTTCAGATCGCAAGTAGTGACCAAGCTATGATTCTGTTGAGTGAAGAAGTCGTGTAGTATTGGTTCGAAGATAGGACTAGCGTCGTTCAAAAGTCCTGGTAGACGTAGAGGACCTGTCGCGCGAGCAAAATGAGCATTTCGAGACTTACTTTCATCTCATCCACTACCACGATCAACTTAAAGGACGTGTTCTAAAGCGAGCGTCATTAGGCTATTGATGACATGTTGGAACCCTATGACCGACTGTATTAGGATATCATTTGTTGTGAAAACTCGCAATTGTGAAGACCAGCTACGTAGGGTACGGTTTTTGCCTTACGTTCACGTGTCAAAGCGGAAGATACTCTAATAACGCCATCCAAAGATGTATGCGCATCTTTTAGCCATTCAAAGATAGAGTCACGCACCTTGTAACTCATACAAATTTCCTCCACCCTTAGATTGCCCATCAAAAGCGTGTTCTGCTGCTTTCGCAGTTGACCTTGAGTTTCAGAGGAGTAGAGCAGGGTCGCCCTCTTGACCATATTCGGGATCTACAACCATCGCGGCAAATGCGGCTCCACTTGGCTTCGATAGCGCCGCATGCCCTAAAAGCGTAAATTGCAAATCTGGGGTATACGCTCCTATACGGATATATTTATCCTCACCAGCCGAAGAATTATGTTCTGGTGTGGTAGCACGTTAGTCATTGAGTTATCACCATAGTGTTCAATCGCGAGCCCATGTGCGTATGTAGAGGACTCGTCACGGTGGCTCTTGGCTATCCTTGTAATCGCAGATCTTGAAAAGATGATCTGCCGCCGCGCTGGGCCGGCGATGGGTCTTGTTTTATTAGAACCGACATCTGCTCGTACTTTCCTGGTATCTGCCTTTGCACATTCGTCTCTGCTCAGACATCTCTCCATATCCGACTTCGATCATTCAAGAAAGGCGAGACCCAACATAGTCAATTCATGACAGGATCTCGCGCTGCCTCCTCCCGTTGCATTCCATAGCATCAATTCCAACATGGCTCACTGGAGCCGCATCGCCATTCCTCTCGACACAGTCATCCTCAGCACTCTCATAGTGTTACAAACGACTCTTGCCGCTGGTGCAAGTGGTCTTTATGGCCTCGATCTCGCCAACTCAACTCGCATGAATAGCCGCGCCCAAAGCCAATGGATCTACGCTGAAGTCGTTTGCGCATTCACACTCATCACATGCATTGTCTATTGCATCCCTACCGTCAACATCCGCAAGGCCTGGCCATGGGAGCTGGTTCTTACCATCTTGTGGGCCACTCTTTTCGGCGTTTTCGGAGACATGTATCTCTCGAAAAATGACAGTGGCGATCAGATGGCCGTGAGCAGGGAGAGAATGCTGAGTGCGCTCTGGATGGACATGATCTGTATGTTGCTTTGGTTCGGGAGCTGTGTGTACAAGGGTGTTACGCAGTGTGTCGAGCGTAAGGCCCAGCGCCGCAACAACAGAATGGAACTGAATGGAAAGGATATAAGCGCCCAAGAGGAAGGCCTGATTGAATACGGGCACCAGCAAGAGAAGGAAGAAGGGAACGAGATTGGTACATCTGAGCTCGCCTCATACGATGATGGAGTAGGGGAAGAAGACAACGAGAAGTAGCCATAGGAAGTTTTTATCGACTGAAGAAATGACCAGGGGATGAGATAGGTCGAGGACTAGGCTCTCGCGAAGGCCGAGAACCTATGTTACACATGAGTTTTGCCCCCTGCGCTGAAGCGCCGAGCGGAACATGTCTATGGTAGGAATCGTGAAAGTATTGAGCTTAAAAACCAAAATGCATTCACACAACCAGAAGCTCAAGGACATGAAGAAAGATGGTACGAAGGTAGAGATACAATCAACTGGGCTAATACTACAAGATTCAATCATGTAGTATGGAGAGTCAACGAGCTTGACTGGATTGATCCTCAATTGTGTCTGGAACTGCGACTCTTAGTACAAGCTCCGGAGGTGTAGCGGACCATCGATAGAGGAGAACCACGTTGTTTTCGACCAGAATATCCATCAATGGCTTTGATGATTTCAGCTGTTCTTGAGTGAATGGCACTCTGATTGTTCGAGCAATGGTCTAAACGGCCGCTTTAGCGCTTGTAATATTGTGGTTGGCTTTATCCATACTGTATTTACACCTCGAGCTGTGTCCTTAGTCAGTTCTTGATCATTTGTCATGTTATCTCGTGTTGCAACGTGAAGATTTGTTCGTGGTGAAGTTGAATAAGAGATAGGGAAGGAAATGGAACCACAGAGCAAAGATTCATATCCAGTCACTGAACAATAGCTATGACGTCAATTTCGTCAAATGCAATCATTAGCGCTAGACCGCAAGTATTTCATGCCGAGGTTTTCCACGCTCAAACCTTCGGTTAGTGTCTTTCATCAGATCTTCACTTATCATTTCACGTAGTGAGATTGTGAAATGTTAGCTAGATAAGGTAGAGTTCACCTAAGCGTGGTACTGGGTGGTTTACCTGATAAAAGAATAAGCTCAGCCAGTCATAACACGTTCCGATCGAACTCAAATGAGGTCGGTGATCAATGCGCTTGGAGATATCGTACAGTAGCATGCCAGTTTTACCGCTGTCCATAGCGTGATCACGCATGGTCGATCAAGTATCACCCACGTCGAAGGCGAGACTTTAAAACTATGCATCAATGTGATAAGCAACAATTTCCAAAATCTGAGAGCACTGCGAAATCCTCAAGTCGCGTTTCATGTGACTTGCGCCTGTCCATGGATGTTATTTCAATCCTTCAATCCTAAGCAATCAAGCGAAACTCGCATAAGTTTGCCATTTCACCCACACTCATCTCATTGACCATCATATAGTTGTTTGAACCTGCTCTGCTCGGTCAAAAGAGCAGTGGGGCTGCCGCATTCAACTATAACGCCTTCGTCCATTACAGCGATCGTATCATACTCAAGTAAAGCCTCGATGCGGTGTGCGATTGCAATGACCGTACAGTCTGCAAAATGTTCACGTATTATGTCCTGCATGAGCTTCTCAGTGTCCTTATCGACGCTACACTCAGAGGTCAGCAATAATAGTCTCATAAACCGTTCGAGTTCCTCACCTGCTCGTCACTTCGTCGAGAACGACAACTTTCGAGGGTCGGAGAATAGCTCGCGCTAAACAAAAGAGCTGTCTTTGCCCGTGGGACAATACCTTGACATCCATTTCTGCATCAAGGCCAGTCTCCTCGAGCATTTGCCAGAGGTGGACCTTTCTAAGTGCTTCTATGATGCGCTCGTCGGTCATCTGAGATGTAAAGTCCATATTGAATCTTACGGTCCCGGGCAGAAAGAAGGGTTCCTGAGGTATGCCATTCAAGCTCGCTCGAACGATCTGTCGAGGCATATGTGAAATATCGAGGTTATCGATTGTTATCCTGCCGCTTGAGATTTCAAGCATTCTGAAGAGTGCCAGTGTGAGAGAACTTTTGCCACTGTCACATTGCCATTAGATACAGTCCGAATGATCAATAGTCACATCATTTACCTTCCGCTTCGCCCGCAAATGCCGATTTTTTGCCCAGCTCCAATTGATAAAGAAAGTCGAGATAGGACGTTCGGAGCACTTGTACTGATCTCCACGTATTAGAGCTTGTGCAAACCTGCCATGAAGAGCCGCCTACTGACCTGTATGATGCAGAGACCATTGTGAATTCGACAACACCTGCTCGGGGCCAATCCTCGGGCGGTTCGCATACTTCATCAACGAGGTCTTCTGATTTCGTGTTCTCATCGAAGCTTTTGATCCTCGATATGGCGCCAAGTGAAGTCTCGGTAGTTGCCCAGAGCACCACAATCGCCCGAATGTAGGAGGTGAAAGATATGAGATTGACCAAAGACACACCGACGGAGCCAGCAGACACTGAATCCCTCAGACCAACAGCCAGAGAGACAACCAGGACTGCAAGACTGGCGGTGATGAGATCGAGAACGAGACTCAGCCATCGTTGGACCATTGATAGAAGATAAAATGGTTTCTGCGCAGTGTCGAGAAGGGTTTGAATCATGGCATGGCTCTGTGCCTGCCATCCAAAGGCTCGGATTGTGACGATGCCCGACACTGTCTCCAGGATTTGACGTTGAAGTGGAGCTTTCGCTTCCAGATCAAGTAGACGAAGCTGTCTTGAGGTTCGGAGATAGAATCTTTGTACCAACCATAATACTCCGCTAAGGAACGGGAAACAAATGGCGATGTACCAGCTTGCTCTGGCAATCAGAATAGATTGACCAACGGCAATGAAAAGGACTGTGAATATATCGCATTAGTAAGCTCCCGAATTCAGGGCAGACCAAATCATCCCACCTGCAAACAAGTCGAGTAGAGCTTCGGGAAGTTCTGAATCGATGATGCCAATGTCTTGACTGAATCTACGATAGCGCTTTAGCCTGTGCATTCAACAAGGGTAAGTTCCATGCCAGACCTATTGAGGACATCTCCAGAATCTGTGCTTGAGAAGAAATGTAAAGGTGCACTTGATTGCCCTGGTCAGCACTTGACTCTGCGCACACGAGATGTAACGTACTGTATGACAGTTTTGAGGACCGAACGATGCAGATTGTACCCAGACCTGGCAATGATGTACACAAGGGTGACACTGGCTTCATGTTTAGTCCAGATTTATGAGCCAAAACATGAACCACAACGTACCAGCACAAGGCGAAGATGGCTATTGCTCCAGCGATCTCGAGCCCGGAGTAGACTCCCAGATAGAATCTCTTTGAGCTTTCCGGTGTTGCATCTGTAGCCCACCATTGTAACCAGACCGCTATTGATATGAACGTCAATCATCAATGGGTGCAGAAGTCCAGAATCATGTGTTCGACTTACTAGGAAAGACCGAAAGAAAGGCGAAGCAGAATTCTGAGAGAATGAATACGATGAACATAGTCCAACCCACTGATCTAAAATAGTAGCTGTATGCTGCCAGATCTCCAGATTGCCGGTAAGGGCTCGAACTCTCATGTTGATTCCCAAATTCGGGCTCAGGATCACCGCGGGGTAGCTCGCTGTGAGAGGCAACTTGTTCTTGGGGCATATCTCGCAACAGCTTTGGGACGGCACCTCTGGCTGTCAAATTCTGGAAAGTGTCTTTATGCGCAATGTTCCCGTCCATGGATAGAACAATGATCATATCAGAAAGTGGAAGCAGGGAGTCTAGAATGCTCAGTATCTTCTGCTGCCGCGCTTAGTACATTATTACACTTACGAGAATGAGTAGCCACGATACATGTTACACGAGCGCGCCGCAACAACCCATAAGTCCCAAATAACCGCTGCACAATGGCCCGCTCTGTGGCCTTATCGAGCCCACTGAATATATCGTCCAGTATGATCATTTCTGTACGAGCGTATACCGCCCGTGCAAGGGCCTGATTTGTTAGCTGCTCGACCACATGACATTAGGGGTTGTGGCAAGATCATACCACACGTTGTTTCTGACCACCACTCAGCGTAATTCCTTTGCTACCAACGCTCGTAGCATCTCCCGATGATAACCCACGAAGGTCTGTCTCCAGGTCTGTTGCGAACAGTACAGAAGCATACCATGTTTCATCGAACTGGGAAAAGCCGACGATATTGTTGCGGATTGTATCGTTCCTCAGCCACGGCGTCTGGTCACAGTAACCAACCGTGGATGCTTTCAAGGAGATCGAACCCTGGAAGATAGGGGTTTCACCCAATAAAGCTTTGAGAAGGGTAGACTTGCCACTACCTATAGGACCCATCACAACGGTAAGATCTCCGCTCGAGAATGAGACGTTGATACCGTGTAAAAGGGGCTGTGCTAAGTCCCATCCTAAAGAGACGCTCCGTAATTCGAGTGCTACTCGCTGTTCGGTACGTTCACTGGTTATAGTCTGAGCAGAATGCAAAGTGTCAAGTTCGATAGATGAGCGAAATGGAAAGCGATCACGAGTTGGTGTTTCAGTACTCGGGTTCTCTAGTATGACTGTCGACGTTGTTTCTAAGAAAGCTTGTACTCTCCCGAAGCAAGCCAGCGAGCCAAGCAATGGGGCAACGAGCTGAAACAGAGATATCAAGGGTTCGGTGATGAGCTGAAGTAATGATACCGAAGTGAGTAGTGTCGTCACGTTTAGATCGCTTCCATGTGTAGTAGCGAAGATAGCAAAGGTTATGGGTGGCGAGATGAGCAAGGGCAGGAAAGCTGCAAGCTGGTCAGAATCGTAAGCTTGCTTCGCAATTGTAGCGATACAACCGACCTGTCGTGCCTGTGAGAGCCATTATCCATCGAAAACCACCTGCCGCTTTGATTTCATCGTTGCGCAAGTAGTCAATAATCTTAAAAGCTGGTTCTGCCACCCCCAGAATCTTCACAGATTTCATTGCCGAAAGAATCTTTGATGTAGCGCCTGCAGATCAAGATTAGGCACTTCCATGATAGTTTAGTAGCATTGCAATATTTGTACCAACGCGCTTCTCAATTGTCAACACCCACTTTCCTTGAGCATCTCCAGCGTTCCGAGATAGCCAGCTGATTGAGAATGCACAAACTGTCTTTGTCAACATCAGAATATCGGCATGCCTGTCCAGGTCTTACCCATGGTGGTCAGCAGGGGAGCAACAAATGCTATCCCTACTTGTCTCTCTAAGAGCCAAGTTGCAACTGCTACCTGGATCGCATTAGCCCAGAACTCATGTATCGACCTCATCGAGTCCGTGATCCTCTCGACATCTGCGTTGATTAGAGTCACAGCCTTGGACTCCTCAAGTGAAGCGGCGTCGATCTTTAACGACTCTTGGTAGATTGCGGAAATGAGTGCACCTCTAACAATGGTTAGACTGCGGGCAACACCGTGGTAGTACACCCCGTTAGATATCTGCCATAATGAGTAGCCTCTCCATGGTAGATCATGAGTAGACACCTACTGCAATAGTAATGTAGACTAGTCCGTATGCTCCAATGAGACCGTAGCCAATATCCTCAGGCCTAGTACCATCATGTAGAAACGAGAGCAGGTCTTCAAGTAACAGAGGCTGGCATATGGTTAACCCAAGCTGGATTAGGCGAGAAAGGATGATGACAGGGAATTGCCATCTAAGCATTTCAACGACTGTCACTATCAATCGCCAACGGCTATTGCGGCCTACGTATGGTCAGCATGAACAAATAATGCAGTATCACTAGAACGCCTACATTTGCTCCAAGAGACGAAGAAGCAAGATGATATGCTTTCGGCTAGCATTTCTTGGGTCATGGGGAAGAGGTCTTGATCACCGAGCAGTTCGCCATATCCACGTCTCAACAGACTGTTCAGCCACCAAAATAAACCTCTATTGTATATGCCTGATGTTTCTTCAGGTCCGAGCTTCTTGTCTTCTGAGTTTAGAAATGATGATTTCTCGGCTGCTTCTGCAATCAGCACCGTAGCCTTTGACACAACAGACACTGAAAGAAGTGTGCCGATCAGCACATCATGGTCAAGCCACGCGGTCCGCGTTCTGGCTCCGTCAAGAAGTATGGTACAAAAGAGATAGATGCCGAGTAAGGCTGAAGGGCGGATCGATTTGCAATGTTCGAGATGAGACAAGAGGCATATGGACAAGGCGTCGACGACTCGGAGTACAGAAGTAATGACAGACACGGCTGTTCTCTGCCCCGTTGATGCTGCCGTGGCAATGAGAATCACGATTTGCAGCACAGCAAAGATGGCAGCCACTACCTAAATCCAGTCAGTGAGAATCTTCCACTGAAAGAGAAATGTGGTACCAGTTTTAAGCAGTATGCTTTGTTCGTCACGACGCGCGCAGGTTTGCGTTTCAACCACACCACTCGAAGTGGCACAGCCAAAAGAAAAAGAGCTGAAGGTAGTACGGAAAGAATGACATTCTCGAACCTGACAGTGAAGTCAAAATTATGTGAGTTAGAGACTACGAAGGAAGCGCGAGGCTGAATGAAGAGCTGACTTGGTAATGAAGAGTTCATCATGCTGGCTTGGAAATGCAGAGCAATTCGTCCTGTGTCAAGTATCGAAGATGCTAGGAGCGGGGCATCGCGGATATAATGGCCATCCTAGCTGTCTTCTGTAAGGGATAAACTGATACGGAAGGATTCAGTCGTTATCAGCGATACGAAGGAATTACTGCGGGGCATGCACAGGCGTTGTGGACGCAGAACGAAAAGGTCCATGATAGGCAATTAGCAGTGCAGATGCTGTCTTGATAGGAAAGCATAGTGCGGAGGGGAAGACCGGCTTTTTTCAAACCAACTTTATCCTTGTTTGAAGGCTGGCGCTAAGCTAGTGCATCATAATCGGGCAGAAGCAGGCAAACTCCCGATCCGAGCACAACTATGAATATGGACCATTACCACACTTGCGAGCAGGCCTTGTCAACACTATCGAGCTTCAGTCGGGACATTCGGGAACAGCCATTACCATCTGCCATTGATGACACTGATTGCTGCGAGCCGGTGCATAAGCAAAAAAGCATAGCAGGAGCCTTGACTCTTCTTGCACTAATCATAGCCACTCTCTCTGCTTAAAATGGTCCGGTTAGTGCTCCAATGGTCCGAATAATTGAAGTTGCAGTGTGTTGGGTAACCTACAATGATGTCGATAACATAAACACGAAATTGATTATTCAGGACTTATGCAAGGCTAACGAGATACAGCCCAGACTGTCATACATCATCGATTTTCAAGACATGCTTCATGCATTTCCCAATGTTTTGTAATCCTCTCGCCGTGCATCCCATGCACTACTGACAGCACCAATAAGTTCGCATTTACCGAATAAAACGGGTTCCTAGCTGACAAGCACGTCGACCATCTGTCTTGCTGCTTGATCCATGCGCAGCTTGTCTATCTGTACTAATGAGTGGGTAGGATCCGCGGCACCAAAGCATTCACTCAGCCGTTCGTTGGTAAATCTGTCTTGGCCTAACCTATATCATGCTTGCGACACTAGGATCTGGTGCCGCTGTTGCAATATGGCTTGTAAGACTCCCTGTTTCCATGAAGTACAGAAGCAATCTCAAAGGTCTGATTTCTAGCACGGTCCCACCATGAGATCAGCTCCGATACGAACGTTGTTTGAACAGATCCATGTTTAGTTCTTCGTGTGGAGAGCTAAATGTAGTATTGACAGTCCAACATTCCCACGTTGAAATCATATCCACATTTACGTAAGTCAGAGACTGGAAAAGAAGACTGGCGCACAAGAAAATGCAACTCCAAACTCAGTCGTTAATCTCACTGGTGCCCACAAATAAGATCATCAAAATGACGATAGAGGCGTACCTATGTCACTGCCACGATCCTCGACATCTTCAGAGCGAGATTAGTTGAAGCCCTTGTCGTTGACAGAAATATGATACTGGTACGATGGGACATACATGGACGTCCATGGCGCAATATGAATAGATCCTCTTCGGGCAGCTTACAATGTAGATGTCTACTCTCGATCAAGAGATATAATTATCTGCGCAGAGATGACGCGAATAACCTAAAGATACGCAGGTCAAAGCGGAGGTTCAATCTATGATGAGAGGAGGCAATCTGTCTATACGTTTCCGAGTTTCATTCCCGACTCATGAAGCTAGAGATAAACACGTGAAGACCGGAGACAGTGGAGACAATTGCTTTGAACCATTTGTCTAGACAGCCATTTACTAAAGCCAAGGCGACGATCTCTTCCAGACAATTTCAAGAAGTCCAGCCTGTTATTTCTGAATGGTAAGTATACCATCCTTGTCGTGGACGATTCTGACAGTCCGAAGCTCTTCGAAGTTGGAAAGGTCGATTGTGCAAGAACAGACAATCTGCGAAACATCTACCAAAGCACCTTTGTCCCAAGCGCCAAAGGTGACATACCAAATGTTCGATGGTTGAACCTGGTAGCATAACGCCGGCTCGGGTATGAAGCTAGCCAGAGCTTGAACACTACCATCCTTGCCTCCACCAAGACCGATCGAGCAATCGTCTGAGACGCTCAAAATTAGCTGTTGTGTCATCGAGACGTACGCGCTTAAAGACTCACTTTTCGCAGCTAAACGACCATCGAAAATGCCAGTGACGATCTCGAAAGCCCCCGGATAACCACCGTTTGGCCGTGTATCATTATCAAATTCGAAGCAAGGCCCTGCAGCGGACTTTTCGAGCCCTAAGGTCGTGCCGAATATAGTAGTACCATCCCTGGCAGTCGAGCCCAAAGTGACAGGCTTGGTGTGCGAGACTCTGACTCCGACTCCGCTGTCAGACGTGCTTGTAGAGCACATCCCATAATAAGATCCTGGTAGACAGAATTCAGCCGTTCCACCATTGCCACAAAGGAGAGTCTCGTACACATTAGACCATATTTTTTCTGGATTATTGACTTTGGGTGCCTGGTTGATCACAGCGTAATCTTGTGCAGATCCAGATTTGTTGTTGATAATAATTCTAAAAGCGTTCATATTGACGGTGATCTCTAAAATGTGTGCCTGTGCGCTTGGTGTGTATGCTGTGGGTCGATGTGGTCCAGTGTGTGGACGTCGAGAATTGGAAGAAGATAGCTCACTGGCTTTATAGAGGATGGGATACAGGTTGTTACAGAGTACTGTGTGTCAGTTGAGCTGAAGAAAGGAGTCCTATCGATCGTTACAGATCGCTATTCTTCGGCGAAGCCCATGAGCTGAAAGATAGTGTTGTTCACTTATGCACTAGCGACCACTTCCTAGATCCAGCATGTCTTGGCAATGCTTTCAGCCCATAACGAGATTTTGTAACCGCCTCTACTTTCTTTCAGCTAAGAAATCTATGATCGCGACCAGCGGTGATGAGACATTCAGCTCCTGTCATGCAGGCGGTTGGCGCTAAGGAATGAGTGAACAAGTCACCTTTCCACGGCCATGGCAGCGGTACTTTGTCGTCGCTTCTTTTATTGAAGGCGTGGAAACGGTAACATGAGTTACGTGATCAGATGCGTGGGAAAGATTATGGATTCTGTACTCATGGTGTCCCTTCGCTTATTTCGATGGAGTAGACTTCTTCCTACCGAGGTTGCGTCTACAGTACCAATCGGGATTGACACTCAGCCCCGACACTACATTTTGCATATATGCACATGTACATTGATCAGAATATCGGGTGGTGGACAGCTCTGAGATATATCAGCACCAATTGCGGAGATTATTTGTGCTTCCTACATTCACTTTTCCAAATTGAGAGCGGAGTTCAGGCCGGTAGCTGTACTAATGCCCCGCCAAAGATCTGTTATCGCTTCGAGAAAGCTGAAGCTAGCTAGATTTAGCAGCAAAGATAAGGATTATCAATATACCACAATATCTTCCATGAGATGATCTTGTGGTTGTGTCTTTCTGCCCTTTTTCATAACACTATCTTTCACCATGTCTGCAATTGAGCTGGAAACTATCAGCCCCGATCAGTACGGAGATATTATAGCTCATCAGAACTCTGAGCCAGAGGGCGCAGGAAGAGCCGCAACAGAAGCAAACGATGTCCAAAGCCAGGACGAAATGCGAGGGTATTCAAAGCGAGCCGAGCTGTATTTGATCAGTATGGCTGTCGGTATGAGTCTCGTTCTCACTGATCTGGTATGCGCAGTTCATAACTACTAACGCGCCACCTCAATAACCATACATTCAGGGACTCAACTATTGTAGCCACGGCAGTACCTTCTATAACGAAACAATTCAGGACTTATCAGGATGCTGGCTGGTATAGCTCTGTCTAGTAAGTGTTTCTTCACGTTGACAAGAGCTGGATTCTTATGTTTGCTCACAGTCGTCTGCCTTTATGCGCTTTCCAATTCATGTTTGGGAAGCTCTATAAGACGTTCCCTACCAAAACAGTTTTTCTTATCTCCTTGGTCGTTTTCGAGATAGGGTCGGCCATTTGCGGCTCTGCTCAATCTTCCATATGTTTCATAATTGGCAGAGCAATTGCAGGTCTTGGTGCTGCTGGAATCATCGCGGGCTGCTTTTCGTGGGTTTCCAAGTCCGAAATAGTCATGACGGCGCGCTGATGATCTCAGACTGTTAACTCTTGCTGTACCGCTACGATATCGTCCCATGGCTACTGGATTTGCAGGCACGGCCGGAGGCATTTCTTCCGCCATTGCTCCAACAATTGGTGGCTTGATCACAGAAAAGCTAGGTTGGCGTTGGTGTGAGTATGCTTGGAAACGTGCAAATGTAACCCTCTGACCAAGTCACCTGCCTAGGCTTCTGCATCAATCTTCCTTTCGGTGCTTTGACAATAGCAATCCTAGCTATCTTTTTTCAAGAGCCAAGGCGGTTAGGGACAAAGGTGGAAGTCTCCTGGAAGCAAAAGCTTAGTCAGATCGATCTCATCGGCACTGGTGTGCTTGTCCCCAGTGTTACTTGTATTTTCATGGGGATGGCATGGGCTGGAACAAAGTATGACTGGGCCAATGCTCGCATTGTTGTGCTGTTCGCGCTTGCTGCGGTGCTACTCGCTGCCTTTGCTTGGGTTCAGTACAAGAAGGGTGAAAGTGCTACGCTCCCTCCTCGCATCATGTCCCAGCGAAGTATACTGTTTGGCTTTTTGTTCAGCAGCTGTAACAATGCAGCATTGAACGTAATCTCCTATTATGTGAGTGTTGTGCCTCTTGAGGAGTGACTATTGCTGACTCGTCAGATGCCAACCTACCTCCAAACGATCAAGCAGATATCGCCCTCAACCTCAGGCTTACTCGTCATGCCTTATATCGTGGCGTACATCCTCTCGACACTTTGTGCTGGATCTGCCATAACCATGGTTGGATATTACGTCCCGTTCATGCTTACAACGAGCACCCTTATGCCCATTGCAACCGGCTTGATGACCACTCTTCACATAGACAGCAATTTGGGCACTTTCATCGGCTATAGTACGCTCATGGGCTTAGCCGGAGGCATCGGCTTCCAGTCACCTCAATTCGCTGCGCAAACCATTCTTTCCGACGAGGACACTCATATCGGTCTTGCTGTGATCATCTTTGCTCAGAACTTCGGACCCGCCATCTTTCTCTCCGTCGCGCAGACAGTCTTGTCGAACAGAATCATCGTCAATTTGCAGCATTATGCCCCTGGCGTCAATGCTGCGGCTCTGGAACAGGCAGGCTTGTCGGATATAAGTGTTCATGTACCTGTCGGTGAAGTTACCGGCGTTGTACAAAGTTATGACAAAGCCATCACCCAGACATTCTACCTCAGTGTTGGGCTTGCGTGCCTCACGATGGTTGGATCTCTAGGTATGCCGTGGAGATCTGTCAAGGAGAAGAGGTCTTAATTCTGTTCATTCCTTCATCGTTTTCGGTGGCCCAATTGCTCGGAAGTGATGCACCATCCCTGGTCCGTAATCGTGTGGAAGTGCAGGGGCGATGGTGTGGACGTTAGTTGTGATCTGGACCAGGGGCAGCATGCAGCGACTCCAAGCCCAGGTTAGAGCAGCCAGAGAGGATCAGTACTACAGACGTTGCCGAGTGTGCTACAAGAGCCCGGCATCCCAGAGATACAGAAGTACATGACCCCACCGAACCCACCCCGACACATCTCCGCATGAACTCAAATCCACCCCCCGCTCGTGTCAGTTCTAGCTTTCTTCGCCGATTTGCTAGCGTGAACGCAACGGCTCGAGACTCCGGAAAAAGTAACATGTGGTGGTGGAAGGTTCAGATTTTGAAGAAATGTGGAGAATCGGAAAGTGGAGAAAGGCTTTGGGGTAAAATGATAAAAAGGCTAAATTCGAAAATGAATCGAATTTGTGGACAGGCTCCGTACACAAGGCTTACAGAGGTTTCCACGTGGAACTTTCACATCATTACGAAAAGTTGCGAAGATTGCGGTAACGTTCGTGGTATCAGGATTGTCCTAGGGTGGTGGACCCACTGTGCTGTAAGAGCTGTGATTGCACGCATGATCTGCTTAATCTAAATCATGATGCAGAACCCCGCATGCCAATGCTCATGCGGAGAGGGGGAGCTGCGACTTCAGATTATTCCTTGACACAAACGAGTGTTCACACAATTCACTTTTGACAGGGTTGTTGATTGCTGATAAATTTGATATGTGCGAATAAGCTATAGACAAACTATCGTTATCCACATTTCGCTAGATTCCATTTCATAGGGGGTAATCATTCATTAAGGGCACAATCGACCCGCGAGTGTGCACATTTTTAAGGCTTAGAGACCTTGTTGCGCTCGCCGTAGGCCTTGGTGGCGTAATCACCCTTGTGGACGATCAGGTCGAAGGGGTTGTAGTCGTGGCGGCCAGAGAAGTAAGAGTCAAGAATGGCCTTGGTGCCAGCAGCGTATCTCTGCTGGGCATCAATCGAGGTACCAGACATGTGAGGAACCATGGCGTTACCACCTCCCCAGGTGCTGTAGGAAGCAGTGCGGAGAGGGTGGTCCTTGGGGGCGGGTTGGTAGTCCCAGACGTCACCACCGTAACCACGGAGCTGGCCAGACTTGAGAGCCTCGGCAACGTCCTCCTTGACGACAATGGCACCACGGGCGGTGTTGACGAGCCAAGAACCTTAGGATTCAATTAGCATAGGCATTGATGGTGAATGTGTGTGAGATAGCTTACCCTTCTTCATCTTGGAGAGGAGCTCCTTGTTGAACAGACCCTTGGTCTTCTCGTGAAGAGGGCAGTTGATGGTGACGATATCACACTGGGAGAGCATCTCCTCGAGGCTGTCAACGCGACGGCAGCCAATCTCCTTCTCCTTCTCGGCGGGGAGGGCCTGGTAGTCGTAGTAGAGAAGCTCCTTGCAGTCGAACGCCTTTAGTCTGCGGAGGACACGCTCACCGATACGGCCAACGGCGACAGTACCGACAACCTTGTTCTCGAGGTCGTACTCGTTCTTGGCGACGGCGGCAACGTTCCAGTCACCACGGGCAATCTGCTCGTGGGCGGGGACGAAGTTGCGGACAAGGGTGAGGATAGTCATGACGACGTGCTCAGCGACGGAGACGACGTTGGATCCAGTGACCTCAGCGACGGTGATACCGCCGTTGGTCTTGTTGGCAGCATTGAGGTCAACGTGGTCGGAACCAATACCGGCAGTAACAGCAAGCTTGAGGTTCTTGGCCTTGGCCAGACGCTCAGCAGTGAGGTATCCGGGGTGGAAACTAAAATGGTATTAGAACTGGATCCTGAACATGTCGAATCATGTAGAGCTTACGGGGTGGTGATGATGACTTCAGCGTCGACAAGGTGCTTGTCAAAGGTGGAGTTCTCGCCATCCTTGTCAGAGGTGGTAACGAGCTCGTGACCTTGGTCCTCGATCCACTTCCTTATGCCGAGCTCGTTCTCGGTGGTACCGAGCATCTTAGGCTCCTGTCTGGCGTGCTCGTGGCCATCGTAGAGAACGAGAAGAACCTTGCCCTGTTGCCGCGAGGTCGCGGTCAGCGTTCTGATAGCACCGGTTTGACGGGCGGCGTTGAGAGGAGAAAAGGGAGAGGCACGCAGAGAAGATGCGGCAGGGCGAATGAAACGAGAAGCAGAGCGTGAGAATACCATTGTGAATGAGTTGTGATGAGAGGATGGAATGCGACTGGATTGGGGGAGTGGGCGGCTCAAGTTATATCTGCAGCTGCACGGCGTCAACCTTTCATCATCCGGAGTTAGCCTTCTGGGGAAACGGAAGCTTTGAGGCGCTTTGACGCAACACCAATCAATCGAGGTCGCAGATCGGTGCCGTGTTCTGAGCTCGGATTAGGGGGCCAGGCTTTACTCACAAGTAGCAGTTTGGGATAGGTGCTAACGGCTCAAAAGGCTGTTTTGTAGGTGCGAATTGGAAGACTGTGGTGAGATAGTAATGAGGACATGGAATGGCAAGAACCTCCCATTTTATATCGTAAGTCGTCGCCCGACTCCGCACAGGTACAGTCACTAATCTATCATTCCACAGACCGACTGGTGGCCTCAAGAGGGTACAACATACGATGTGCTCGAGTAATTGCCTCAGTCCATACCTAGGAGGGGCAGACTGTGCTGAGAAGCGGCACCATCGATGTCGCTCCTGTTCCTAGGCGTTGCAGCTCCGCGCTGACGTCGAAACCCCACTTCACTTTCGGGCACAGGTGTCGCGCGAGGCCAACATCCTTCCATCGATTCCATAGCAACAAAGCTGTACATTTCCGAGGTTTTCTTAGTGAGCTCAATTCCGTGCTTCTGCAAGCCACGTTCTGGCCTTCTTTCCCCGGCGATTCACTGTTGAATTGGCGTTGTATGCAACAGTCAATTGTGTACATTCACCCCAGAAACGGATTGATGTCACTCGAGCTAGCGGTCCAAGCTTCGAACAGCTCTCCCCACATCTCTGATTCAGGCCGAGAACCTACGCGAGTCCACCGAGACAAATCCGTAGCAGCTCTGCCCAAGCCTGGCAATTACCTCCGGCCAGCCTCCAGTTTCGGCCATCGTTCGGTCATCTCTTGCTATTCGACAAGTCTGGCCGCTGTTGTGGCTTTCAGACACGTACGCTTGTGACCACCGAAAGGCATCCGAGGAGCGTTAAAACACCAATTGCCGCAATCATGGTGAGGGGTAAGCGGACAGAACTCGGACCCGAACATTCAAATGCCCCCCTTGTACTCGTACGGTTGTTCCCACGCTTCCATCGCCTGTTTTGGGTCAAATGGTGCGGCCATGTCTACGCATCACCTCCCAATCTTGGTTGTCTAATCTAAGTGAGGCATCATGGCCGGTCTTCGGCCTGCTTGCACACAAGTGATCATTTGTGATGCAACCCGATCTGCTTTCTTCATGCTCGTCTCGATTCGACTTTGCTTGACGATGTCGGCGTTGTGACGAGGCACGGTAGGTTTTGATATGATTTATTCATGGGACTCGCCACAACCACATCTTGATCACACCTGCATTCTGATGCGTATGTACGTAAGACCTTGAAAATGCCACAAGTCCTCCTTGTCTCGGGCTGAAACCTCTACTAAGCTGTAGCACTTGTCCATGACGAGGATCGTGATATGCCAGCGCTTGTCAGAACTGGCTGCTCCAGTGAGCTGGTTTTCTGTGGTAAGACACTCCTGGGTTTCATCCTGTTTTCAAAAGGATGACCCGTCAGATTCCACGACATCATTCACCTGAGAGACAGATTGACTCTAGCAATATTGTTATGGGTAATCCGCGAGGAAACAAAGAGCAGTCTTCAATGGCTCTCATGCAAGAACACTGATGTAAAGTACCAACTGATGATGGTGAATTAATTTCATATGGTTGCCATCCGTTACTACACGTTCTTGCCAAAAGGCAGTTGTTGTGTTTCTAATCTATTGTCTTAGGCCAGTTATGATTTGGCAATTCAAGCCCTGGGTCGAAAGACCGCCCCTTCTCCTTCATTGCAAAGAACGCT
Source organism: Dothideomycetes sp. NU200 (assembly GCA_027943355.1). Classification (NCBI taxonomy): domain Eukaryota; kingdom Fungi; phylum Ascomycota; class Dothideomycetes; species Dothideomycetes sp. NU200. The sequence goes on along the minus strand of BSCJ01000036.1, from coordinate 81,642 downwards.
TGCAAATGGTGGTGATGCAGCCATCCTCTAGATTCTTCTGTAACCTCTTCATAGCACCTGCTCTATCACCGCTGCCCCCTCTCTTCTTCTCGTCTGCCACCAGCATCGTAACGACGGGCTTTGTAGCTTGACAGAACTTGTGCCATACACCCGCCACAGCCTTGTCGACCCGAGGCGGACTCTTGGCCCTTGACTTCACCTCTTGCAGGAATGTCTTCCACCTCGCTTTCACTGCATCGTCGAGCTTCGAACCTGCCGCGGGAGAGCCAGCCATAAGGATGTACTGTGGGCTATCTCCCGAGAGTGCCAGATCAATTCCCATGACTTCGACTGTGTTTGCTCGCCACACAACACGGGCTGCGGTGAGTTCTTCGACGGACATCGTAGGTGCACAAGCAGGAAGAAGAATTGCAAGTGCTGTGCGCGGGGCGTTCAGCGGGCAGTCAGCAGCCGCGGCAATGCTTGCCGCGAAAGGAAGGACAAAGGTAAGATTGCGGGCTGCATCAGGGTATGACTCTGCTCGAGCAGCCTCTTTCATCCAGGGCTTGCCTCCGCCGTGCTTTGCGAAGACGGCCACAGCGTTCGACGCGCATTGCTCTGCCGATATGTCGCGGACGGCAGCAGCAAGACGAATCATGTTAAGAAAGAGATTATCGATTCCTTTCTTCAGCATACCATCGTAAGCATCCGGATGAAGCACTCTGGGCCAAGCGAACCTCCACCCCTCAAGATCATGTAACGAGAGGATGTTATTGCCAGAAGAGTAGGCAAAGTCGACATGTACGATGGGAAAACGATTAACCGCTTGCTTTACAACATGGTCGAAGTATCGCTGACCAGCGTATAGGCCAGATCCCACCGAAAAGGTTCCATCGGCTGTCGTGACTACTATACCGCCAACCACTATGACGGCCTTGACGCAGTTCCAGAACCATTCTGGCATACTAAACAGCATTATCATGTTGGACGTATTGTGAACCATGAAACGGTCGCAATTGGAATCAGAGGACACGCGCCCAATCACATCGGACACGCGCGTCTCTGCTTTCTTCGCGCCTTCCCAATACTGTTCTGCACCCCCGACCGCCTCCTGTGCAGGTTCACCAAGCGTTAGCACGAAGCGTGAGCCGTTTGAGTTCTTGATGATCCAAATGCCAGAGTCTGGACTTGTTTCGCAGATTCGCTGACGAGCGTGCATCTCGAGCGTATGAATCATTCTTGTCACGCTGTTCCTCGAATGCCAGCACTGTATCACAGCAAGAGTGGCTGCGTAGTGTCCGTTTCGCTGATCCGGGGTCATGACACGCAGGTCGTCGTACGCGATGCAGAGCAAAAGGAGATCGTCGGGCGCTTCGGTGAGGAAATAGACTGGTATGCAGTCTTTTCGCTTGAGTATGCTAATGACGGAACTGGATCTGCTATGAAGGATGTCTTTGTAAGTGGTGGGGGTGTTCTTGATAGCATTGCGGAGTTCGGCGAGCTTGCTACAAACGGGCGCTCCTGAGAGGGGACTGCCAATTATGGTCAGAGTGCAAGATGGAGGTAGTCCTCCAGCAGTGGGCCGAATATCAGTACGATCTCAATATGTGAGGTAGCTGCAGTTTCAAGTAAGCTTCGTTTTCCTTTGAACCGAGTAGGAAAATTCAAGGTGTCGTGACAATAAAACGAAGCTGTAGAACAGGCAACCACGGCAACAAGTAAATGGCTCAGCCGATTTGATTGCAGGTAATTGACAATAATGCTATGCCCAGCTTCGCCGCCTAGATCGACGAGGATCCAACCAACCTCAAATCTAACAGGCAGACAATACACCGTCCAGCAGATGCTTTGCTGGCCCTGAGGCTTGATGCCCACGCGTCTCCTAGTCCCAAACACAAGCTCGAAGTAAGAAGATATTATGGACATCTGGATTCGCGAAATGAGTAAAGAAGGTCTCCATAGCGAGACCGATCATACCAAAGCCTGTTTAGCTGCACGATATGAGTAGCAAGGTCTTTACAAAAAAATTACACACAAGATCAGACGCCTATGCTGAGTATAGCATGCAGCGCTAATCTACCTTCGGTTCTTCCGACATGTCAATTGTCACGCAACAGTCCTTTCAAAGGCTTGTCACATGTAGTGTCGCAACCAAGATCGTGGCATGCTTTCATCACGCCTGGTGTCCTCATCAGAGGCCAAGACCGGGGGAACAAGTGTCTCTTCCATCCTGATCTCAGCGAGAAGACCGGCGATGGACAGCATCTGCTTGCTAGTATTATACGATGGTTGGAACAGCCTTTTGTGTGTGGCACGGGTCATATGATTCGATGAAGCGAAACTTCACAAATTGTGGGATAGTTGATAGTTGGGTCTTGACTTGTCTGCTGTCTCTTTCCTTTTCCAAAGAATGGTAGAAGTCGTACAATGGAAAGTGTTTTGCGACCTTGAAGACACGAAGAAAAGAAGTCGGTCAGGACGGGGGTCAGTCGAAAGTGCAGAAGGGCTTTGCGCTTGGCGGAAAGTACCCCGCAGACGTCACCAGAGGCTCAGCACGCACAGACGTACAGGTCAGGCAGTCGCATTCCAGCACGAGGACCTTCCTCAACTTCGATGCAAATGGTATACCATTGTTCTACCATACAAAACATCTCGTGACTTGTGTAAATCATTATTCGACGAGGTTGTTTGCATTCGGCATCTGAAATCCACAGAACGACAGAAATCGAAGCAGTTCGCAGCGCAAACATATCCAAAGTGATTCTGGCCTTCTTGACATGTGATAGCAAGAATGCCTGGTAACCCACCAAAGACCATACCACCCGCGCCTCCGTCTCCAACGGCATCGTTCTACGATATGAGTGACGATGAGGAGGGCGAGTATAATACGATCCGTCATTCCAAGAGTGGAAAGGGCGTGAAGCTCCTGTACACTAAGAGCAAAGTATGAATAGCTGTTTCGCCCCTCCAGCGTACAAATAGCTGTCAAGCCTGATACTGACAACGACAGGTATATGTGCATCCCACCCCTTCATCCAAAGACAACATTCCAGGCTTCATCGCCCTGATTCAGCAGAAGCCCGCATCTTCCACCCTCGCATCCACCTCGTCAGCCGCTTCATCATCCTTGGAGCACACCGATTCATCATCGCTGCTGCTGGCTTGGGTGCCAGAGACTTCACTGGGTAAAGATGAATACGACACATACGTCAAGGTCGACTTGTCTGATGGTGATTCACCACCCAAGCAGTCGTACCTTGTGGCCCCTCCGCCCATTGCCACACACGGCACTGCTGCTGGTGCATACGCCTTTGCCATACCCGTTAGTGAGATATATTCTCTGCTAGTGCGAGCCCCAAGTGTGGGATGGTGGTTTGGAAGCGTCGTCATCAACACCCGCGCAGGGGACAGCTTCCCCGCCCTATTCTTCCACGACAGCGAATGTCAATCCACAATTCTGCAGCGAAAGCGCCTGGCCCGAGAGAGCTTCGATCCTTTTGGTGACAAGGGTGGCATGTTCTGGGGAGGAGATGAAGTCTTGAGATGGTTGAAGCGCTACGTCAAGGTCGAGAGCTCAGCAGAGCCGAGCATCTACCTCATTGAGCCGACCCCTGACGACAAGAAGAGCTTTGGAGGTGGCAAGCCAACACATGACAAGATTGTGAAAGCTTTAGAAGGCAATGATACACCTATTCAGGGTGACAACAAGCAGAAGCGTGACGGCGGCATGGACCCCGTCACCAAAGCTCTTAAAGAGGCGAGATGGAATATTCTTGAGAAGCTCAGCCAGGTCACCACTTTCACGAGAAGGACTGCCCAAGCTGCTGCTGAGCATCGCAATGTCCCTCCACAGCTTAGACGTCTGCTGCAAAACCCACATGTTCAGACCGTGCAAGATGAGTTTGACAGTGCCAGACTATATCTTGCACGATGGGCCATGGGCATTGCCGAGCAGAGCGAGCGCGATCGAAACCAACGAATTTGGACTGCAAAAGATATGCTCGAGTCTGAAGACGGTGAACTTGGCGAGTTTGAGATTCTGGACATGACCAACGACCTCTCCTTTGCGGAGAAGCGAAAGCCCGTGACGAAGAAGGAGTGGGATGGTTGGTTTGACTCGCAGCACGGCCGCTTGACAATCACACCGGATGAGGTCAAGGACCGCATCTTCCATGGCGGTCTCGACCCAGAGGATGGTGTTCGTAAAGAGGCATGGCTGTTCCTCCTCGAAGTTTATCCTTGGGAAAGCACGCGAGACGAACGCAAGGCCAAGATGAACAGTCTGCAAGACGAATACATCAGGCTCAAAGGCGCTTGGTGGGAAAGACTAATGGACGAAGAAGGCACACTTGAAGAGCGTGAGTGGTGGAAGGAGCAGAAAATGCGCATAGGTATGCTATTGATACATCTCATCGTCTTACATATCGCTAGGATCAGTTGACTAACTTCTCCCCATTTCGTGGGGTCTCCGCTGTAGAAAAAGATGTACACCGAACAGATCGCAACATCCCGTTGTTCGCAGGCGAGGATATTCCGCACCCAGATCCGACTTCACCCTTCGCCGAGATCGGCACCAACGTCCATCTTGAGCAAATGAAGGACATGCTTCTGACGTATAATGAATATAATCGCGACCTCGGCTACGTTCAAGGCATGAGTGATTTGTTGGCACCCATCTATGCTGTGACACAGGATGACGCTGTTGCCTTTTGGGGCTTTGTCGGGTTTATGGATCGGATGGTGAGAAAATACTCATGGCAGTGTTGGATTATGATTCTGACAAGCTGCTACAGGAACGGAACTTCCTTCGGGACCAATCAGGCATGCGTCTCCAGCTTACCACACTAGACCACCTTGTTCAACTGCTTGATCCCAAGCTCTACCTACATCTACAGAAGGTCGACAGCACGAACTTCTTCTTTTTCTTCCGTATGCTTCTGGTCTGGTACAAACGAGAGTTTGAATGGCTCGACATCTTGCGTCTATGGGAAGGTCTCTGGACAGATCATCTTAGCAGCAATTTTCACCTCTTCATTGCTGTTGCAATCCTCGAAAAACATCGAAATGTCATCATGGAACACTTGCAAGGATTTGATGAGGTTCTCAAATATGGTAGGCTGATGTCAGTGCCACTTCGCGACAACCATGCTAAATACTGTACAGTCAACGAGCTTTCGGGCACCATCGACCTTCAATCAACCATGATTCGTGCTGAGGCTCTCTTCCGCCGTTTTCAGCGCACCGTCGAAGCTGTAGATCGAAAGCACAGTTTCCCAACTCCAAGTAATGTACGACAGCGAAAGCCACAACTACCCACACCACCCACTGTATCTTCTAGCACCGCCGGCTCATCTTCAAGCGGGAGTGCTCGCACAGTGCAGAATGCAAACCAGCCGGTGACAGAGACAGACAAGGAGAAAGTAATCAGTCCTGAATTACGACAGCTGCTCAGCCGTAAGGTGGAGAAACTCGACAAGACTGAGGTCAAGGAACACGGAGGTGGAGTCGGAAGTTAGTATAGAAGGGGTCTCTCTCGTTTGCACGGCATGGCGTCGGGGTTGGGTGGTGGAGAAGACTTTGGTCATGGTCATGAATGTAATGAGATTACTGCACAATGTTGATGCGTCTTTGCTAGATGCATCTTAAATCTATTGGCGACACAAATCACCTCATCCTACAATATCGTCCTGCCGTTCTACACATCGTGTTACATCGACACGTATGAGATTCGCTTCCGACTCCCCACTTCCGTTTGACATCCGCCTTGGTCGGGGAATAGCCTTGACCTCCGCATCATACGCAGCACTGTTCTTCACTCCCGGATCAGTATCATTCTCGCTCCACACATGCCCAGACACATTCTTCCTCCCGCGCAATCTCCGCAGCGGGAAGCTCTGGCTGATGTGCATCCTGTTGGAGAAACGACTACCGTTCGTCCTGCTGTGGTTGTATTTTCTACCGCTGCTGCTGCCCCCTCTATCGCCACTTGAGCCGCCACCGTTGCCCCAGATACTAGGCATCACCGTGCCATCGTCTACCACCTCTGTGACCTCGAATGACTTCCGCATCCATAACATCGAGGGCGCGGCGGCTGACAGTGACGCCCATGTCAGCTGTGCATTTTGCCAGATTATGAGCGACGCAATTGCCGTTCCCGGATCGGATGAGGATGCGTATTGCCGAAAGGCAATGTAGCGTGCTATGCTTAATGGGATACAGCTGTGAACAAAAAAAATAAGGTCAGTCGTGGATAAAACCCTTGAAGAGCAGGGCGGGCCGGTGTCTTCTTACGGCAATTTAATCAAGAAAGCGAAAATCACAGCCGCTTTGTCGGAGAGTTCCATCTGTAGAGGTAGGATCAGCCATGCTATGAGGCCGAAATCTATGATGTCTGTTATTGCGTCTACTATGCAGATTGCCAGCCATCGTGAGGATTGTGCCTGGTAAGTCGATGTCATTATATTGTTTCAAGACTGACCTGGATAGCAAAGAGAATGTAGTACTGACCTCAGCAGAGCAAGGAGCGTCAAGAGAATGACTAGGAGGGAAAACCTGTCCAGTCGAACATTCAATTGCGATTGCCAATGCGGATCCAACTGTCCAGATGATAGCAACAGCCAACGCAGCAAGACAACCTTTCTTGTAGTTGGGCATATGTGACGTCTCGGCCAGCCGCCATGCGAATAGTATGACCCAGCATTTGTGGATGCCGAGGGCTATTACGTAGATTTCGTCGCTCGAGATAATGTACTACCAACAGGTATCCCTGTTAGTTCTGAAGGTAAAATGTGGCATATCATGTGGTATAGGATAAGCAATAATTAGCGTACCTCGGCGTTTAGTGCTTGGTGTTGGCCAAGTAGAGCCAAGCTTGTTCCTAGACCATTGAGTCGACCTATACATAGCGGTATTGCTTCTGCGATTGTGGCTATCTGGTGGTTGCAGCATGTCAGCAGCTGTATTCGAGTAATATAGAAATTAGGTATCCTCTTGTTGCAAGATATGGATTGTCTGGCTTACCACTGCCGCACAAGCTACAGCATCACTGACTTTGAACGCCTTGTCCTTGCGAAAGACAGTCAAAGGTAGTGCCAACAGGCTGAAAATGATAGTCAGCATCGCTGAGACTAGGATCGGACCATCCTGGTGAGTGCTCGTGTTTCGTCCATATGGTGGATAGACGGTGGGGGTTTCCATTTCGATTACAGTGGATCACAAAAGAAGCAACAAAGTTTGCTACGTGCAGACAACAGTAGACAGAATAAGCATTGTTATATTCCAGATCGAGTCAGAGATATGCGAAATGCGAAAAACGGACTGATGAAGTGTAATTGATTACATTCACACGTATGAGCGGGCTGGATCCAATGGCCGCCACGAGCAATACGGCCGCACGTAAAATCATGTCAGAGACAAGTTGCACCTTGGGATGTCTGCCCCGTCCTCGAAACGTCTTGCCCAGGACACTATCAAGCGTTTCACCACACAAAGCTTGACTTGCACTTCGGCGTTAAAGTTAAACATGGGTAAGAGATAACAAATTTCCGTGCATACAAATTGCCATCCCAGCTGAATGGTAGAGTTGCGAAGGATTCAACTCGAAGCATTTGGGACCTCTAAGCGAAGGACAGTGGCGGCGCATGGGCCAGTCGATTGGGACGAAATGCCGCGTGTGGGGACGGGATTGACCTTCCGCCAGGGTTTGTGCGCAGTCGGCCAATGAGGTCTTGTCGCTATTCACCGTATAGCACCTCACTCACCCAACAGACTGGTATCTAGACTTCCTGTGCATATAGTGGTTGTAGATTTGCTCTGCGATATGTGGCACACGTCAGCCCCTGGCCTGCCTGTAGACTTTATATTGCTCCGTATGTGGGCGCTCTTGCCGCTGATAACGCAATCTCAGGTGATGTGCCCTGGCTCTTTGCAGGTGCACCTTCCCTTTTCCTGCAACGATGGGCACATCTCGGTTGTACTGTAGCTTCTCTCAACCCTGGAATCATGCACTTTCTGGAGAAGGACCTCATCTAGACGGCACGAGAAAACAGCATCCGGGTCCCACGACAATATGCCGGTAGATCAGGAAACAACCGAAAGAATCTCTTGTCGCACGCCACCTTTCGCACCCCACCTGTAGATAGGTATGTGCGTACGCGATTGGAGGAATATATTCGCCGGACACACTCTCTACATTTCGAAAACTTTGGGCCTTCCCGAGTGAGCTTTAGTTCAAACCCAGCAAATATCCACAATGCACTCTAGGATATGAAAAAATTGGGCCGGAAGAGACGATTGAAGCGAGCCTTGACAGCCCTCTCGTTCTCCCTCTATCTCGGGACTCTCGCCATGTGAAGAAGGACCGACGTAGGTCTTCGCTTGTGTCGCCCGTCAATTTGTCCCTATCCTTTCTTCCTTTCAGACTTTCCGTACTCCATCTTTATTCCTAAGCTCCCCTCCCTTTGCTACCTTTACAAACTCTTTTCGGCCTTTTAGGCGTATCGCGTCCTCGAAATGGCCTCACAAGAAGAGAGTGCACCTGTTCAGCACTCCCAAGCCACATTCGACAAGGCAGCTTCTTCTGGACCTACTGTCAGCGTTGAATTGCAAGACTTGGAAGATGCAGACCATCAGGATGAGCTCATTGGCACTCAACGAGACAAGTTGGACATGGACCGGATGGGCAAGCAGCAGCTCTTTCGTCGAGAGTTCAAACTGTTCCCTTCGTTCGCCTTTGTCATTCTTGTCCAATTGACTTGGGTTTGTTTACTGGCGTAAGTATCAGCGAATTGTTTCAAGAACGACAGTGTGCTCAATTATTCTAGATCAAACTCTCAAGCTTTGTATGATGGAGGTAGAGCTGGCTTTCTGTGGAGTACTGTCTGGACCTTTGTTGGCTTCCTCCCCATTATCGCCAGTTTGTCCGAGATGTCGTCCTGGGCACCCACCTCGGGAGGCCAATACCACTGGGTATCCGAGTGCGTATCGTCACTCAATCTTTATTGCCGACAAATCATCGCTAACATCAGCTTAGGTTTGCTCCAGCGGGTTGCCAGAGATTTTTGAGCTTCTTCACCGGCTGGATGTCGGTGTTGTCATGGCAAGCTGGAACTGCCTCGTCACCGCTGCTCATCGCTGGAATGATTCAATCTCTGATCACGGTGAACGATGCAAACTTTGTTTGGATGGACGCCAAGACCACTGCTATCGGCATTCCCATCATTTTCTTGACCCTATATCTCAACATTTATGGCGTTCGATATATGCCACTGATGCAGAACCTGATGTGTATGCTGTACATTGTTGGCTTCATTGTCATCTTGGTTGCTATGCTGGTGCTCTCGCCTAGGACCAGCTTTGGGAGCATCTTCACCGAGTTTGAAAACACTGGTGGATGGAGCACAATGGGTCTGAGTCTTATGATGGGTCAAATCAGCCCTGTCTGGGCATTCCTATGTAAGCTCACAGTATAGTGCCGTAACAGACAAGTCGCTAACTTTGCTCAGGTGCTGATTGTGCAGCTCATCTGTCGGAAGAGACAAGGGACGCTGGCCGAGTGGTCCCTCGAGCCATGTTTTATAGCTTTCTCGCTAATGCTCTACTTGGCGTCATAATGCTTGTGGGCTTCTTGGTGTGTCTCACTGACGTCGCGGGCGCCTTGGATGACTCAAGTGGTTATACCTTCATTTGGGTCTTCAATCAAGGCATGTCTCTGGCTGGCACAAATGTCCTGACATCAATTATGATCATCCTCTACTTCGGCGGTACGGTTGCCTTTAACTTGTCGACGTCGAGACAAACCTTTGCCTTTGCTCGAGATCGCGGACTCCCTTGGAGCGACTGGCTTGTCAAGGTAGACCCTAAACGACAAGTCCCTCAGAACTCGCTGTACTTCACCTGTGGGGTCACCATCCTACTGACACTGATCAACATCGGATCCTCCACGGCCTTCAATGCTCTGGTCTCCCTCAATGTGGCAACTTTGATGATCAGTTATGTCTTTTCCTTGGGATCTCTGATCTGGACCCGCATCACAAGACCGAGTGCATTGCCTCCTGGTGAGTGATCTGAGCCCCAGTCCAGAGGAACAACACTGACCTTCCTACAGCACGATGGAGTCTTGGCAAGTGGGGTCTCCCTATCAACATTACTGCCGTTGTCTACTCCATCTTCATAATGTTCTGGAGTTTCTGGCCCGAGACTACGCCAACAGACCCTTCGGATTTTAACTGGTCTTCTGTCATATTTGTGGGAGTTGTAATCTTCGCCATCATCGACTACTATGTTCGTGGCCGTAAGCATTACGTTGCGCCTGTTTCACTGACAAAGGAACTGCAACACATGCAATAGGGTATTCTAGAGAGATAAAGAGAAAGCTTGTGTGGTTGTTGTTGTTGTCATATGAGTAAGAGCGTTGAGCCGGGTGTATGGCTGATTCAGCTGAGCATGCGTGTCAGAAACGCAGTGAAGAAGAAATCAATCAAGTCATTCATTCGCTTCCATCAGACATTCAAATCTTCACATGTCCGCCAAGGCTGAATCCCCAAACTCACGCCGACGTCTCTTGATCTCTCTATCTGCGCAAGAAATTTGAAGAAGCTGCTCTCCAGGAAAGACATGGGCCTTTGTTAAATTTCGCCGAAACAGACCTTGTCGTCCATGCGTGCCAATTTCTGCGTGTTGGGTCACGCATCTGCTGATTATACCACCGTTTGCGTTTGACAAACTCTACCTCGTCTTTTCTTTTCTCAATCTTGTTTGTCCAGTGTAATGGTCGATCTACGGGAGACCATTACCTCATACAATGTGGACTTTTCCTGCTTAAATGGCTGACTGTCAAACTCTACTCCCTTTCAAGCAAGTAGCGATACCTGGGGCTTTCCTCAATCAGTTTACGGGCCGTGGTCATAATGGCAGTGCGGAGGCCAAAACTCATGTTATAAGTTGCGCCCCAATTGCCTTTGCAATGCAAGGATTGCGACTCAGACATGCGAGGAAAAGCATCGGACACACTGAGTGAGTGTCGACTGCCAGCTATGGGTCCAACAACCAAGGATCATCTACCGATGGTGACTGTAACTCTAGTGAGAAGGTGACCAGAAAAGACTGGTTGACGGATTGATGGTTGGTACCTTGCTCCACGCCTGATTGAGGACAATATGAAGCTGATACTTGTCCAGCGAAGCTCGGAGTGGCGGATTAGGCCTTCGATGTCCGGTTCCAAACCCGAAACATGGACCTCGGCCACAGCACAAGCAGGATGGGGGTGACATTCCATCAGCTCGCGTATACCCTATATACCCGAAAGCTCTTGAATAAGAAAGACCTACAAGAACAATTAAGCACTATTGACGCACATACCAGGATGAGGTCTGCAGGGGGTGGAATCACTTTCCGCCACACAATCCCGCGCAAGTGAATGGTTTGTTTACATCCTAACAGATGAGAGCATGGTTGTATCAGCATATGACCGAGATGGTGATCTTTCTTACAATCGCTTTTCTTACTTAGAAGGAGGAATATCGCTACCGTAACCTCATCGTTTCCGTTGCGGATATTGCATTCTTATCTGACTCGCCTCTTCTAGGTGATTTTCCTAGCTCGCTCCTCGTGTTACCTGTGTCTTGTAACCAGTCAGTATCTGTGATCCGGCAGGTTATATACCGTGATGGTCAACAACTCTGCCTACCCGAATCTGTACGCCAAAGGCAAAGGAGCCACAAACCAAGTCCTAATATGGCTCCGAGAGCAAGCTGGTCTCGAAGCCATTCGAGATGCCGGAAACTCACCCGTGAGAGCATGGGTCCCCTGGACCAGAATAGCCATCAGCAAACCCGATGCCGTGGTTCCAGAGACCATCCTTTCGTCGCTTGAGACTGCGATAGAGTGTCGCGAAGAGATAATGCAATATCATGACCCAGACACATATGAAGACTCCCAGCATGCCTTTGCGCTAGAACAGCTTCGGGTTGTGCGATATTTGCTGTCTACGCTTCCACGACGAACATCGCCTCCTTTGATACCAGCATCGCAAGCAGCTATTGCTATTCGAAATCGCTGGGAAACTCTACCTGTGGAGGTATCAGATCTGGGGTGGAGTTCAGGAGGCTCAAACACATCTCGAGACTCCTCGATGGAACCTTGCGCACATGGTGGAGTGCATCGTGGAGTGGCAGTGCATGGAGGGCAACGCAAGAGGCAAAACAGGCCAAGATCTGGACATCACGAGCCGGCTCACCAGCGGCAGAAGAGCAGTCTTTCGCATGTGCTGGATTATGCTCAACAACTCGAGGATGGTGACAAGATTGACACAAGGACATTCACTGCGAGTCCGACCCACAAGTACGTCTGGCCTGCTGCCAAGTGCGTGGAAGATTTCTCTGTTCGTGTAGACCATACGGACGTGGTCACCCGACATCACGAGCGCAAGCATACGGCTGTTGTGGAAAGCGTTGACATTATCCCCGCCCACCCTTCGACCAATGCAGCCAACAAGATGATACCATCCGCGCCAGCAAGACTCGTGGGAAGGCTAGCGTTGCGAATGCCAGAATTCATACCAGGCGCCAGATTCCACGCACCCGCCGCACTTTCCTCCTTCACCACCACCAACAACGCGACCACGAGCATCACCAACACCATATTCTCAGGGCACAACACCGACACCGCCGCCGCCGCCACCAGCTACACCACCACATCCAATACCACAACCACAGAGTTCACCACATCTCCCGGGCAGCCATTCAACGACTTCGAGGTAGAAGTGTATGGTGGTCCTCCCTGGGACATGTACGATAGCAAGCAACCACTGGACTTACAATCGTACTACTCCCCCGAGCTGGCCGAGACGTTCTATAACCAGTGGGAGTACGCACCTGATTGATTGGGAGACCCGCTTCGGTGTCTTGATGTGTAGTCGGTAGTGGGTACAATCCCCAGTCTGTACCTGAATCGTGGTCAAATCGGGCCTTTCTGGGGAGCTAGAGATAGAAAGGTAGAATAAGTGACGGGGAGGGATCGGAGCTGTAGTGGACGGTATACGTGACTGACTGACCTCCGCGTTTTGGACTTTCGGCATGATTGTAGGGAGATAAGGTGGCAGTTAATACATGGAAAGGCCCGTCAATACGCGATGATGAACTGCTGGTATGCTTGATGTTGGATTTTGGGTATACTGTTCATACTACATATCGCTCTATCCAGACAACCTCTGATATACTCGGACCCGAAATGTCATCGACGTCTAGACCACGTCCCCAATGCTCAGATTTGCCATCGACCATGGAAGACACGTCTCCACGCAAACAACTGTAAAGTGACACAAAGATATCTACTAAAAGTTCATCTTGAGCTCAATCTTGGGCTTCTCCTCCTCTTCCGCACCAGCATTACGTTCACCGTTATTGCCTCCCCCGCGCGCACCTTGCTGCTGTAGCAAACTTCCCAAGTACGCTTTCATATCGCCATCCATACGACCAACCACGCTCTTGAAAGCCGTAGGATCGACAGATGCGAGTTCCAGTAATCTACTTGCTGTTTCCTTTCCAGCTTCCTTTTGGGCGCGGGAAAGCAAGACAGGAATCGCCAGGGCATAAATAGCTGGTCGGCGCGCGGAATTGGTGGCGCTTGCAAATGAGGTGAGGGTGGCTGCTAGGATGACCCTGCTCTCGTCCATGCCCTCTAGATCGGAGGGTGTGATGAGGAATTGTAGTATCTTTGGCAGGAGAACAGATGCCGTGGTTGCAGATGCAGATTGCGATTGAGAATGGACAAGCAATAAGGATCGGATACAGCCAGCAGCCATCTTGGTTGTCATGCGATTGTCTAGGCATTCGCATAGCTCTTGCAAAAAGCGGTGGAGGATTGTGACTTCCTCTTTGATGTCTGAACCGGAACTCGATGCGGTGGATGGGCGTGATTGTGAAAAGGCACCAGATGCAGAGGTAATGAGCATCGTCCCTGCTAAGAGAGTGTTCTTCTCAGCCAGCAAAGCATTCTCAATCTCTCTTTTCTGTGCATTCTTGATCACGAGCATGAATCGTGACAGGGTAGCTTGGATCTGCGTTGCACTTTCCTCTCTTAGTGGCCCCTCTTCTACCATGTCAAGGACAAACCGACGGAAGATCGGCAACGCCTGTGGGACAAGAGTAGGCTGGCAGAATGGTGAACTGAGGATGATGGTAAAGATGTGGAAGATGCATGCGTGCAGGTCGGACTTGATGATGCTAGGAAAGACTGAAGATGCAGTTACGAGAGCGTCTAGACTGAGGACCGCAAGACCTACACTCTCATCAGTCATTCCCGCAGCAGTCATATTCGATCTGTTGGCTTCTGGGCCCAGGCCGGGGACCAAGCCGGCCAGAACAAGCACGATAATTCGTGTAAGTTCGAACAATTGATCAATGTCATCAGAGAGGTGATCATTGTCCTCTTCGGCCGTGCCTTGACGCGAAGATGGGTGACCAACGCAAAGGTTACGAGCAATCTCGACGATTACTGTCTGGATATCCGCACTTTCGGTGAGAGCCATACGGTCGAAAAGGTCCATGGTCTCTGCAAAAATCACCTCTTGGTAGATTGCATTTCCAGAAACAGATGGGCGAAGAATCTTCTTGAGTGCAAGGAGAATTTCGAGCGTGCGAGCGCTTGCCGTGATGCTGTCAATTCTTGACGAAGGACGCTGGGCGAGGGCTTCGAAAGCAAGACCGAAAAGCACAAAGAAAAATGCAACAGGCTCTTCTCGATAGTTGATTGCGCTGTTGCGGCGGATTTGAATTTTGGTACTTTCGCCATTTGTTTGAACGTCAGCGTCAGTAGGGGGAGGTGGTTCAAGCTTGCCGTCTAGAGCATCGAAGACAAACTCGCTGTCTTCGTCAATCAAGCTTGCGATAGCATCGACGAGATTCAACCATGAATCCTGGTAGAACTGGGTAAAGAGGTTAGTGTCATATCTCGGGTGTCAGTGCCTCCACAACTTACCTTAAGAAGTGTCTGCCTATTCAGAGCGGCATACAGTGTTTCCAAGTCTCCTGATAGAGGCGCGGTACCAGTAGCACTCGATATGTCCGGCTCGAATCGCAGCCGTGAGTACTCTTGTAATGATGAAAGCCAAAGTGGCGTCAGACGTGCAACATGTGGCTTGACCACGTTGACAAGATACTTCTGCTCCGCGCTGGCGACTTGCAGACCAGCCCAAGCAGAGTACACTGCCATGCGGACCATCACTTGCGCATTCGAGCTCAAGCCCTTGAGTTCACCAATCGATGCTCCTTCCAGGGATGGGTTGGAGAAACTTTCCAAGGCTGACACTAATAGCTTCAGAATACGCCCCATGCGATCCACGTCCGTGACAATGCCAATGGATATGAAGGTAGCACACACGTTGATGGCTTCTGCAGCAAGCTCTGGGCTAGAATCGGCAGCAAAAGCAGGTGTGAGGGCTGATGAGATCTGGGCTTGATACTGCTCCAGTAACATGGCCTCCGTGAAATCAGGGTCTGGTGTCCCACCAAATAGCTTCAGGACTTGGTCGATAATCCGCATGCCCTTGACACGTAAGCTGACCACACCAGCTGTACTTGCGGAGAAGGCAATCCTGACAACATCGGCCACTCTCTGTTGCAAAGAAACCGAAGCTGGAGTTTCATCATTGGCTGCAACATCTTTTGTGATGGTTCCAAGAAGTTCATTGAGCAAGTCCATGGCAAAAAGCCTAACCTGCCATCTCATGAGTTCCATGGTGCTCGTTGGTGCCGCAGCTTCATCTTCGGTCTTTTCTCCACCCGCAGACGCGAATCCTGCGGCTTCTTCGTCCTGCAGATCAGGACCAGCATTCACTTTCTTGACGGCTTTAGGAGCTGTTTCATCGATGCGTGCTTTCGATTTAGTGAGGACGATGTTGATTCGTTGAATCCAGCTAGCTGTATCTGAAAGGCCAGTCTGAGCGAGCCAATTCGTGAAGATTCCTCTCACAATTTCCTGCTGCGGGTTCTGATCGAGAAGATCCCATAGCTTTTCTTCCAGTCCAGGATTAGCCGTACGAATGATGTCATCTGTGTCACGACGCATCAGATTGGCAAGTCCTTGGATAGCAATATCCTGAACCTCAGTAGATCGATGATCGAGGTCTTCTTGCAAGCGCTTGACATAGGCAGAAAACTCCATATGGCCGGGCGCATATACTGACAAATCACCAAGACATCTCGTGGACTCCACCAAAGCCAGAGAGTCGTCTTCCAGCTGGAGCTGGCGGATCAGCGTAAGCATCATATCTCGAGGTTTGGCCATTTCTTGCAGGTCGGGACCCAAGACATTAATTAGCGAGTCCACACATCTTGCAGTGGCAGCAGTGGTTGCAAAACCCATTTCCAGGTCAGAGGAAGCTTGCGAAGGACCTTCTGCATTGTGTGTGTCGATCACATACAGCTGGCCTAATAAACCAATGGTGCTTGAAACATAGCCTGAAAAGGTGAGACCAGCGGAATCAACAATCTTACACAGGCTTTCTAGCGCCCAGAAATGCACCGTGGGATGTGGGTCAGCAGCCAGCGACATGAGGATGCCCAAAATGTTTTTCAAGTGGAAGCCAGCAGCCATACCGCCTAGCTGAGCATGTATGTTTGCCAATGCCAAAGCGCAGCCTGCTCGGGCATGCGGTTCGCGATTTGAAACAATCATATTGATAAGTTCCTGCACTTCTCGCGTGGTGAGGTCGTTGCCACAGATGCTGCAGAGGCGACCAAGTGCCTGGGCTGCGATGTTTCGAATGCTTGGGTCAGGGTCCAGTATGAAGGTATGAAGCATCTGCTGCAGTGTCTTCTCGGCTGTAGCACTTTGCAGCGTGCAGGCAGGATATTTCCCCTCGCCATTTGCGACTTTCAAGGCTATGAGGACGGCTAAAGCAACGTTGGCGGTCAGCGCAGCCTTCTGGGCAGGATCCTTTTGAGCCGCCATGGAAGACAGGAAAGTCGAAAGCTGCTCAAGGATACTATCTTGAATTTTGGGAGATTGAAGAGGGAATATCAATGCAAAGATGCCGATTGCGGTATTGATGACTTCCGTGGTGGGCGGTTGCGGCTGAACATCAGAGCTATCATCAAGCATGTTCACGTAAGACGTGGTAGAATCATGCTCCCAGGCGCCGCAGATGGGCGATGCCAGGGTATTGTCAATGTATGCCTCGGGGTTGTCGTGAGTCGTCCAATGCGTCTGGCCTCTGCGACTTTCGAATCTGGTATACTCGTAGTCCAGCCCTCTGATCAGTCCGTTCACACCGAATCCGAAATTGTCGCCAACACTCCAGATGCTCTCGAAGGCGCCCGCAGAGCTAGCTATCTGAATACTCAAAGAAGACGCACCATATCGATCAGGGTCTGCAAAAGAAGAAACTGCCAGTGGGAGGATATTCGACTGCAACGCAATTTCGGAAGCGCCAAGAGAGCTTGACGTAACGAGCGAGGTGTAGCACTGGAAGACTCGCCTACGGACCATGTGGTCAAAGTCCAGCAGTTGTAAGGATGGCGAGAGTCGTAGAGCCATATCCTCGCTTGACTTACGCTCTGGCAGGGCGCTCAGGAAAACAGCAGTATTCTGAAGCATTCCTGCCAATCGCTTCGAGACATCTGAAGTCAGAAGCTTTGTGTTGTACTGTAAGAAGGCCATGAGAGAGGCAAGAGCGCACTCTCTAACGTGCGCAAGAAAGCTGAGCTCCAGAGTTGTTCGCTGGCCCATGTTCGGCAATGGCATTGGCAAGGCATTCTTCCAAAGAAGTAATAGCTGGGGAAGGTGAATCTTGACAAAGTTTGGGCCAAGGGACATCAGCCCGCCGATCATGATCCAAGCTACTTGGACCTGTGTACTAGAAACGCGCAGATCGGAATTACCGCTAGACTTGAGCAGAGAGGTAGCTTGCGTTAAGACTCTCGAGTAGACATCAACGGAGCCGTAGAGTGGCTGTTGGTTACAAGTGCTCAGGACAGCAGCAAGACCATTGGCGTACCCTACACAGCGTCTCGGACCTTGCTTCTGAGTACCAAGGAAGCCTAGCTCTCTCGTCACACTGTTCGTGCATATTGTAACGGTGGGAAGCAGTTGCTGAGGGCAAGCAAGCACAAAGGCACGCATACATCGCGAGGTATGTACTTGAACCGTGTAACTCGGATGCTGCACGACTTGGAGAAGGCCTTCACGGCACAAGTCAGCAATATTGTTGATTGCAGCGTCTAGCTTCTTGATGAGGGAGGCGAGGACATTCAAAGCAGCGGTCAAAGCCTGCTTTGTTGGTTCGGGTCGCTCCTTCATGGACTGTGGGTAGTCTTTGATAATGTCATTGAGAAGAAAGCGGGCGGCATTCAGTTGAGCTGTCTCGCCCAACATGCCTTGCACCACGTCCTGCATGAGGACGCGAACGAACTTGCGGGTGATGAGATTTCGATATCTGTTGTACACGAGACTTTGATGGCTGAGCAACTCGTTGAAGAAGTGTCTCGCAATGTCTGCATAATATCTTTCCACAATGCTCTCGCCGAGGGAAGTAAGGATGTACTTGTAACACACAGCGATGCTGGCGCGGGCACGATTGCTGGCGATGGGGCGACAATAGTGTATGGAAAGCTGCTTCAGAATCTCGGGGAGACTGAAAGCCAAAGCTGTGATTGGTTTCTGCGACGGCGTAGATGGTCTCTCGACTTCCTCGTCGGGTTCATCGTTTGGGCCTGGCTTCTTTGCTTTCTTTGACTTTTTGCTCTTAGCGAGGAGTTCGCGATTCGGAACCTCGGAATAGCTCTTTACGAGGACGGCCGCAAGACACGAGGCAGCAGCATGTCTGACGGGGATCGCAGGGCTCTCAATCGTTTTCCATACCACAGCTTGAAGCTTCTCGTAATCATTTGAATTGTCAAAGTAGGAAGTCGACTTGACCATCTGCTCCATGCACCAGCACGCGCTGGCCTGCACGAGGAGAGCCTTGTCGGCGGGAGCAGCATTACGAGCGGACTTCCAAATGTCTCTGACGATTTGCTCATCCACCGAGTCGCCAATACCGCGTATGAGGCGACCTAGGGCTCGGTAGACAGCGCTCCGCAATCCAGCATGGGACGAGGCAGACTTGAGGACTCGGAGAATGGTGGTGCACGCGAGACTGGACAGACTGATGGCGCTGTCGCCTGCAGCCTCAAAGACGGCACCCAGACAGTGGACGGCAGCGTGTTTGGCGCGAAGGTCCTTTTCCTTGCCAGCGGCAATGATGGCAACGAGGTCGTTTATCGACTCGTACAATAGCTTCCTGCTTCCTTGCTCGAATATGCCAGCAAAACACCTTCCGAGGTTGTTTCTGATGACACGCGTAGGGGCGGGAGAGGTCAGGTTGACAATCTGCAACAGCTCTTTCTTGATCCATATTTGCTCGGCGGATGCACCATCAGCGTCGAGTGCAGCGACATGGCGAGTCAGGTCGGAGCTGAAGGTCAAGAGGTAAAGATCTTGCTGCTCGGAAGGGAGGGCATGCAGCTTCTTGACGTCCAATTGGAGTGTCGAGTCCTGGATAGGGGCAGTCGGGAGTGGTATGGGAGCAGCAGGAGGAGCAGTCGAGGCAGGGGCGTCTCCCCCATTCGGCTCTACAGCCATTATATAGTCGCGAGTGTTTGGAGAAGTCGTTCAACCATTCAGTGCGACGGAGATCGCTATTATCAATTATTGTGAGACCTGTTATTCGTCGAATCATACAAAAAGATGTCAATCTCTGAACAAGATCGGAAAGAGACAGCTCATGCAGATGGCACAAGACAACTGAACCGAAGACAATGACATGTGTCGATCGCACCTTCCTCCGCGTTTTGGATGCTGAAACCCCCGAGGCCTCGCCGCATCCACTTCCGCTGCATCCACATCTCCAACTCAAGTCCGTTCTTGGCACGGACCTGCATCCCCATGTTTTGGGAAAAGTCATGAGATGTATGGTATATCACCTCCATGATCAAATTTATTGACCAATGCAATCATTACAACCATTGTCTCGTACTCTAGCCTGCAGACAAGCTCCTCGCTGTCTCAGTCGCCGCGCTGAACAATGTTTCCACGATAGCGCCATTCGTCATTCTGGCCACAGCAGGTGGTCAACTATCAAACACGACAAGGCCAAAGCAGATGCTGGAAGAAACAAGAGAAACTCCATCTTTGCTCAAGAGCTTGCTCTAGCTTCTAAATGTAGGGGTTTCCTTTCCTTCCCTCTTCGCCCCGTTCTTGCTATTTCTTCCTCACTCAGATGTGGCAATGCCAAACTTTTCAATACTCTCCTCACCTACTAATCTCTCCCAAAAGTATTTGGTCCAGACCCAAACGCGAACCCTCGCCTCGCAGATCTCATCACAAAAGCCAAACGAGCAGGCTTTCCCAAACAGAGCATTGAAAACTCCATACTTCGCGGGCAGGGAAAGTCGGCCTCTGGCGCTGCCCTGGAGCCCATTACCGTCGAGGCCATCCTCCCCAACAACGTTGCTTGCATCATCGAGGCCGAAACCGAGGGACGACTTAGGACACTCGCCGATATAAAGCATACCATCAAGGAGGCTGGAGGCAATGCGACACCCACGGCTTACCTATTTGCCAAAAAGGGAAGGGTGGTCTTCACAGGCAAAAGAAAGGAAGGGGAAGGCTGGGGTGAAGAAATAGCCGAGGAGAGAGAAAAAGTGGACTTTGAGACGGTCTTCGAGGCAGCACTGGAGGTTGGAGCATTAGATGTGGAAGAGGTGGAAGAAGGCAGGGTCATGGTGTTTACTGAGCCCGCCGACACCAAGAGCACAGGAGAGACGCTGAGCAAAGACTTGAACCTTGAGATTGCCGAGTCCGGCATCTTCTGGGATGCTGTCGAGGACACACGGGTCACCGTTGAGAGTGAGGAAGACGTGAACCACTTGATAGAATTCGTGGACGTGTTGGAGGATCGGGAATCTGGCATGCAAGGTGTTTACATGAACATCAAGGCCGGAGAGTCCGTCAGTGAAGGAGCTTGGGCTGAGCTGATGAGCAGAGTATCGGCTTGAAGAGGGAATGTGGAATAGATATAGAGAAGGGTGTTGGTACAGGAAGCAGATGTAAGAAATATTGTACAGTATTTGTAACATGATACCACAGCATATACTGCTTGCCAGTGTCGTCTCTGACGCCGAATACTCCATTCCAATGCGGTTTGCTCGTCTCCTTCATGAATCTTGACATCTTGCTTCTTGCTTCCTTCTGTTCCTACCTCCCTTACCAGAATTTGTACCAGCTTTTCCCCGCTTGTTGCCCTTCCTGTGCCTTTGTTTCCGCCTGACCCACCACGTCTTCTGGTACCGCCGCCGCTTGCCCCGTCTGCTTCACCCCTCCATGCTCCAACGTCTTCAAATACCGACTCGGCCGCCTCATCTGCACCTCCTCATCACCCGCCTCCTCCGCGCTACCACCCTCCACAGCCATCCTCCTAGCCCTCGCCTCCAACCGTCTGGCTCTCAATCGCTGCAGCTCCTCGGTGATTTCGTCGCGCTCAAACGGGATCGAGTTTGTTTCGTCCTTTTTGGGCCAGAAGTCGGGCACGCTGAAGCGCTGGTCGAGATTTGTGCCAAAGTAGTACATCCAGCCTATAGGGAAGAAGATGTACATGCCGAACTAGACAGGAAAAGAAGGTTAGTGGTGGGGTTGTGTGAGGAAAGGAGGAGGAGGAGGAACGGACTTTGAAGACTTCGAGGTTGGGGCCGCCCATTGTTGCGGTTTTGCAGAGACAAGTTGTATAGCCGCGGTAATGCGAAGGAGAAGCGCGCAATAATCCTGGTTTGTGTGAGCCGGTCGGGTCGCTTGTTGTGGAGTCGATGATATTACGTCGCGAATTGTTATGAGTCTAGAAAGTCATGATGTCTTGTCTCTCGTGTTCAAACTTCGACTTCCGTCAGGCGATTTGGACCCTCGGTCAGCGATCCGCGATAAGATAACCTTAATTATTGCACCTGCCCAAAGCTTGTTTTAGTGGGGTACCCTGTCTTGCCTGTCTCGGAGGACCATTTTCTGTCCATTGTTTGGATCTAGTGGGCCAGATCTGTTGGGTCAGCATAATGATGTCCTGTTTACTGCCTCTCTTCGTTTCTGATCTTCGTACGGCCACCTGAGGCTCAGCCCGCCTTCAATGAGCTGCAGCTATAGATGGCGTGGCTGCGCTAGCAAGCAGCCAATGATGAGGTGCATCTTCCTTCCAGTCGAGTTGTGCATTCCATTGGCATCAGTGTCACATCTCAAGACGACATCAAGCAGGAACCCCTCTCGAGGTCTACGCCATTTCGCATCTGGTTCTTCCAGCTCATGAGCACAAGCATGAAGCTACAAATCGATCGCCTTATCGATTGTCCAAACTGAAGTCTTTCTTTCAGCAAATCTCCGCTCCGAGTTTTCAGGCGACCATTGACATATTGACATGCAATGCCGACATACAATGCGCACTTACCAAAGGGCCACGCCACCAGATAAGGGCTTGCATTAATTGGATGTGACCGAAATAGCTGCCATATTTGATTGACTGGGCGCATCTTCTCCCATCCTTCGCTCATGCGTATGTGGCGATGTCACAGGCCATGGCGTCGGCTCTACTTATTGTCTCTCGTACCAGCCATTCCTTTTGGGCTGCTTAAACCCTTCTTTTTGTAGCATCTCAGGACCCCGAGATCTCTCTTTGATTGTTTTGTTCCTTGCCATGGCTATCGACGTTGATGTGACCTCGGATATTTGGGTACAGGCGGTGAAGAGCTGGGAGACAGCAACGGGTGAAACTATGAATGCGGCGAAGTATCGAAACATGAGCATGGAGGATATGACCGCGAATGCCTTACAAAGTGTGACCCGCTTTGAAGACAGTCGCCACGACAAGTCCAAGACTAGCCGCGTACGGCAAGCATTTGGCAAACACATAGGCGATATGCAAAAAGTTTTGGGAATCTTTAGATTAGCAGGGAATGCTGCTTCAGTCAGTACCAAAAGAATCAAAGATGCTCCGAACTGACTCTGGCTCGCTGCAGATGTTCCCGCCCGCTTTACCCGCAGGCTTATTGTTCGCCGCTGCTGGGCGAGCCTTGGAGGTGACTTGATTCACCAAGTAATGATCGTGGAGACTGACATGATCAGGCTTTTGGCATGGTCTCTGCAGACTATGATGAGATCACAGCATTTTACAACAAACTAGCAAAATTCTTTGACCATCTGCTAGTCATCGAGGAGCGCGCGCCCAAGGATGAGCCTTTTAAGCGCTCCGTTACTCTTGTATTTGCCTGTCAGCTCGATGTGCTCGGAATTGCACACCAGTATGCCGGAGAGAAGAACCCCAAGAGAAAACGGGGCTTGCGATTGCCTCATATGCCTCGTACCGGTAGGTTTCGAATCCTAGATGGAGCTTCCAGGGTAGCTTCCAGACTCGTTCCCCTCAATTTTACTGACAATCTCCTCCAAAAGAAAAGTGGCTAGCAGCTCTATGGGAAGGACAAAACCCTGACCTGATGAAAGCATGCACGAAAATGGAGATGGCCATCAACGACCTGCGCCAGCTTATAGGTCTCGAAATATTCAGTGTGGTGCAAGACATGTTCATAAATCAGCAGGAGGCCTTAGAAACACAACAAGCTGTCAAACAAGAGCTTGGTGAGGTCAATGCTGGACTGGAGAAGATCAATTTGACTATCCGAGAGAAAGGTCTCGCAACAGAAAAGGGTCTTGGCGGCATTGTCGCCGCTCTTGGACAAGTACGGGCGGATCTCAAAGCCCAATTTGACAAGCCTAAGGCTCAAATTCAACAAAGCGCCAAGACGGATGTTAAAGATAAAGGATTGCTCGCGCAGAACACAATCATCAAGACCTTCAACGACTCTCTTCGTTTCGATGGATGGGACCTGGCAAGGGCTCAATTAAGAGCAGAAATCAAACGAGCGTCTTCAGTCCGGGCGGAGCTGACGTGTACCTGGTTTACTGACGACAACATCAGCTTCAAGGCATGGGTTAGCGGAGAGAGGCCAATTCTCTTCCTACATGGAAACGAGGGAATGGGAAAGACCTTCACAGCTCATGCTGTCGTAAGTCATCTTACTAGAAACGACGGCACAAGCTCAGTTGCTCGGTTCTGCTTCAGAGAAGATTCTCCCGAAGTCCACTCCAAGGACAATGGACTTGCCTGCATTGTATGGCAGATCGCGCGATCCAACTCTAGATACTGTCAGCTAGTCGCCGCCGACCTTGGCACGATTGACATTGATGAATGCGATTGGAATCGTCTGATCGCAAAACACTTTGCATCCGGGTCGAAGGATCGACTATTTCTGATACTCGACGGGATAGACGAAATGCATCCGCTGCATACCTCCTTTTTGTTGGAGGAGCTTGCGATGATGACGAAAGAAAATGCAATGGTCAGCGTGCTTCTGACTAGCCGACAGCGTGTTTCCCCTGACGTTTTGGAATCCTCAATGTTCTTCGAGGTCTCTCTCACTAAGAAGGAGATTTGGCGTGACATGACGCGATTGATAGAGGCGCGATGCGAGACTCTTCCGCGTCTCTCAACATTCCCTCGTAGGATTCGCCTGCAGATTCTGAAGATCCTTCGAGAGAAAGCCGATGGTGAGGATGCCTCGGATTGTCAACTTTTTACAATCTAATCTTCGACAGGTATGCTCTATATTGAACATATGCTCAGACGTCTAGACTACATTGGTCGAGAAAATGCAGTCCTCAGAGACTTGAAGGATGCGCCCAAAGACTTACATGCCCTATACTCCCGGATGGTCCTCGAATGCCATACGAATCGAAGCCCAGAGCAAAGTGAGGCATTGCGGCACTTATTTGCCTGGCTGGCGTTTTCAAAAAGACCTTTGACACTTTCCGAAGCTGGTGCTCTGATGAGAGAACTGGTAAAGAATGGCATGTATGATATTGAGGAAGAAGTCATTGGAAGGTCGACCAGGTATGTGGTGTGCTGGCTGTCATATATGGTAAACGGGCTGACTCCACAGGCTCCTTGGAGTAGCTAAAAGGCTCGACTACGATGACAACGATGAGGAAGACGATGGTTTGGAAGAAGGCGAAGAGTCGAATGCCGATGACCCCATCGCAGATATCGACATTGAGTATTTCGACAATGGCGGCAATGTCCTCCAGTTCCACGAAAGGTCTTTGAGGGAGTTTTTCTGCACCGCCGAATCCGACAGTGAGGGACTTCGGACTCCTGCTCACATCGCACATTTCAAGATCTTTCTGCTTACAACAAGGATCATGATGGACTCATCCATGAATACCGACGCAGACAAGAACAACAAGCTACTGGGATATGCGGCGAAGTACTGGACAGATCATTTCAAAGAACTCGACATTGAACGATTAGGGACCGAAGAGCTTGTCTCTGTTATCAGATGTTTACATCGCGTCACCACCAGTACTGACCATATCCCGAGTTTGTTCGAGATGTACTCCGATGCCGACAAAGTGTACCCGGGTACCAGAGAATTGCTCAGTGAGACGTGGCTCAACAATCTTGAAAACGTACTTGCCAAGGCGTCCACATTGCCAAATGGTGCATTGGAAATCGATGTACTTGAGTGGATCGAATCGCTCGCACACGAGCGTCGCTCTGTCCTCCTTCCTCTAGCGAGAGGTCATATGCAGAACTGGTTTAATGGCAAGTCGACGAGCGATATTTGTACAGCCTTCGGATACCTTGCTGCGGCGCTAGACATTGTGAGTACATACATAGTTTACTAAGGGAGCGATGGCCGATGCATTGCTGACAAGGTTAGTCCACATCAGATCTTGAGAACATTTGGAACGCGATCAACGCCATTCTCATGACCTGGCCGGATCTGGACATATCATCGGACGTTGGAGCTCATCGGGCTATCGCTACGATCCTCTGGATATATGGCCAGCTTCCGAAACACAATTCTGAAGCCATCGAATGGTTCTCACGTGCGTGCTATCTACAATCCGAGGATCAACATGTCGAACGCTTCCATACATTGTGGCTTCTAGCACAGTTGCACAACGAGAGCTACAGGTGGGAAGAGTCAGTTGACTGCATGGACAAAGCACTTGCGGCACTCCCAGCAGATTGGAAGAAAGACGAACTGCTGATAACCAGGAGAGAGGACTTGTTTCATGCGAAAGCTGAGACCCTTCGAGATCTGAGACAATTCCGACTTGCCATCGGAGCTTATCAGGAAGCCAGGCTCACGTCACATCTCCTGCCGTCAGCGTCACCTGACGCGAAGTCTTTGACTGACCAGCTTTTGCTTGTCTGGGAACAAGATAACACGCGCCACAATTTTCTGAGCTGTCTTCGTCAATGGACAGATGTCGAGAGGCGGGAATGGCTCAAGTATGTTATTACTTCCAACAGCACGGCATCGAACGACTGCGTAAGCCACTTCCACGAATCAAGCAAGAAAGAAGGAGCGAAGGGACTTGAATTTCTGATGTTCTGCTATGATGACCTAGAGGGCACTTTGGCCCCTCGATCACCCGAATACTTTGCTCTCCAAGCGTCCAAAGCAAATGCTTACAAAGACGTGATGCACAACGTGATTGAAGCGAAGAAGCTTTACAAGGGAGTGCTCTACAGCAAGGTGCGAGAAGAGGGTCTGAATCAAGTGACATCCACACGGTCGGAGGTTAGGAATGCACTGGCGATGCTGATCTTCAACGAGTTCCGCTCATCAAGCGATCCTTTGGCCAAAAAGAGCCTACTGGAAGAAATGAGGCGTCTTGACGACCCCCACAAGTCCAGCCTCGAGCCTGAGCAGTCCAATACTGATGTGATGTGTGCGCTCATGCTTCGTACACTTGGACCGTCTAGCGATTTTCAAGCATATATGGACAAGACGTTCAAGGTGTGCATTGCCGGGATCAAGGACGGCTTAGACTGGAACGATAGATCGAGCTTTCGCCTTCTTGCCAAAGTTCTGGCTTGTATGGAAGGCCTCGAGCAAGAAGCCTTGATAGCTCTATCATGTCAATTCTCGAGGATTGACAATACTGAATCGAGTTCTCCCAATGACAACGACGAAGGATCGAGTCTCACCTCCGAGACGCACACGACTGCCGAAACCGACACAAAGATTATGGATGCAGAGCAAGGTAAGGAAGCAAGTGGAGACACCGAGGAAACAGAGACGTTAAAGGGCACCTCTGCCAAGTCGCCTGTACCTCGAATAGCCCCGGATTGTTTGAACAAAGATGCGAGTGCAGCCGCAGCAGAGGCGAACAGAGAGACAGCAGAAGACCATGAGACACTCGAAGAGACGCCAGCCGAGAACGAGGATATATCAGCCGAGGACAAGAAGACAGCTGAAACGCGCGAACAACGATTGCATCGAAAGTACTTTGGGGAGTCCGCGCCGGCCCTCGATGAAGATGGCGATATCATGTTCGAATTCACCAGCGAAGGCGTATATTGTGACAGCAATTGCGGCTTGAGACAAAACAAGTGGACACAGCCTCTATTTTATTGCCTTGTCTGCGCCGATACCGACCTCTGCCAAGCGTGTTACCAAGACCGTCTAGCACAGAACAGAGGGGAGCAAAAGGGGAGACACTGGCGAGAAGTTTGTGGTAAAGATCATAGATATACCAGAGGGCCAATCAAAGGATGGCGAGGTGTCAAGGATGGGTCCATTAGAGTCGAAGGCAGAGAAGATGTCCAGTTTATGGATTGGTTGAAGAACTTGGAGGAGGTGCGGTGGAAGGAGGCGTGGGATTTGTTTTGGAGGAGACATGGGGATGTCAAGGACGTTTTGGGATGACAGATGTGAGCTGCAGGGGTACTTGTAGACATGTCAAGACTGGTGATATTCTTCGATCAAGTATCTTTCACATTGATCTGATCTGATGTACCCAGCTAGAGATGCTACCGGTAGAGGGTATCTTTGTAGAATAGACGAGGGGTTATAAACTGCCACGCGATCTTTGCCCTCACCATGTACTGCCCCAAGAACTTCTTCGTAGCGAGACAAGGCAAACGCTTCCAGTACGAGACGTTGGAGGATGAAGGGTCGTCGTATATCGATAGCACTAGTGGAGCTCAAGGGGCCGCTCTGGTTACTGTATAGAGCTTAGCTCCGGCTGATACCGGGCAATTGCGCAACATCTGCTCCCTGTCAGTTGGCGCAAAACACATCTACTAGAGCTTAGCAGTACTAAATCGGAGTTGATTAATTACGAACACGTGTCTCAGTCCATTCGAGTCGCGTCAGCTTCGGAGGTCCTTGCATTAGCTCAGTGGGACGGAAATAGTCGTCGAGGTTCAGGGCGCTTTGGTGGGTGAGAGCTCTCCTGTCCAGCAATTCAGACCAGCTGTTGTTGAAAGGGGGTCAACGCATCCAGACAGCAAAAGCGGCGACGGTTTATTGCTGTTGCAGCAAGCTCTTCTTCTTCTTCTCACTTTTTGTCTTATTTTCGAGTCGCAGCTTCTTTCATTATTTGCAAACCCCTTCCATCGTCTTGTTGACCTGTTCAGGACTTCTGGACAGCGATCATCATCATCATCCTGTCTCCAAAACCTCTCTTAATTAATATTTCCCATCTTCGACCCCTCGTCGGTGCTAGCTGGTCAGCCCGCAGCACGGATCTAGGATAAGTGCAGCTCACGACTACACCTGAGAGCTGTGACTTGTGATCATCTCCGGATACATTCGCTCAAGCCTTGCCGAAGACAGCTGCGCTCGGTGCGCTTACTCTCGACAAGCATGGCGTCTTACTCGACAGGCGCAGACGTACAGGCGGATGAGTTGAAGAGAAGAGTCAACACTCGTGTGCACAACGGTACCCCAGCACCTGCTGAGGTTGACAACAAGAAGAGCAAAGCACAGGTATGCGTTGTGTGTGCTGTCTGAATCAACTCAAGCCGACCAACTGACAACACCACATCAGGCCAAGTCATTCTTTGATGAGTGGGAACCAGTGTTTGCGCCAATCCTCTTCACAGCTCTGGCCTTTTTCACTCGACTATGGAAGATTGGTCTCTCGCCCATTGTCACCTGGGACGAAGCTCAGTATGATTTACACCTCATAAAGTAATAATCACCGCAACAGACTAACAAGACAAATCTACAGCTTCGGCAAGTTCGGATCGCACTACCTCCAGCGCGAGTTCTACTTCGATGTGCACCCTCCTCTTGGCAAGATGCTCGTCGGTCTCTCGGGTTACCTCGCAGGCTACAACGGCACCTTTGAATTCAAGTCGGGCGAGACTTACCCTCCGGAGCTCAATTACACGTTCATGCGCCAGTTCAACGCCGCCTTTGGTGCCCTCTGCGTGCCCCTTGCATACTACACTGCGAAAGAGCTCGGATTCAGGAAGCCCGGCGTGTGGTTTGTCACGCTGTGTGTCCTCTGCGAGAACTCGTACACGACCATCAGCAGATTTATCCTGCTCGACTCAATGCTGCTCTTCTTCACCTTCACCACCGTCTTTTGCTGGGCCAAGTTCCACGGCATGCGCAGAAAGTCTTTCTCTCCTGAGTGGGCGTTTTGGTTGGTCATGACTGGTCTGTCGATTGGCTGCGTGTGCAGTGTCAAGTGGGTCGGCATGTTCGGTACTGCCCTCGTCGGTCTCTACACAATCGAGGACCTCTGGAACAAGTTTGGTGACCTCCGCATCTCCAAGCCTGCCCTCGTCGCCCACGTCGGAGCCCGCGCCATTGGTCTCATCGTCATTCCTCTCATTGTCTACCTTTTCTCCTTCTACCTTCACTTTCTCATCCTCGAGAACAGCGGACCAGGCGATGCACAGATGAGTTCGCTCTTCCAGGCCAATCTTCGCGGCACCGAGGTCGGCAAGGACAGCCCGCTTGAGGTTGCCATCGGCTCCCGTGCTACTCTTAAGAACATGGGCTACGGTGGCGGCCTTCTTCACTCTCACGTCCAGACCTATCCCGAGGGCTCCGGCCAGCAGCAAATCACCTGCTACCACCACAAGGATGCCAACAACGACTGGTTCTTCTACCCCAACCGCGCTGAGCCCGAGTACGACCTCGATGCTCCAATCAGATTTATCGGCAACGGCGACACCATCCGCCTCATCCACGCCCAGACCGGCCGTAACCTTCACTCTCACGCTGTCGCTGCTCCCGTCACAAAGGCTGACTGGGAAGTTTCCTGCTACGGTAATGTTACTGTCGGTGACACCAAGGACCACTGGATTGTCGAGGTTGTCAACGATGCCGCATCCAGAGACTACTCCAAGGTGCGCACCCTGACCACTTCCTTCCGCCTGAAGCATGCCGACCTTGGTTGCTATCTCCGCGCTGGGACCGTCAACTTGCCTCAATGGGGGTTCAAGCAGATCGAGACGACTTGCGTCAAGGAGAACAGACCTCGCGACGTCTATACTCACTGGAATGTCGAGTCTCACTGGAACGACAAGCGTAAGTTTTGCTAGCCATCATCCTCAATTCTCAACACAGTTTACTGACAATTATTGCAGTCCCCAAGGGTGAGCCAGGTGCTTACAAGTCTCCCTTCCTTCGCGACTTCATTCACCTCAACGTCGCCATGATGACTTCCAACAACGCCCTCGTCCCCGACCCTGACAAGCAAGATGACCTCGCCTCTGCTCCTTGGCAATGGCCTCTCCTCCATGTCGGTCTCCGTATGTGCGGCTGGGATGACCACATTGTCAAGTACTTCCTTCTCGGCAACCCCTTTGTCTACTGGGCTTCTACTGCTTCCCTCGGCATCTTCGGTCTCATGGTCGCCTGGTACGCCGTCCGTTGGCAACGTGGATACAAGGAGCTGTCTCAAAACGACATTGACCACATCCACTACTCTGGCATCTACCCCGTAATTGGCTGGTTCCTCCACTACCTGCCCTTCGTCGCCATGGCCAGAGTCACTTATGTCCACCACTACTACCCTGCTCTGTACTTTGCCATTATCTGCCTCGGCTTCTGTGTTGACTGGGCCACCAGCCGTTTCCCCAAGACTGTCCAGTATGGCGTCTACACTGCTCTCTACGCTGTTATTGTTGGCCTATACGTCCTCTTTGGTGCCATCAGCTTTGGTATGGAGGGTCCTAACCAGCAGTGGTCACATCTGAGATGGTTGAGCACCTGGAAGATGGCCGATGCTTAGAAGAACCATGTCGATCTTTCAGTCCACTTGCTATACCCGTGGACGCCTGATTCGTGTCAGCTAGGGCTCGATTTGTGGTCGAACACCTACGTGGCTCGGCTCCGGGAAGCGGTCGCAAGAGAAGTGAATGAGTTCGCGTTGACGCTGGCATAGGGGCTACAAAATGCAGGCGCACTGTTCCGCGGGGCATCTGGGGTGGCGCAAGGAATCATGTTGGCTTTTGTTTGGGGTGTTGTTGACTAGATGGTAGCGATGGCCTAGGGGATGATGTGTAACAGATATATCTCCTTGAAAGTCACTTTCGTTTGAAAAGTTCATTTCCTTTAACATTTACGTCTGTCCTTTGGTGTGTCTGCTGTACGATGTGCATGTGGCTTGGATAAGCCATTCCTGTTGGAAACCATGTTGTCCATGAAGACGTGACTCGTGTTTCTGTGGTTGACACGATGTTTTCTGCTATACCCGGGCTACCATAAGCGTCTCGTTCTCGTACGTTCAAATGGTTCTGGGTACAATCCTACCTTTCTGCCTTTCCAATTCCCTCCACTTTACTCGTCCAAATCATATCATAGTCGTGGCTTCACGCGGGTTTCTGCCTTGGTGATTATGACTGAGTATATGTATTCCTCTTACGTGACTCGAAATGTTGATTCGTGATTTCCCCGTGTATATTTGGTATATAGTCATGACCATAAAATGCCACTCTGAGCATGCCCTGACATCAAACTATGTATGTAAGCAGCCGTAACACAAGTCATATCTGATCGTGAGCAAAGTCAAACGCTTCAGAAAAAACATCTACAACTTGCCGGCCCTTTTCCTCCCTTCACTCCCACTCTCCTCATCCTCATCCTCCTCATCATACCCAAACCCATCATCACTAGCGAGCTCGAACTCCTGCCCCACCACTGCCTCCTCCTCTTCCTCCGCCCTTCTCACTCTCTCCCTAGCCTCGTCCGCGTTCCCCTTGCGACCCTTGGTCCCGGAGAAAATAACCAGCATACCAAGATCATAGCTCGCCTTGAGCCCACCCGCGACCAAGAACGCGATCCAGAATCTGTCTTTGCCAGCCAGATAGCCCGTCACTAGCGGGCCGCCCGACTGCGCTGTTGTCTTCAGCGTGTTGACTATACCCATGACCGCCGTGCGCTCGTTGGGTAGGACGACTGCGGACAAGAACGCGGAGCGGGGCGCCTGGTCCATACTTGCCAGACTGGCCCTCGCGACCAAAAACACGACCGTGAGGGCCAGACTGTGGGGCGCGGGCAAGAGTGCCAGAAACACGGCCGAAGGGAGGTGGGTGAAGACCATGGTGTGCACGAAGCCGATGCGCTTGCTCAGACTGCTGGCGAAGATGTTGCCGATCGAGGAGACGAAGCTGGCGATGGAGATGACGGTCCCCAGGGTCGAGGTGGGCGTCGAGGGGAATTTGGTCGAGATGAAGTAGCTGATTAGGGATACGGGGACCATGCCTGAGGCTAGGGAGTCCACGCTGAACAGCGCACATAGTTTTACGAGGGTCTTCCGCGATGAAGGCGAGATCTGGGCGATTTTCCACTTGCTTTTGCTTGCCGCCGCCACCGCTGGTTTTGGTGGAGGAGGTGGTGCAGCGGAAAGGTCCTGTTGGCGAAGGAAAGCTTCCGCTTCCTCTTCGTCGGCTTCTTCTTCGTTATGGTTGGCAACAGACGCGGGAGTGGATTGTTTAGCAGGGTTATCTCCAGCAGCCTCGCATTCAGGGCTCAAAAGCAAGGTAAGACCGGCTTTGATCAGTCCAATAACGGCATACATCGTGAACACCGACCGGTACGCCGCCACCTCGTCCCAGCCTGAGTGCTTCTGCAACCTTTGCACCATCCAACCCGCCGAAAGTGCTCCGCCGGACGTGCCCAGCGTGCCGAACACGACATACCAAGCGAAGATGTCGCCGCGGTCAGTGTCAGGCGTCAGATGCGCAATCGTGGACTCCTCGACCGCGCGAAAAGGTCCAATCTCGTTTCCAGAAGGACTGATCACGCCCACAATAGCAGCGAGCAACAGAACTGGATATGAGGAAGTGGTTGCAAAGACCGCCCCGGAAACAGCCATTAGCAGGGAGCCGAGAAGTAGGATGCGGCGTCTGCCGAGAGAGTCGGCGATGAAGGTTAGACCGAGTGAGATCAGGACGTCTCCGACTAGTGTTAGTGTCATGAATAGCCCAATTTGCGTGTCTGTGTGGCCAAGAGCGGAGAAGTATAGAGCGAGGAAGAGGGTGCTAGAGCCGTAGGCGAACATGCGGAAGATGCGGGTTAGGAGGAGGATGTATGTGTCTCTTGGCGCTTTGGCTAGGGCAACGATACCCAGCTCGTCTTTAATCTTCGTGAGGAGAGTTCTGGATGACATGATGGCAATGGTCGACTGTGATAAGTTTTGTGAAATGACGAAGTGGGATCTGGTCCAAGGAAAGGTGAAGAGGATCCTGAAAAGTCTGGATGCAGCTCCTTGACGGTGGCCTGACTTTGATAGACCAAGGTGTCTTGTCAAAGTAGCTTTCTCAAATATACCAACTGCAGTACCCGATGTCGTAAATTATGTCCGAACCAGTGCTCGTATAGCTCCGGCGTCGAGAAGGTATTAGCACGAGCAATCAGAGGAAATGTGTATGCATTTCACAGAAAGTCAAGCCAACAGACTGGGAACCATAGGAGTCAATGGAATCAGAGGAACAGAAATTGATTTAAGCTACGCGTTCTAAATGAAATGTCACTCGTCAGATTCGTAAGGTTAGGTTGGAAAGTGGGACATGTTGTGTCGGAGTTCCGTTCAAAACGCCGTCTATCGGCCGAGGATGTACGTGTCTAAGGCTTGGCACGATTTCATCTTTCCGAGCGTGAGGTGTGAACTTGGAAAAAGCATACAGTTATTGGTGTTCAATTGAAAGGTGTAGTGACTTTTCACAATAACGTTCGAGCGATAGATTGGTCCTGTATTCAATTTGATGCTCCGTTTGACCCGAACATACGCTTAGCAAGGTTGAGAAACAATGCCCTCTCCGAAGCCGTCATCAAGGTAAATCAATCATCGTGGCTACGAAGGCCCGTGATTTAATAAGTCACTGATCTCTACTATGCAGGTCTTTCATCCGCGTGTTTTTAAAAAGGCAGCCGTGAATCGCGAGTGAAGGAGTCCTCCAGGGCCAACCTTATTTTCTACCAAATATGGAAGCTCCAGATCCGACAACATTGAGGGACGCGAGCTATATTCAGACCATTGAAAGGCAGAATCCTTCTTCTACAGCGTCAAGACACGCGAATTTCGTTCGAATCTTCGAGAAGCAAGACCCTCACTCCAAGTTTCCCAGTCTGCATGGTCGCTCCCAGCGGAAACCAAAAGGGACTACTGATGCTCCTCATCTTAGTCCCGAAGCATTCTTCCGAAAGGTACCCACGGGAATGGACTCAGCAGCCATGCCAACGCACACTGTAGCCCTTAGAAGTGGGCGGAGTATTGAGCTTAGCTCGTGAGTACATCCTTTGTTACCGACAAAAAGGCGCTTGCTGAATATAGATAAGTGCTGGTCCGCCTCAGCAGGGTTTCACTGCGATTAATGGCCCGAGCACAAGAACTCGAAGCAAGTTTAAGGAAGCACACTCCGCTCAAAGTAGTGGAGATGTCAACGCGACTCACTCAGAGCCAAATTGCCCCTCTCTGGCTTTGTTGAACCAGCTACCCGCTGACGACACTGCTAAAAATAACAAGCACAATTTCACTACCCCGCCACCGCCGACAAGGCAGCAGCTTCGCGCAAAACGTGGTTCAGAGCCACGGCGACTAGTCATGCTACGCCCAATGCCAACTCCAGCCTACTTCAGGCAGATCCTCCAAGGTCAGCATCGGCTTCAACAGCCTAGACCACTTCTTATAGTCCTCGACCTCAACGGGGTGCTCGTTCACCGTCGCAAAGGGTCTCGAATCGGTCATGTACCTCGCCCCGGTTTACACAACTTCCTTGAGTACCTGTTCTCAAATCACCACGTCATGGTCTGGTCCTCTGGTATGCCCGAGAATGTCACCCCGATATGTAGATCAGTCTTTTCTCCTGAACAATTCGAAGCGTTGATCGGCATTTGGGCACGAGATACCTTACGTTTACCAGCGAACTTGTTCCGGGAGAACATACAGGTGTACAAGCAGTTGTCATGGGCCTGGGAGTCTGAGGTGCTACAAGCGAAAGCTGCACAAGGAACTGCTTTGTGCCATGGGAGTGTGGGTGCATATGGTCAGAGCAATACAATCCTAATCGATGACTCTGTGGAAAAGGCTATAGCTGAACCGTTCAATCTGCTGCAGGTGAATGAGTTTGTGGGCAAGCCGGAGACAGAAAAGGGCGAAAGGGGAGTTTTGGCGCAGGTGGCTGGCTATCTGGAGGAACTGAAATGGGCGAGTGATGTTAGCGCATATATGAATCAGCATCCCTTCCGGATGGCAGGATCGTAGTGAACAAGTATTGGCAATGGGGCAACCTTGAATACTTGAGGAGGGCAAGGAGTTAGGATCGCCAACATGCCTGCTGTATATAGTAGAAGTAAAGAAACGAATGACTCCACTGATTCTGATGGCTGTTAAGGCTCTCTATACTCTCCACGCAGTGGTTAATGAATGCAAGCACCGAAGTGGTACAATATGACCATTTCTGCCAACCTTATGGGCGAATACCAAGGCAAAACATCGCAGGCCCCTAGGGTCAGTCCGAGTACAGCTAGTACCTTGGATGGTTGAAGTCTCACGCGAGTTTACCTCAGGGTAAGTTTGTGGTAGACAGGGAAAGACGTTCGATGATATCCCGAAGTAGTGCCGTCTGCTGCGGGGACCCTCCCGGGGTGGCGGGTCCTCGCGTACGTACCGTACTACATACGAGCAATACTATAGGCATTGATACGGTTGAATATAAATCAGAGTACCTAGATGTTGCACATGTTGCACAAAATTCCTGGACTCGAATGGATAACTATTCTGGGGATCCAAGTCGGCCGCCTCGATCCATTCCGGATGAAGACGAAGCCCATACTGGTGACGTTGATCTGATTGGAGGCTCAAGGCCTGAATCGGGACACTCAGCTCTGTTACAACAACAATCACCAGACACACCTGGTGAAGGTCACTCTAGCTCGACCTCTAGCAAACGCAAACGGCCCTCGAGACAGGACCTGACTTATCCTCGAAAAAGAGCTACAAAGGCATGCCGGCTATGCAGAGCACGAAAGACCAAGTGCAGCAATGCAAGACCGACATGTGCGTTGTGCGAATCACTAGATGCAGTCTGCGTCTATGAGGAGATGAATGATTTGTCCAAGCTAGACACTGCCAGCTTAGTGATAATCGGGAGACTGGATCAAATCCTTGACAAACTTGATAGTAAAGAGAGTATCTCTGCTCCTCCTCCGCAGACTGACGATGCTTCCAAATCTGCCATCCAGTTGAAAGCCACTTCGGAAAATAGAAGCAAATTCGATCAAGAGAGTAACACGACATGCCTGAAGATACCAACTTGTCGGACGTCGCCCAACGCCATACTTACCTGGCCCATTTTCAATGGTCGGTATCCTCGCAACCACCTGAATGATTGTATTTTCGAAGCCCAGTACGATGAAACCATGGCTGGGCAAAGTACTTGTGGCCCACTGGAGCCTCTGGGAGCCACTACATCACCGTCAATTGATTTAGAAGCCATTCCTAAATTGGTTGAATTATTCTTGACCAGGGTTCATATCAAGAATCCTGTAGTGGACATCAGAGCCGTTCGGGACTATGCTCGAACAGTATCGCGAGATGGACCTGCATGGGATCTGGCTTCCTGCTTGGTCTTGCTTGTTTGCGCTCTCGGCTCCGTCGCTCAGCCATTTGAAGACATTTACAAATGGCCAGACGCTGAATACGACTACCGTTCAGCATTCCACGTTCACAAGGCGTCTTTAGATAGAGGTGACAGTTACTTTAGAGCTGCCCGACTACGCTTTTGGCTGCTTGATAGCAGTCTTCTTTCTACTCAATGTCTCTTTCTCGTTGGGGTTTACCAGATGTACCTGGTACGTCCGCTCCGTGCTTGGAAACCATTCACACAAGCATCCACATCGCTTCTCATGTACCTCAAGTGCCAGGAATCGGCACTCCGGAGGGAAACGACAGAAGTACCAACGGAGAGACGTCGTCAGGAGATCAGCCTGTACTGGACTTGCTACAAGTCCGAGTGCGAATTTCGAACCGAGTTGCCCATGCCAGACTCGTGCTTGGCAGAAATCAGCTATCCCTTCCTATTTCCAACACCACCGGCAGCTGGCAGTGATTCTATCGAACCGAACGTTGAACCCCACATGGACGAAATTGTGGGCTCGATGCTCAGTCCTATTACACAATGCTCTCCACAAAGCCAAGTATCAGAGGCTGGCCTGGATCGATTGCAGCAGCAAGCTTGGTATTATTACCTCACCGAAATCACACTACGGCGGATCGGAAATCGTGTCATGCAAGCATTTTACTCTGAAGATCACCAATCGTGGCAAGGTCAAGCGGTATACGAAATGATAAAATCTGCCGAGGCCTTTGAGGGTCAGCTAAGCGACTGGTAAGCTCATATACTCTAGTCAACCGAGGCAGTGGCTAACCGAGTGCATGAAATCTCAGTTACGATTCGCTTCCAGATCCGATCCGTTTCGTCGATTCAGATCTAAACGCGGAGCACGAACTCATATACATGACGCAAAGACGAGCCTTGGAGATCAAGTCTTGGCTTTACAGACCGTTCCTTTATTACGCCGCTCATTACGCCTTGACCACCGACCTACAGAACAGAATCAAGCCATACGTTCAAAAAGCTATTGATTGCTGCATTTATGCGATCCAAGGAAGGGGTACAAGGCATAGACATCACGGGACGTGGTATTCAGGTAGAGCGGTACTTTCGGCTGCGTTGCTGCTCATTGCGGCGGTCAAAGCACAGCTTAGTGTCAAGTGGCATGTGAATTGGCGGACGGTTATTCGTCAAGCAATCTCTGTGATGAAGTTCTGGGCTGTCGAGTCTGTGGATTTTGCGAGGGGAAAGGCGTTGTTGGAGGAACTTGTGGATGGTATGTAAATGTGGTTAGCCTTAGTAACGGCAGCTCAAGGCGATTTAGAGCCGTGTATATAAGTCTGGCCTGCCTAATATAGACCACAAAATACATTCTAGAACAGTAAGAATATCGAATTGATAAAACTCTGCCATTTCGCCCTTATTGATTCAAGTATGCTCTTAAGTGTGGCCTCTGTAAAAGAGAAGAAACAAGACGCATTCGGACTCAGCTTACGTTCGCCAGTCTGTCATTGTATGTATGCTTATCATATCCGCATCATCTGCCAAATCAAGGAATGAATCGTGTTACGATTGAATATGTAGCTGATGTTGTTAACATATGCAGGCTTAGTCAGCCATTGTTGATGGTCCAGCGTCACACGGCTTGGCACGCTGTTTCATCTCTCTACACCTCCACTATAACAAAAGACCCCGACAAATGACTACGCAAGCTCCTAACCCCAGGGACTTTGCAACCTGGGAAGATGCGTTCCAGTACCCTGTTCCCGTTGTGCGACGCCTGGAGCAGCAACTACGGGGCAGCATCAATGAAAACCGCGATAAGTTGCGGACACTTGTCGGAACCAGCTACAGGGACCTCCTTGGCACCGCCGAACGCATTATTGATATGGATGTGCAAATGCGGGAGACAGACGACTTGCTGAGCGAGATTGGTCAGAAATGTAATGCGCGTGCCATTGAGAGGATCGCAGCCAACCATGCTCGGAGCGTCAAATCTCAAAGGGAACGCAGCGGTCGTCGAAACGCATTGGCTTCCACGCTTGCTCTGTTGCAGAGTTGTCTGAATATTGGAGGTCGTATGATCAAGCGTGGAGGTTCGCCTTTGCTCGCTGCGAAATTGATTGTTCTGGCTAGGTTGCTGCATAGTAGCGCGGCCAAGTCGCCAGATCCGCCACCAGTGTTGGACATTCTCCGTACAAGACTTGCATCTCTCCGGCGCAGAGCACTATCCCATATAGATAAGATTCTATCAAAGCCAGATGTAGAGAGGGAAGCTCTTGTTGAGGCGCTGGCTTCGTTCTCCTTGGCCACTACTTCGACGCCCACAGATGTCCTTGGCCACTTTTTGAAAACCAGAGCGGAAGCCATGACTGATCTCCTCGATGATGCTAGCGAAGGAGGCGTACACTCGGCCATGTCTCTACTACTTGGGACTCTCAAAGACGCCCAGATGGTCTTCCCACGCCGCTTGGCGGATCTCCTGACACGACTTCAGCACGAGCCTTTATTGCAAAGTCAAGGCATCAGAGCCACCTCTGAACTAGATCTTGATATCCATGAAAGGTGGATCGCAGAGGATGTACGCAACTTCACACCTTATCTTCGGCACGACCATTTGCAAGCTACCCAAGCAACCAAGATCATACGAACATGGGCGCAGACTGCAAAGAAGACTATACTGGGTGGACTGAAGACTCTTCTTGTGAGCATGACGGATGCTCAAAAGGTCATGACTTTACGCAAAGATATTATACTGAGAGCTCTTACTGCGGACCGAAAGTTGCCCGGTCTGGAGCAGGTAACCTTTTTTGAAGATCTCCGTGCTTGCTTCATGGAGGGTCTCGGACGCATTGCAATCAATACATCTAATGATTTGGCCACGGTGGTCGACAAGTCATTGAGGGATCACAACTCATCTAGAGTTCCACAGTCATTGACTGACATATGGGAGACGATGAGTGACGACGTGGATTTGGGCAAGGGTGCTCTTGAATTTAGAAACCTGATCATCAACACTAGCCAAGGCAAGGATAGCCAATTGCAATCCCTTGGTCAGTCTATGCAGTTATGGTCCTCTCACATGGCAGGACTTTCAGCAACGATCAAAGGGATGAAAGAGGATAGATGGAATGACGAACTAGATCTTGACTTGGAAGACGATCTCGAATTCGAAAGCGCACCGCAAGATCTGCTGACAAAAGAGGACCCCAAGGCGCTGCATGCTGTGATGGATGAAGAACAGAAAAAGGCGCTTTCAAGTGTCTTTGAACATCTCGACTCCACCGTGTCTGGCGGCAATGGTTCGGGACCTTCTTCTGCCTTCTTGCTTCGTCTCCTCCGAGAAGTGTTGCATCACTCTGCAACCATGGAGAGTCCAGCACATCCAATTAACCCACCCAGCGCTCTTCTCGATACTTTGCACGACCAGCTGGCTCAGCAAGTATTGAATCAGTCATTAGAGTACCGCAAAGCAACGAAATGGATACCATTTAACCGCCGGCCAGCAACCACTCTGTGGGAAGGTACGCCTCCGGTTCCGGTACAACCATCTCCAGCATGTTTCCGGTTCTTACATGAGACGTGCAAGACGATGAAGGAGGTGGGAACTGATCTCTGGACTGTATCTGCTGTTGTGGCGCTCAAATTGAAACTGCGAGATACAGTGGCAGAGTCTGTGGATCGTACGGTTCTGTCACCGAGATCGAAAGGGGAATCTACTGCCGCGGACAAGGTCACAAATGGGGCTACATACGCAGACGACACCAAGGACGAGACTGAGGAAGTTGAGAATACTGCTGCTGCGCCAGATGGAACGATACAGGCAGATCTCCAACAGCAGGTAGTACAGACATTCTACGATGTCTCGTATCTAGGGCAGGTGCTCGGAAGCAGTGTTAAGCATGATATTACTGCTTTCGACAGAGTGCTGAACGAGTTGAGGGAGAAGTCTAGGCTCGAGGAGAGTAGCATGGACAAGGTGCGGAAGAGCTGCCAAGAGTACCATAGGCGCACGTATCTGCTGTTCGGGCTTCTGGCTGCGCATTAGT
Organism: Dothideomycetes sp. NU200; assembly: GCA_027943355.1. NCBI lineage: Eukaryota > Fungi > Ascomycota > Dothideomycetes > Dothideomycetes sp. NU200. Next base: position 40,671 of record BSCJ01000036.1, on the reverse strand, counting down.
TGATAGTCCACCGCTACTTAGATGTCTTGTGTAACGCGTTTGCGGTCCTTGATACAAGATGCTCCAGCCTTGCAAATTGCCAATCTTCTCTTCTTCTTCTCATGATGCCAAGAAGCGCCCTCCGCACTCTTGAAGGACGTATACCGGATACGAGATTGATATGGATCTTGTGACTCCAAAACTCAATTGCACATGACCCCAGACTTGTATATCTGACATGATGATCACCCGCTTGGCGGAGAACCAGAGCGTACACGAAAGGTACTGCGATGTATACTGTACCTCGCAGAGAGTGTGCCAAGTACTGACTCAAAGACATGTTGTCCACGTGCACGCACTGTCACTGAGTGGAGTAAAATGTAGAGGACACGGGATAAGGTCCGAGGTTTCGGTAATATATGATTATATCTTGCTTTATGTATATATGATTATGCTTATCTTGACAGATGGCATCAGGTAAATGCATGAAAGATAAAAACAGTGGAATCTCCATGCTGTGACGACAGGGACCTAGTGACGTCGTTTGTTTAGCGCGTCACAGCGTCAAGCTCGGGCTTGTTTTGGCGGGTAAGGGTAAGGGGCAGCAAGGAAGTCGCAGGCGGTTGATTTGGAGGCCGATCACATGCGGCGTTTGGGGGGTCTTTGGTGTGGGAAGGAAGCTCCTGAAGGGCGACACGGCTAAGCTCATCAGGCAAAGGAAAGCGAACGGGGTTAAGGTAACGTTGGGCCACGTCGACCGCCCTTTTGACGTTTTGTCACGTTGCTTGTTACAGCACAGCACAGCACAGCACATGCATTCCTCAGCACAATCAAACAAAGACGCGATTTAGAGTTGTCTGTATCTCATATCTCGCTTGCAGAACTGCTTGTGCACTGCACCTGGGCATCCCCGGATACGTAAGGTGGCCCGAAAAGGACCAGTTCCATTTCCAGTTCCTTCCCCATCCAAGCTTAGGTTGTTGGAGGCTTATCAGGGAGTGTGCAAGCGACTGGCCTGCCCTGCCTGACCTGACCTGACCAGACCGTATTGTGCCATTAATTTAGCTCATTACTCGACACACGACTTGCACCTTTCCCCACGTGGCTGGTATAGCTTTGTTTTGCTTTGCTTTACAGCAGCTCTCACCGCCGACCTCCCTTACCTCATCATCATCCGGCGCCAGGCAGGAGGTGCCGAACAATACCGCCAAGATTCCCGCCTACGACCAGCGCAAGCCTGCCAACATCCCCTTGCATACACTGACTTCCTCGTCCTCGGCCAGACACCGCTACACACATTCCGAGTCTGGAGCAAGCGACACGGACGAGAAGCGAGGCCGCAGCCGCCGACAATCGCTTGACTACGACGACGACGACGACGACGAACACTCCGAATTTAGTCTTTGGAGTGATACCGGCGATCTCGTAGACCAGCTCGATCACGACGACGACCACCATCCTCTCCGTCCGCAGTCAGTCGAGCAGAGGAAACAATCCAAAAGAGTCCGCTACGCCGACGACACCGGCAAGGACAAGGAAGCACGTGGTCAGCTCGTGCCCAAGCGAAAGGAGGACATACGCATCCCAAGTCCACCTCGTCGAAGAGTCGGTGCAGCAGCCCGCATACTTGCAACAATCATGGCTCCCCATGATGGTCCTTCCCGTATCCACGGTCTACACGGCAAGAAGCTGTTGTACTTCACCAGTGTGTTTGTGTCTCTGGGTAAGCTTCCACCATTGTATCCTGATGGCCGACGTGTTGTTTTAATTGTGCCCTCCTATAGGCGTCTTCGTCTTTGGTTATGATCAAGGTGTCATGTCTGGTATCATCACGTACGTACAGCCCAGAGCAACAGCCAATCCCCATATGCAGCAGGCCTTGCTAAGAATTGTCCCAATGCAGCGGTCCCTATTTCAAAGACTACTTCAACCAGCCCACACGCGCCGAAATCGGTACCATGGTAGCCATCCTTGAAGTCGGCGCTTTCATCTCTTCCCTCTCGGTAGGCAGGATAGGTGACGTCCTCGGCCGTAGAAAGACCATTCTGTATGGCTCCCTCATCTTCATCATCGGTGGTGCTTTCCAGACGTTTGCTACAGGTATGCCAATGATGCTTCTGGGAAGAATTGTTGCTGGTCTGGGTGTTGGTGCTTTGTCGACTATCGTCCCCGTCTACCAGTCGGAGATATCTCCTCCTCACAACCGCGGCAAGCTTGCTTGCATTGAGTTCTCTGGAAACATCATTGGCTATGCTGCTAGTGTCTGGGTCGACTATTTCTGCAGTTATATCAACAATGATTGGGCCTGGCGCGTGCCTTTGTTGATGCAGTGTGTCATGGGTGCTTTGCTATGCGCCGGCAGCTTCATGATCTGCGAGTCTCCCAGGTTGGTCCTTATCTTGCCTAGAGACACTTCATATCACTAAACCCTTGTACAGATGGCTTCTCGATAACGACCACGACGAAGAGGGAATCGTCGTCATTGCCAACCTATATGGAAAGGGCGACATCCACAACCCCAAGGCCCGTGACGAATACCGCGAGATCAAGATGAATGTTCTTCTACAACGCCAAGAAGGAGAGCGAAGTTACAAAGACATGTTCAAGAGATACTACAAGCGTGTCTTTATCGCCATGTCCGCTCAAGCTCTGGCTCAACTCAACGGGATCAACGTCATTTCGTACTATGCCCCTCTAGTCTTTGAACAAGCCGGCTGGGTTGGTCGAGACGCCATTCTCATGACTGGTATCAACGGTATTACCTATCTTCTTTCTACCATTCCGCCATGGTATGTTGTGGACACACTCGGTCGAAGATTCATCCTATTATCCGGTGCTCTGGTCATGATATTCGCCCTCTCTGCAATCTCCTACTTCATCTACATTGACATACACTGGACACCGCGTCTTGTCGTCATCTTCGTCATGATTTATAATGCTGCGTTTGGTTTCTCATGGGGTCCGATTCCTTGGCTGTATCCTCCGGAGATTCTGCCTCTCAGCATTCGCGCCAAGGGAGCAAGTTTGTCGACTGCTTCCAATTGGGCTTTCAACTGGTTGGTCGGTGAAATGACTCCCATCTTGCAAGATCTCATCAAGTGGAGACTATACTTGCTGCACGCCTTTTTCTGTGCAGTGTCATTCGTCGTTGGTAAGTTCGATCGTCATCCGCTCTTTGTGTCATACAGCTTTACTTACGCTACGTCTATCAGTTTATTTCATCTACCCCGAAACAGCAAACGTCCGTCTGGAAGACATGAACTCCATCTTTGGTGACGCCACGACTGCAGCACCGACCCCACAAACACTTGCCGAAGCCGAATCACTGTTCTCACGTTCCCCCGTCCCGTCCTTCCGCCTTGCAGATGGCGCGGATGGCCCGGCACCTCAAGATGCCAATATACCAGACCTCGACATTGATCCGCCTGCCGTTGAAATTGAGAATGGCAAACCAATGTACACCAAACACAGAGGCTCCGATGCACAGAGCGAGGGCTTGGGTGGCTGGATTAGCAATCTAGTCAAGAAGGGCGGGAAGAGTGATGGCGGAGCTGGATCCAGCATTGGTGGTGCGGGAGGAAGTGGCAAATATAGACAGATCGGGCAAGATGATGATTGAGCTCGCCCGCTCTTCAATATATGGGACGCTTGGTTGTTACGGCGGTGAATTGGAAATGTTGTAAAGAAGTAAAATAGACATGCAAAATAGTGGGGCGGCCACTTGGAAGAGGCGGTGGTGGTACTCTGTAGGTATTATACTTAAACTCTGTGTAGATTTCTATGTTCTCTTCTGGTCGATTATTCGTCTCGTCTATTGGTCTGTCTTGTTTGTGGCCGGCAAACATTGATCATATGCTGGTTTTTGGATGTATATCATGCATAGCTAGGGTAGAAACACGCATTGCAAAAGCATGGGAAGTTAGCATTGCTTCTGTATGTTGGGATGCTCAAGTGCTACCAACCTGCCCACCATGCGAATCTACTCTTTCCCAGGCCTTCCCAGGCACCCTTCATGTTCTTCGTCATATGACTCACGTTCTAGCCTTGGAAATCTATCAACGCCATCTTTTGCTTTCTGATGTATCTGGGGGTGTTAGTCGCTGAATTGTGGGGGCGCCTGTTTGTGTTCACCCATCAAGGTAGCCAGACCATCAAGGTTGTAAGCGTGCAAACGCCCTTCCTCACCCTCACGTGAGCGACATCCACTGCGGTGTTTGACATTCCTTTATTATCTTCACTCGCGTAGCTCTTCACTGTTCATAATCCTCCTCCCTCTTCTCCATATCTAACGTGTCATACCATCTTCATCACCACAACCTGATAGTCACCCGGGGTGCTTCACACAACGCATACCCAAGTCAACAAGATCAAGAAAGAGAAAAAGAAAGAAGAAAATGTCTCAGTCCCAGACTCAAAACCAAGGCGGCCAGCAGCAGACCAAGAACTGGGACGCTCAGTTCTCGGCGCCTGCAAAGGCTAATACGGTTTGGTATTCGCATCCGCGCACGTATGGAAAGGGCGCTCTTGGGTGGTTAGTTTGTCTTTCTTTTCCTTTCTATCGACTACACTTCCTTCTCTTCCGCAGTAATTTACAAAGAGAAGAATGGAAAGGCTATTAAACGAGGGACGCAGAAGTGATGCTTATACGAATCAATGCTGAGGTGGAAATTGTCGAGAACAGCAGAGTCACGGGCGACAAAAAGAAGTCTGGTATCATTCGCAAATATGGCCTCAATATGAGTCGACAGGCTTTCAGGGAGAAGGCGGCTGATATTGGCTTCGTCAAGGTTAGTTCGATCTTTCGTCCCTGCGATTCTGGTATTCAGCGCTCGGCGCACAAATAGTCCATCTGAGTGAATGATGCTGATTTGTCGGTGTTTTGTGTAGTATCGTTAGGCGATATGGTCTGGTGTGTCAGGATGACATTTGCAAAAAGCTCAGACCGAAGACACCGCTTTCGAGAGCATCTCTGGATAAGAACATGATGGTTATAGTCATCAAGGAGCAAGTGGGACACTTTTGATAATCGGACCAGTCTCTTCTCCGTTCATCAAGCAAAGTGTGTGAACTTGATGGTCAACAATCCGAGCTTTGAGCATGTAGTTCTGGTTATGGCACATGTCTGTGCATCAGGTGGACTCAATGAACGATAGGTAGTGTCCATCACACAATTGAACTAGTGATATGTCAAGCATGTTATTGCTCGCATGTGGTGAGGAATAAGGGGTACCGTGGCCCGATCGGCACGCGGGGAAAGCCTGCATCCTTCCGCTATTGTCCACGTTTACTCCTTGTTCATTCGTACATCTCTTGTCCATGCCTTTTGCTTCTCATCAACGATATCCAAATTGCCACATATAGAGATTTTTACCATCCAAAACTTTACACAAATCACCACAGACAGCTATACTGCAATCACAATGATTTCCCTGATTGCATTTGACCTCGATGGCACGCTCGCGGAGAGCAAACAAGCACTAAAAGACACAATGGCCGAATCCCTAGCGGATCTCCTCGCCGTCGCTCATGTAGCCGTAATCTCAGGAGGCGATTGGCCTCAATTCCACAAGCAAATCGTGAGCCGTCTGCCCGCCCGAGCCGACCTCTCCAAACTTTGGCTCATGCCCACGACCGGCACGAAACTGTATACCTTCCGCAACAATCAATGGGCGCCCGTGTACGCCAATCTCTTCAGCGACGAGCAGAAGAGGGATATCCTGACCGCGTTCGATGCTGCGCTTGCCGCGACGGGCTTCACGCCTGAGAAAACCTGGGGCGAGCGCATCGAGGACCGTGGGAGCCAAATCACTTTCTCCGCGCTGGGCCAACAGGCGCCTATTGCGGAGAAGGAACACTGGGATCCGGATTTTGCCAAACGTAAAGTGATCCAGGCTGATTTGCGCAGACGACTGCCTGACTTGTCTATCAATATGGGTGGGGCAACTTCAATCGACATCACGCAAAAGGGCGTGGACAAAGGGTATGGGCTGAAGAAGCTGCGAGATGTCAGTGGGATCCCGCTTGAGCAGATGTTGTTTATTGGGGATGCCATTTTCCCTGGTGGCAACGATTATCCGGCCAAGGAGATTGGGCTGGAGACTGTGAGGGTCAAGGATCCGTATGGGACATTGGCTGCGATTGCGGGCATTGTCGCTTGTCTCAAGTAATTGTTAGGACTCAAAACTATCATCTTGGTGGACAAGTGGAGTCGCCGGGCAAGGAATGTGTGCTAGTTGATGTAGACAACTATCTTGAGGTAGTATACAAGCGGAGGACTACAAGTCCTCTCCTGCGTATTGATCGAAGAATCGGCATGAGATACGGGGAACTTAACAACGGAATTGGTTTGTAAGTTTCGAGTGTCATTCGTGGACTCCGAGCAAGTGTGCAACTTCGTGGTAATGCTGAGTGGTTCTTGCAGATAGGCAGAACTGTTTTGAAAGTAACAGATGATATTGCCAGCAATGCGAACATTAGTCAAACCAGACGATGGTCTATCTCGTAAGAAAATATAGAGAATGCGTTGCTCGCTGAGTCTCAGCTAGGAAAGCATAAGATAGCAAATTTTTGTTCGCACTGCGCAGCACGCTCCCAGGATGGACTTCAATCGACTGCATTTCCAATCTCGAGCTGAGACGGCGGAAAACAGAGATGCATTGTGATTGTTCCATGACGAAAACTGAACAAAAGATTCTACTCACGTATTGAGACAGTTCTGTCCGTTGCGGTGATTATCATGATAAGCGAGCATACCATGCCTTTGTTGTGATCCGCAACATCCGCTTCGCCCGACTTTCTCTCTTCCGCAATATCCGCACAAACGCCATCTGCTATCTCAACACAACATTGGCGATCCAACTTGTTGCAGTAATTTCTTCGTTAGCAAGGCAGCCCGATGACGGCCATTGGGTGATATTTGATCATGTGGCGCTTTCGGCTCGTGAGGTTTCACGGGACCAGATGGTAGTGGTTCCAATCCATTCTTTCGTGGAGCAGGTCGAAATGCCGCAACATCCTCATGGTAGTCCAGCACTAGAACGGCCCAGGTCACCCAAAAGATGCTTTTGCGATACGCGGCCGGTTATTGAGACTTGGCAGTAAGTATCGAAGTAATATATAGCCATTCCCCAGTACCTACCACAGCATTCGCTCCAGTCCAATCTTGATATCGTGACCCATCATAGCAACAGTTTCTTGAGATACTTACCCATACATGGCGACACGACAGTACTCATCCTCAAGCGATGACACGGAGGTGGAGAAGCCACATGATCCCTTGTCGAGCTCTACAATGCCAACTACTGCAAATCCTTTGGAGCTTCCATACGAGACGCTGAACAACAATGCTGACATGTCTGAATACACAAGAGAGACTACCAGTGGCACAATACTGCATCAAGCACGATCAAACGTCACTGGAAAGACAGAAAAGTACGAACTTGTCACTTTTCACGTCAACGACAAGGAGAATCCCAAGAATTGGAGTCATTTGTACAAGTGGTATTGTACATTGGTCGTTGCGTTTACCTGTTTCTCTGTCGCATTCAATTCAGCAGTCATCACTGCGGACTTGGTTGGCGTGACAAAGACTTTCAATGTCAGCGATGAAGTCGCCCTTCTCACCATTTCGGTAAGTTAAACCATACTGCACTGTGTACGACGGCATAGCTAATCGCACTCGTGGTCCAGCTCTTCGTTATAGGCTTCGGTGTGGGTCCTATGGTGTTCGCACCCTTGAGCGAGAGTGTAGGAAGACGTCCCATATATGCGGTTACCCTCCTCGTTGCTGTAGTCTTCATCATTCCATGCGCTGTTGCAAAGAACATTGGCACCTTGCTTGCTTGTCGATTTATCGATGGCATTGCTTTCAGCGCTCCTATGGTACTTGTTGGTGGTACGCTCGCGGACCTTTGGAAGCCGGAAGAGCGAGGCGTGCCAATGGCTGCTTTTTCAGCCGCTCCTTTCTTGGGACCTGCAATTGGTAAGTTCACTCCATGATCCGAACAAGTCTCTCCATCAGCTAACTTGCAATCACAGGACCTCTCGTTGGTGGCTATCTTGGCGATGCCAAAGGTTGGAGATGGCTCTATTGGATTCAGCTCATCCTCTCCGGAGCAGCATACCTCCTCCTCGTCATAACCGTCCCCGAGACCTATGCTCCCAAAATCCTCACCACCCGAGCCAAGAAGATGCGCAAAGAAAGCGGCAACGACAAACTCGTCAGCGAGACCGAAATCGACATGAAACCACTCCTAGCCCGCATGAAGACCTTCCTCATCCGCCCATTCATCCTCCTCTTCAGCGAACTCATCGTTTTCCTCGTATCACTATATATGAGTGTCCTCTATGCCCTCCTCTACATGTTCTTCGTCGCCTTCCCCATCATCTACCAAGAAGGCAAAGGCTGGAACGCCGGCAAAACCGGCCTCATGTTCATCCCTCTCGCTGTCGGAGTTCTACTCTCCGCTGCGTGCGCCCCTCTAGTCAACAAAGACTATCTCCGCCGAGCCGCGAAATACAACGGCCACCCACCCCCTGAGCTTCGTCTAATTCCCATGATGTTCTCCTGCTGGTTCGTTGCCGTGGGCCTGTTCATTTTCGCCTGGACTTCTTACCCTCATGTCTCGTGGGCGGGACCCGCGATTGGCGGTGGTTTGCCAGTCGGCTTTGGGTTCATCCTGCTGTACAATAGCGCAAACAACTACATTGTCGATTCCTACCAGCACTACGCGGCTTCTGCCCTCGCGGCTAAGACGTTCATGCGCTCTTTCTGGGGAGCGGGTTTCGTCTTGTTCACCACGCAGATGTACCATAGGCTTGGGTACGAGTGGGCGGGATCGCTGCTTGCGTTTATTGCGCTGGCTTGTTGTGCCATTCCGTTTGTGTTCTTCTTCTTCGGGGAAAGGATTAGGAAACATTCCCGGTATGCATATTCGCCTGATGAGGAAAATACTCCTGGGGAGAAATGAGAGGCTTTGGTTTGTTTTACCAGAGATGTTCAAATATGTTTATTGGGCGAATTTAGTAGTCGAGCGCTTGTTTAAGATCCTTGCATCTATCTATAAGAAAAGGTTTGGGAGTATGCGATATGCGGAAAACAATTCGCATACGAAAAGATTGTTTTAAATTACGATATCTATGTTTACTTGTCAGATCGGCTTTGGATTTGGATAGAAATTATATGAAATGAATATCTAGAATGTATATTAGCAGATCATGAATCTCTATGAGATACTTCGAAGCTGAGCTTGTATCAATGTTCGATTTTAGCACTGCTCAACTCTCCCTTGAACTTGTCTCCGTTCCGTGTGGTGGGCGTTCAGCGACATGAAGGAACTCATTATTGTCGGGTCTCCAAGCTAGCATCCGCTTCACGCTTCTGTGCTGCTCTGCCGTGTCCAATAAATTTATCGATTATGCCGGTCAATGTGGCCACTTGATGCACATTCCTCACTGGGAGTGATGGCAAAAAATGGTTTCCGACGTATCTGATTATCGAACAGGAGGATCACGTGTTGGCTTCTCCTGATGAACAATTCACTCGGCATATGTAGTAGACTTTCAATATGTGTTGTATTGTTCCCGTTGAGCTGAGTAGTAACGACTGTGTAGTGGTCCCGAATCGGACCAAAAGCAAACCCATTCTCCAACCCAACAACCTCTTGTCAAGGAGAAAGCAGAGCTGTAATCCTCCACGAACCTTACGAAAGCAATACTCCCTCGTCAAGTACTAGTCCCGACGATGGTCCCAATCCGCATCTGATGATTCTCAAAACTCTTCCTCTACGGGTCTTTTTCCATCAAAGCATAATGTTCAACCCCCTTCAAAGAACCTCCTCCTAGGCAGTTCCATCAACAGGAAAAGCGCATTTACACCCCGACTCAGCCTCGAGACCAGACGACAGGTCCCCACAAGCACACCCATTGTTCCCAATAGAGTACTTGCCGTCGCCATACGCAAAGGTGAACCTAGCACCCCCAGGCGTCGTATTGATCGACGTGACAGTCAGCACATCCGCGAGAAAGTTTTCCTCAATGACGTACGGGACGCCACAGTCGTTGCCCGAGGGCCCGTACACGCCTTTGGGCACGCACGTGTTGTCGTAGATGATGTAGGCGACGTTGCCCGAGATGCCGGCGTAGGGGGCGCCGCCGTCAAAGGTGGGCACGTCTACGAGGCTGGTGTCCATGGCGAAGGTCCAGCTTCCTTCGCCTTGGGGCACGCAGAGCTGGGTGCGGGTTTCGGGCGAGGTCTCGGCGGTTGCGAGGCTGTTGCTGAGCTGGCATGAGGCGGAGGCTAGACCGAGCATGGTTGAGAGTGCGGCAAGATTGATCATGTTCATGAGCATGGCGACTGCGAGCGGCGTAAGTGTGAAGATGTGGGTGGTTCAAGGTTGAGTGGTTGAATTCAAGTAGACGTGCAGACTTATGATTCGCGAGTGCTGTTTTTGAGATTGTATTTCACTTGAGTGCTGTGTACAATTAGTTGTCCTCCCTAGCTGTGCTTATATATACACCACGAAGATCGTCCTAGGCAGCCAAGGCATCGTCCATCATTGTTGGTGTAACCTGGGAGGGCTGTGGCGGAATTTGAAACTTGACCGGTCGAATACCATCAAGAGCCAACATTAGTGTTCAGGATTCCAAGACGACCTGAGTGGGGCGAGAGCACATTCCATACAACACGAGACACGCTATTTCAGCCTTTGAAGCTGCGCCAGTCCATCAAGCAGCATGTCATAACAATCGAGATCGATATTTCGGGCAAATATCTACGCAGCACATGTGTAACCACTGCGGTAAATGGATTCCAACATTCCGAAGGGTGTCATGTTGTTCCTGTCAAATACGAGTACCTGGTATCTGCTTGCGTGAAGGATCTTAAGTGTGAACTCCTGCCTCTTTTGCTATGCAGTTGCCAATGTTGAGATCGGATCAGTGACGCAGTGCATTCCTATTATAATCCTTCAGGGTAAGTCATCCCATGCAATCGTTGTCCTCCATGGATCTTCAGACAGCTCATAGTGTCAGCAGACTGAACGATCATACCTCCCGACCATCTCCGAGCCTTGAGGGCCACAAATCAGGCCGTGAATGAACCGAGGATACCCGTGCAACAACGTGGCGGCTACCATTCAACCCCCGATCGCTTCCTTCTCCATCCTCCACACCTCCTCTTACATACCGTCCCAGTCCTGCTTGATCTCATCACTCAGCCATTCAGCAACAGCATAAACAGTACTAGTAGGATGACCCACAACCTCAAACGGCAACACGCCCGCATCCACGACCCTCAGTCCTTTGATGCCATACACCCTCATCTCCCCATCAACCACACCACCTAGTCTCCTCTCCATCATAGCCGTGGAGCTAGTCCCATGCCATACCGGAGATCCTTCCTCCGCAAAGTAAGCCTTCCATGCTTCATCGCTGGCATTTGAGGGCAGGACAGCGAGGGATGGCGTGAGTTCTGCAATGATATGGGAGGAGAGGGGAGGTGTGGCGTAGAGCTTTCTGACGAGTTTCGCGAGGGCGATTTGGACGGTGAGATCGAAGTCCAGGGTGAAGAAGGAGGGGTTGATGAGGGGTTCGGAAGGATTTTTGGGGTTGGTCTGATAGAGCTTGTTAGTCACGGTGACTTGCTTGACACGAGTCGTTGTGGATGGGCTTCTCTTCTTGGATTGAACAGCAAGAAGGAGAAGAGGAAGAGACAAGATAGGATGAGCCGGCTTGTCAAGTGGGCTTGCATAAGGTAGGAAAATGTGCCACGATAGTAGGAGGAACGAGGCTCGACCAGGATACAGCACAAGACGCGAAATCAAAAACCAGATAAGAACTCACATGCACACTCCCACTCGAAAGCGGCAGGGTAAGTAGGAATCCCGCAAACATAGGCTCAAGCAACAATTCCCCAACCGGAGCACCGCCATCGAAGATCAAATCTGTACGTAATTTCAATAATTCCTCTTCAGCAGCTACATCCACACCACCGCCTTGCGATTTCACGTTCAAACGAGCATATTCAGGGATTTTAGCTCGAGTCGTAGCCGCCACCGTAGATATGTTGGCGCCGAAGATGTCGGAGGCAGTCACGTAGGCATATGTGGGGATGTTAGTCAGCGCGTCGCTGGCGTTTTGGGTTATGGTGTTGTTATAGACGAAAGTGGCTACGTATTGGTCTTGAAAATGTGCGCCAACGCCAGGGAGATCCACCTTTAGCGGGATGGAGAGGTTGGCTAGGATGCTGGTGGGAGAAGTGAAACGATTTAGTCTGACTTGTCCTTCTCTTCTTGGAGGAACAGTGAAGGGCAAGGGATGGACTCACCTGGGGTTGCCGATCCCGGACATCTCAAGTAAACCCGGTGTCCGATACGTGCCTGTTGATAAAATCACCTCTCGTCTCGCTGAAATGGTCATGTTCTTTCCATCTACAGTCCTAACTTCGACTCCAGTGGCGACGACATCAGAGGTACTATATCCCTGTCTCCCAGTCTCAAGAACCACTTTTGTCGCAGTGGTGAAGGTGTAGATGTGAAGGTTAGTCCTGTTGAGTACAGGAAGCAGGTATGCTCTGCTAGCATCCTCCCGGACACCTCCATCGACCTGGAGATTGTACTCAGAAGGATGCAAGAAGAGTCCTTGAGGTTGTCCAGCATTAGGGTCAACATTCCACTTCAGACCCAGACTCTGCCAACTCGCATTCAGAGCGGGACCGAAGATGCCCACGTCGGTAGCTGGCGACCACCCAACGTCGAGAGGTCCCTCGAAGCCATGTGCATTCGGTATCAAAGTGGCGCCTTGCGCCTGCTGAGACACGGGCGGGATCTGTAGATGTTCGCTCTTGCGATAGTATGGAAGTATTGTATCCCACGACCAGTTCTTGCTTCCCACGGCGGCCCAGGTTCCGAATTCTGAGGTCGAGGGTCGGAGGTAAACCATGCCTGTGGTCTGTCAATGTGCCATTCCTCGTCAGACAGCTCAAGGCAAACAATCTCTACCTACCATTTATCGCGCTAGTACCACCAAGACATTTGCCAGCATGATATTCCTTGATCGTGTCATTGAGCGTCGGCTGCGCCACGCTGGTGTAGTTCCAGTCCACAGCAGAGTCGCAGGCATCGCAGTTGCCGTAAATAGCTTCGACTTCAGGATTGTCCCAGGCGGAACCACCCGCCTCGATTACAGCGACTGAAACAGAGGCGTCTTCGGATAGACGGTTGGCGAGGACACTACCTGCTGTGCCGCCGCCTACGATGACATAGTCGTATGTTGTGTTGGTATAGGCAGCATGGACGAAATTGCACGAGCCTACCAATAAAAGCAGGGAGGTGAGGGTGTGGAACATCTTCCTCTATACAGAGCCTAGATTGTTAGACACAAGCGCGTCTTGTAAGCTAAAACACAGGTCGATACTTGTATCAAATACCAGATTCAGGCGTCCCGTAAGCTCCTCTCCACGATTTCATCCCCCGCCAATAGTTAGCTGCATTTGCACTAGCGTATGAAACAAGTAGAAGAGTACATCATAGATGATAGGATGGGGAAAGCAAGGATGCACAATGGCGTGTCTATGATTCGGGGGGGAAAATCCACGAGGGATGCATGCATGATGCAGGTTTGTCCTGCAGCGTCCGACTTGGGATGGTAGGATTCCTGTCCGACCAGCCTGGCGGTCGAATTTGTTCCGAGATTGCTGTACATGGGACAAAGATGACCGACGTTCTCGTAGAGCGTGGGGGAGACTGGTCATGAACAGAGACAAGATAAGACCATAAGGTAGTTACCATGGATTGGAAAGTGGCGTTGCCATCACCCACGTGATAAGTGGTAAACATTGGTGCTTTACAGACACATTTATTCCATTTACTCTATTAGATACACTGATAGGAAAGAATGCTTGCTATGAAAGCAGCGCCCACGAACATAATTAATCAAATGTCCCCTTATTCCAGCGCTCGCTCACAGACATCACAACTAGGTAGGTGGAGTAGGGAAAAGAGTGAAAAGTAAGAAAACATGCTAATGTATGCCATAAAAAAAGAACATATATACAATTCCCAATTTGCCAAATGCACACAAAAGGGAATCAAATAGTAAAGAAACGCCTCATCTACGCCATTTGGGGTTCTGCTTCGCGTCGGCTTGACTTGGTCTTGTAAGACATCCTTCCGCTCCCATCTTATTGCATCGCTCCTTCATGCTCGGTTCAGAACGATACCAGCCATCTAGCCAGACGAAAGTCGTGATCATTAGCCCGATTCGTCTGCACTGTGGACGCTATTTCCACCTTTCCTACTCGTCACAACTCTTTCGCTTCCGTGTCATGATATGTCCACCATCCGCGAGTCTACTGCAGTCCTAGTCCAAGGTAAAACAGCCCTCCATGTATGCTTTTATCATTCGAATATCAACAATAATGGCGTTATAGTCAGGGAATCTATACGCTGTGAGCCTGAGGTCCGGGACCGTAGTTGACCTGAGCGTCGGGATATCCGGGAGCCATAAAGTTGGTCTTGGGGTTCTTCTGAGCCTTGGCAGCGGAACACCTTGCCATGGTTGGCGATGATCTGGAAATGGCATCGGTGAAGAAGAAGTTCTCAATAGGTGTCTTAAGGAGACCGCCGGTCGTCTTGGAGCCCTTGTTTTGGTCAACAAGTTGGACCTTGGAAAGTGTTTGAATCTCCTTGGAGGCGGGCTCGACAATGTCGTAGCGGCGGAGGGCGGGAGAGATCTCCTCCATGCGGTCACGGAGCATTTCAATGTCGTCGTAAGGGAGAGGTGCGTGAAGGGCTTCGGAGACAGCGCGGAGAATCTTCCAGTCCTCGCGGGCAGCGCCGTAGACAGAGGTGGCGGCACGGCCCATCTGGACGCGACCCTCGGTATTGACCCATGTGGCTGACTTCTCGGTGTAGGTAGCACCAGGGAGAATGACATCGGCGAGTTGAGCACCCTTGTCACCGTGGTGACCCTGGTAGATGACAAAGGCGTCCTTGGGAATGTCCTCGGCAGTGACCTCGTCGGCTCCGAGAAGCCACAGGAACTTGGGGGTGGTGCTGGCAGTGGCGGGGCTGGAGACGGTGAAGCCGACCTCGTACGCGGCGGCACGGGAAGCAGCACGCTGGAGGACATTGTATCCGTTCCACTCGGGAGTGAGGAAGTTGGCCTTGTTCTTCTCGACAAACGCACCGATCTGCTCGTAAATAGCCTTGGCGTCCTTGTGCTCAACGGCGGAAGAGCCGACGATGATCATGGGCTTCTCGGCCTGGGCGAGCTTCTTACCAAACTCACCAGAAAGGGCAGCCTTCAGGGAGGAAGAGTCCTTGCCGAGGTTCTCGTACTCAAAGGTAGACTCAAAGTCCTCGCCGACTAGACCAATCTCGAGATCGCTACGAAGCCATTGCTTGCGGATACGGGCGTTGAGAACAGCGGCTTCGTGGCGGGGGTTGGTGCCGATGAGAAGGATGCAGTCGGCCTCCTCGACACCGTTGATCTTGCTGTTGAAGGCGTAGTTGGAACGGACATCGATACCGTGAGCAATGGGAGCGCTGCCTTGGGGCTGGTCGAGGGCCAAGTTCTCGGAGCCGAGTCTGTTTGCAAGATCCTTTGCGGCAACAAGCGACTCGGTGTCGATGAGGTGCCCGGCAACAAACTTGATCTCGTCTCCCTTTGGCTGCATCTTCTGGAACTTGTCGCTGATCTCGACAAGGACCTGCTCCCAGGTGGCGGGGTGGAATTGGTTGTCGCGGCGGATGAGGGGGTTGGTGAGACGCTGTGTGCTGAGACCGTCACAGGCGAAACGGGACTTGTCGTCGATCCACTCCTCGTTGACGTCGTCGTTGAGTCTGGGGACAATGCGCATGACTTGGAGACCACGGGCATCAACTCTGATGTTTGATCCAAGACCGTTCATGACATCGACAGTCTCGGTGTGGTAGAGCTCCCATGGTCTTGCACGGAAGGCGTATGGCTTGGATGTGAGGGCACCGACGGGGCAGAGATCGATGACGTTGCCTGACATTTCCGTGTCGAGGGCTGTCTCGAGGTATGTGCCGATCTGGAGGTCATTGCCACGGCCGGTGGAGCCGAGCTCGGGGGCGCCAGCAATGTCGTTGGCGAAACGGACACATCTGGTGCAGTGAATACATCTGTTCATTGAGGTCTGATTGCTGTCAGCTTTTCCGCCGTGTGGAGATGTGCCGTCCCTGTATGAACAGTGTTGTATGGATATGGGCAGGAGAGACATACCTTGACAAGAGGACCAATGTTCTTGTCCTCAACCGCACGCTTGCCTCCCAACTCGTGGAAGCGACCTCTGTCCCCACCATATCTCATGCTCTGATCTTGCAAGTCGCACTCGCCACCCTGGTCGCAAATCGGGCAGTCGAGCGGGTGGTTGGCGAGCAGGAACTCCATGACACCCTCACGGGCCTTGTGGACGAGCGGCGAGTCGGTCTTGACAACCATACCGGCCTGGACGGGCCAGGCGCACGAGGCGACGGGCTTGGGGGCGCGCTCCACCTCGACGAGACACATGCGGCAGTTTCCCGCAATCATGAGCTTTTCGTGGTAGCAGTAGCGGGGGATCGTCTTGCCCGCCTTTTCGCATGCTTGGATGAGGGCGCTGCCGGCTGTGATGGAGTCGATGATTAGTCAAGGTGTAGAGAGGGACGTGTTTCGTGTATGTTGATGCCTACCCTCTATTGACACCTTTTCGCCATCTGCATGATCTGTCAGCTGGCTTTGTTCCAATTGAAATTGTTATAGCTCAAGGTTACACACCAATTGTGAGTTCCACCTCGGCCGGGCGGTAGTGTGAAGAAGAGAAGGAGCGGGCGGCATTGAGGCCAGACACCTTCTGCGAGCGTCGAAGGCCCTTGATCAACTGTTGCCGCATCATCTTGGGCGGCGCAAATCAATAGGGCGAGAGATTGGCGAGGATGGGGAGAGGGGAGAGTGGTGGGGGAGGAGGTGGATTACAGTATCAATGTTAGACTCTCGAGAGCTCGGAGTGAGGCAAGACGGACGCAGTTTCCAGACATGGTCTATGCTCTTAGTATTTCGTGCCCTCTCATTGGCTGGGTGAATGGTCATCGGACAGTGGACAGAAAGCTGTGCATGAGCAGATGAACAACGTAACAGCCAAGCATATTACCACAACATATGGCCACCTCCACTTCCACTCCCGTCCACTCACTATTTCTTCACGCCAGCTCTCCCGAGCCCTCTTTCTTTCTCTCTTTACTCATTTTTGGTGCTTTATTGTGAGACGCCCACGTTACTTCTTCCACGCGAGCATCTCCTGCAAGTAAACCATAGACAAACGCCTTGGCGCCGTAGCTGGATTACCGGAGGATTGTACCTGGTCACAGGCGAATCTGATGATGTACTGTCCTTACCGACGGTCGTGACATTTCAATGACTTGACTACACATGTCAACTCTTGCGCCTGTACTTGTAGCATTGTAGTTCCCTTGATCGTCATGGTATTATTTTTCGTATGTGATGCAATCATGAGTTCGCTCCTTGACAGGATACGGTAATTGTTGTCTCTACATGAAAGCACTCTGTTTGAATGACAGGTATCTGGTGTGTTCATCAATGTCTTTAGAACCAAAAGTTCAAACACAACTTCAGTCAACCCTCACAGAACTATTGGCACAAGAATAGGCTTGTCATCGTAATCATAACTTCTTTGTATTTGCATACGCGCTCTCCACGAAAGTAGCAGACCCCGGTAACCAGTGCAATACATCCTCATCCCCAGTCCCCCTCGTAATCCTGGCGACCACCCCATCTACCCATAGTTGGCTTCGCCGCCCAATGAACGCCATAATGCCGGAATGATGCCACGCATAAGAAACTCGGTCCAGAAGAAGAAGGAAAAACAATCAAACACCAATAGAGCTCCTAGGTAAAAGACGATGCTGAGCATGAGCACCCCAAGGTAGACGACGAGTGAGGTAATATCGGGGTCCTGTGTCGTGGGATGTTTCTTGTGAGTGACCCAATACACGCCCAGTCACTGCTCGAAAGTCGCGGGGAGGCAGTAAAGATGAGTGAGTTTTGAATGTTAATAGTCCAAACGCCGCGCTAATGTCCGTTCCGTGAAAGCCACAAAATACAAGTCCCGTCTCTAGTAAAGAAAAAATAATGGAAGAAAGGTGGAGAAATGTCCACATACACATAGGTCGTGGTTGTAGACGTGATGATGCCACTGAAAACATCTTTTCCCCTTCCAGCCTGAGTGATATGAAGGAGCCCTCATAGAAGCACGACTCGTAGCGTCAGATTCGTTGTTCATGGGATCAGCTCATCGTAGACATCAATCCAAGACAGAATGTGGTGGAAGGGTGAAAACCGGAACAGCGGGAGGTCCAAGATGAAGGCTTGTCCAGGACTGCGAGCGCGATATGCTTTCCTACTGCATGTCGTCTTCAGCCCTCTTCAGCTCGAAATCTTTCTGCTCGTAGAACCACTCGGTCTCCTTGTCCCACTTGAACGCCTTGAAGTCGACACCGTAAGGTTTGGGCTCGAGACAGTAGAGCATGCCAATGGGGACATCCAGATCAGCCACCTCCTCTCTCTTCAGCCCACGAAAGTATGCGAGGAGAACACGAGCAACACTGCGGTGGCCAACGAGAAGGACGTGGTCAGTCATGCGCTCGAGCTCGACAATGACGGGACGAAGGCGGTTGATGACATCGAGGTAGCCCTCACCTCCAGGACCGGGGTATCGGTAATGTAGCTTGTCCTTTTTGCGCAGCGAGTACTCGCTTGGGTATGCTTCAGCAATGCTTGCATATGTCAGACCCTCCATGACACCGGCGTTGAGCTCGTCCAGCATGCGCATTTGCTTGATATCAAAGTCCTCCTCGTCAAAGTAGTCGGCAGTTTGGATGGAGCGCTTAAGCATCGATGTCCAGACGCAAAAGGACTTTTGGGGTAGTTCGTTGTTGTCATTGGGTTGGTAGTGAGGGTTTGGCGGGGTGGTGTCGCCTGGAAGAGGTGGGAAGTGAGAATGTGCTAGCTTGTGGAGCTGCCTCTGGTCCCAAGAGGCCCTGGCGTGGCTGATGAACTTGGTCAAGGACTTTGCGTACTGCTCTCCCTCGGGACTGAGGTCACTGTCACCGCCAATCTTACCAGAGACGTTGTCCATGGAGAGGCCGTGTCGTGTAATCCAGATCTGTCGAGGGGCAAGGTTGAAGTTGAGGAGGTAGTAGTTTGCTTGGGCAGAGAGAAATCCTCTGATTTGATGGCTGATGACCTTGCGACCGACATCGATCATCTGAATGTATGGCATGTTCTCCTTCTCTTCGTGATCACCGAGAGGGACATAGCTCTTCTCGTAAATGGCGACACGCTTCTTGAAGTCCTCCAGAGATTGGACCGGGTCCTTGTCCTTGTAGTCGGGACCGGAGAGCTTCAGGCGCATGTTGGATTCGAGCAGCGTTTCATCGACACATCGACTTTCGAGGAAGAGAACATTGAGCTCGGGGCCGGCCTTTTCGCGGATCCTTTTCATAATGACCTTTCTACGCTCGAGCGTGCTGTTGGTGGCGTCGAGGATGCCCACAGATCCGTTGCCCTCCAGAATGTAGTGCAGAAGCTCGTCCAGCGTGTCCATGGCGCACTGCTCACGGACAAGGGCGGCCTTCTTATTGGAGGGGTCGAAGAAACTGGCAGATTGATCCATTTGCTCGCTATCTTCGTCGATTGGTGTCGATATCTTGGTGAGGTCAGGCATGTCGTCGTCTGGTCCGTCATGATCATGCGGCGGGGCCAGCCCGTTGACGGCATTGCCGCCTTGAGAGTCTGGCACTATAGAGCTTCTTCGGTCATGGTGTTCGGGAGTGTCTGGCGCTTCGATGGCGCTGTCGTTGAGCATGATCTGGGCCAGTCCCGAAGGTCCGAGGTGCTCTTTGTGATCGATGATTGAAGGCCGCCCTGTTGTGCTCGGTCGGTGACCTGACATTGACGGTTTTGCTTGATGGCTCTTTGTCTTTTCGAGTGTGTTTGGCCCGCCGGCAGCGACACGTCGCCGCTCACCGACGTTGAAGATCTTCGTGTCGTGTTGCAGCCAATTCAGATACCTCGCCAGCTTCTTTGTAATATAACTCTTGCCTCGTGCGGGTAGGCCGACCATGACAATGACCAACTTGGCGCCAACATCACGCTTGGCGATGCGTCCATCAGGCGAGACCTTGGATTTGGTGAGACCGGGAATGTCCAGCGTAGTAGGCCGGACACGCGGTGTACTCGTTCCTGAGTTTTGTCGTACGGGAAGCAGTCTTGGACTGTTTGGTGCAGAGACGGCAGGCGTGTCGTTCATGGCCTGCGTGCTAGTAGCGCTGGCTGGCGGTATGCCTCCATTAGTGACCCCGCTTGGCCCTCCGAAGGCGGATGGCAGGTGCTGGACGGGCGCTGGACGCGGTGGCGGCTGCATGTCGACTCTATCAGCGGCTTCTGGCCTGGGAGACTGGGATTGCTGCTGTCGTTGGCCCTTGGACAGGGTCTGGCCTAAGGTGTCCTTCAAATCCTTCATATCACGCAGCTCCTTGAGGTCGCCCTTTTCGTCGGTGCTGCTGGTCCGCGAGGGCATCTCGTTGGTGTGGTTTGCGTTGCTCATCATGACGAACTTTGCAATGTCGGATTGCTGGCTCTGACGGCGAACAATCGTTTTGGAGGGCGGGGAATTGGAGCTCGAGCGTGGCAGAAAGGCGGGATCGCATATCAGAGGCATCAGGAAAATGTGATCTACGGATGACGGAATCCTTAATTCCGACCTGCCACAGCGCGACCCTGGGAAAGGTCAGGAAGCTGCCGAAGCTCAACCTTTGCGCTAGAAGGATGCAGAAAACTGTTGGCGGCCACGGGGGCTTCTTCGGTGGTTCTGCCTGTTGGGCCGGAGGTCTGTTTGATGATGATGATGCTCAAGATGCCTGCTTGATGGAATGGGAAGGCGAGCAAGCAAATTCGAAGAAAATAAAGTCGAGAGGCGAAATTGTTTGATGCAGTCAAGATGATGCTTGCTGAGTGATGCCGTTGTGTGACTCCTGTCGCCGCAGTCGGACGTGACTCACGTTGCTTTTTCACCAAACCATCGCAAGTATCTTTTCTCGGGTACTTTGCGAGGAAGCAGAGCGTGAACAATTAAGGTTGCAGGCTCCGATTGCGACAGGAAATAGTCGACTTTGTACTTCTGAACCCGTGCCTGCTGATCTTTGACGCGTAGGACTGGGGGAGGATTGGACGCGGAGCTGCTGACCGGGACACCTGAAAGAGTAATGGTCAAACACGTAGACGCAACAGTAGTGAGGAATGGTCAGGTGTATCGAGAGGGTAGCCTTTGATTATTATTACTATTTGCCCGGCCTGAGCGAAGCTATGATAAAGGAGCCACCCCACCCTCCCCGTATCATCTTAATAGACCTTTCCCAACTGGTCCGGGCTTGCTTGGTATACCAAGCAGGCTCTCCATTCCCCGTCGTGGTTGATTGATTGGTCAAAAATGGTCCGATCCTCTTACCCTGCGCTTCCCACATCACAATACAAACGTTGAGAAACGCTGTTTTGGTGACACGCCTGCTTTGATATCTTATCTGCCAACGATTGTCTGCTTTTCCAGAGCATTGCATGGGAGTCTGCCGGGCGCGGCGCGTGCTGTTGCCCGATGCGGTAGCAAATGCGGTAGCAAAGCTGTCGCGGCTCTCCACAACGCCTTGAACCACGTCTCGATAGGGAGCCAATTCCGACTCTTGCGACACAAAGCGACAAGGTAGTCATCCATCGCGGATGTGGCATACTTGCAACACGCAGTCATTTTCCCTCTTCAATCCGATATGGATTAGGCGCACATATCAGCGCATGGAATAGAGCCTACTTGTTATCCATGCAATAATGGTGAATCCTTTTGGTCTCCGCATTTGACCATCATCCCCATCGTTTACCCCATACTGAGGCAGCCAGCCTGAGCGCGACCTTCTTACACATGAACTTCGTCCGCATACTCTGCATCATGCAAATCCTTTCTACGACAATTTGCACTGATCTCAGCTCGGCTATGCGGCGCTCAATCCAGCCTTATGCGCCTGATTGGCACAACCATTACAATCGCCAGGCCACAGGATCTGTGCTGATTTCCCGGTGTGGAGATCTTGCAAGGTCAGGCCTAATGTCCAATAATAACGGCATCGGAGATTCCTCCATCGAGAAGCTTGCCGGAAACGTTTATATCCTGGATACCATAGGCAAATGGTTCGTCGTAATATTCGGTGTCGTGTCGAGTTTCATGTACCATCATCATCATCCAAGTCTGAGCGTGAGAACGAGAAGCGAAATATAAGCAGCCACGCTGATTGCAGTCAAGACAATGACCACATTCCCAGACGTCCTGAAACGCTTCCTATGCAAGCCATCCTCGCCCACTTCGCTGAAGAATTGTCTGTTTCCTTGAGCTCTTCTGAATGCACTGACTGCGAGTACACCGGCACCATATACCGCAAATAAAGCTCCGATACTATAAAACTCGCTTGTAAAGATCTTCAAAACCACAAGCGCAAAGCTGAATTGGCCTAGTGATGTGCGCATATAGGCTCCTTCGAATGTTCGTTGTGCTGCGCGTATCTCGACAAGCTCTTGATCGCTCAAGACTACGCTGCGTGCGCGGTGGAGGCGGAGATGGAAGCGGTCGGCGGCATGGCGGGTCTGTGGATACCGTGAGTAAGTGCTATGGCCCGCAAACAACCAATATTGAGCACTCGTACTTCGAACATGATGGTGGGTTGCGATCAACAATTTATCGACGCGAGCGCATTCATAGGCGAGCAATATGTTGACTGCAGACTCATGAATGGATGATCGGTGATAGCTTATCGAGCGTACACGGAGTTGTTCTCACAGACTCCTTGCTCGAGTGAGTCGAATCAAACCAGCCACTTGATGGAAGGGAAATTCTCTCCTAAGATTCACCTACAATTCCGTCGAAGTGTCTGGCATGTGTGCAAGTTGCCTGGTGTGCATGAGCCAGCTCAGGACATTCCGGACCCTTGTCTTGCCTCGAAGCTTGCCCGTGCAGCCATGCTTGCTCGTCATCGTCCCAGCACATATGCAATGGTCGGTCTGCTTCAAGCGAAGCCGTCTTTGCCGCCATTACCGACATGCTACTGTACTTCCATATATTTTACCTGACCGGAGGCCGCTTATATCGACATTCCATACGCTCGGTAGCTTAGAGCAAGCCTATGACTGGCTCAGTAGTAAGTGTCATGCTAGTATAGGGATGTAAATGTTCCTCCAGGTAGGCCTTAGGCTGTGAAACTCGTCCTTGTTTGCCGATCCTTTGGGCTGCGTCTGGCGTCGTCTCTACCAACCACCTTATTACGCGCAAACGCAGTGGCCATGGGAGGCCTCTTTAAAGTCTGCAACCGCTTCTTGGAAAACGGCTATCCCAGAACCATCTTGGCTTAAATCTGTACTGCATATCTTGGCTGCGTCTACACAACTTTCACATTTTAATATCGAATCAGTTACTCGATTTCCACCACTATAAATCAGTCATATACCTGACCAATACCACGGCAACATAAGTTGCCACGTTTGGCAGTACTTCAACACGCAATGTTCAACTACTTGCCGACGTATCTGCTCTTGCTGACCTGGCAATTGCTGGGCTCATTGCCGATGGCCCAGGCTGGAACATGGGGAGCAGCCCCGGCCGCCTTGTCACAACAAATGGATGGCACATGTCCAAATTGGGCATCCATCAATTGCCAGTCGATATCAATGCCAAATTAGTAAGCATCTTCCCGTATCATCACATCGCTTTCCCCCATAGCGCTATGCACAAGGAAGATCAGCCATGATCAGCACGCATGACTATACCTTCTTCACTTCCGAACCACGAAGCTAATCTAGTCCACGACAGCTGCTGCACAGAAGGCTACTACTGCGCCTACGGTGGCGAAGACAATCACATAGGCTGCTGTCCCAACAACGAAATTTGTTCCGGCGCACCCCCTACCGTGAGCACAACCGTCTATGCAACCACGCAGACAGTAGCGGCAACAACCTACACCGAAGTCGAAGGTGGCACGACCATCTACATCGCTGGCGGAACCACCGAGTATGTTGGCGCTACTACAACAGAGTATGTGTACGGCACTACTCCGACAACGATTTGTTCGACGTTGACAGAGCACGGCGTCAACAATCTACCTACCACTGCTGCGGGCGAATGCGGTGTCATTCTTATCGTCAATGGAGCAGGCAAGGGTATTGAAGGATGGGCTTTGAGTGGAACTTTGGCCTTGCTGAACATGCTCGGCGGAGCGTTGTTCTGGCTCGGCCTTGTATGACGGGACATTAGAGTCGACGATATGACGATCTTGCATTTTCTTTACGATTGTACAGCTGCATGATACGGAAGGCTTTGTTCACGGGATTATGCATAGCGGAACGGAGACTGGGCTTTGTTTCCTAGATGGCTTGAGACTATGAGCCTTTATTCAATTGAACGGTACATGCTCACGCTCTAGTGTTCAATACACAAGCATATCACTATTTGGAGTTCACAAGCACAGGTGAAAAGCAGCCAAGACTGTGAACAAACAATTCATTATTAATTCTTCCTAAATGAGACAAAAGGGAAAAGCAAAACTCCTGACACCTAAGAAAATTCCACTTATCTGTATGGCAAAGAAGTCACGAGATCTTTCCAGCTTACCTATCATCTCTGAGCGTGATCAAAGGAGCATAGCGTCTCGCTCAATCAGACAGAGTAACGCAAATAGCCTTGTAAGACCCACCAAGCTTAAACAGTTCAATCTTCTCAATCTTCTTCCTACCTAATGCATTAGCATGATCGATCAACAACCGCTGCATAGTGCCTAGATTAGGCGTACCCAGCAGAAGGAAAAAGTCGTGCTCACCATTCACAAACACTGTTTTAGTCCCGTCGCTGTGGGCGACGCAGACATCTATCACTAGTTTGGTGACGGGATTCACGACTGTCATCTGCCAGATATACTTCAGCTTCGTGAGATCTGGCTTTTCCCCGATGGGAGCGGAGGCAGCAGCATCTTTAGGAGCCGGAGAAGGCGAAGGCGGAGCCACCTTCTCGAGAATCACCTCCTCGTAGCCTTGATACAAGATCTCCGATAGGGGCAGCGCTGGGCGACTCGTGTCGTTTTCCTTGAAGTTGTTCAAGCACAGGATGAAAGGCTCGCTGAAGGCGTTCTGATAGACGGCGGTGTCCTTCTTCGGGTCGGAGGTGGGCTCGCAGGAGACGTCGTGGGTGATGAAGTCGGTCACGGTGACGCCTTTGGACTTGACGAGACTGCTTTCTTGGGGGCTTAGCGGACTCCAGCTCCCGGCTAAGGCGAGGGCGTCTACTGTGTAGACTTTTCTGTAGGGGAAGTGTACCTTGTCTGTATTGTCAGGGTTAGCGAGGACGGCTTGGTATTCGTCGTGGAGACGTTTACCTCGGGCGTAGCAATTGTCGAGCTCCATTTCGTTTTTGGATGTCTGAATAGTGCTACTGCGACTGTGTCCTATGCTTAGAGGTTAGTTTGTTTGGTTGGAAAGACTGTAGAGGTGAGCAGCTCGTTGGACTTTTATATCCCCGTCTGTCGAGATTTGTTTGTGTAAAGAATACATTGTTAGTCGAGTCCTCTTGGTCTCATGAACAATTCCGCTGATACATTCTTTTACATCTTCTATGGGACTCGGGACAGTGAACAAAGACATCGATACATTCGTTGTTTGGTGGTATTACATATTGGGTGAACAAAGGTTCGTGGCTTCGTAGAGCCGGAGACGGAGGCTCTAGTACTCGAATTTACTACCTTGACTCTCGAAGAAGAACAGTCTGGCCTCTTCTTACCAATTTGGGAAGCTCAATTCAATGCAGCGAGCACGCAGCGTGCGCCATCATTCAGATTTGACACAGGTCCACTGGAAGTGAGGACCGGAGCATCTCCCGCCGTATCAAACCGATAAATATAACCGTCTGAATTCCTCGAGCCCCAGAAAGTGCCGTTGCTTGCACCATATACGGCGCCGAACTCTCCAGTCAGCTCGGTGTAGTCAGTCACCACTGTCCAAGTATGAGTAGTCATGCTCCACTTGAGCAATGAATTCAAGGAAGAGGTGCCCGTATTGTACGCAGTGGCCCAAAGATAGTTGCCTTGTCCAGGTAAGTAGACCCAGTCGATCAGTCTAAGTCCACTAGGCACGGTGGAAACACCGGAGTCGACGATCTGACCATAGGTGGGGGATCCAGGCAGAAGGTCTATCTGGTACCACTGTTTACCATCTTCCGAAACCCAATACTGCCCATTTGTATCCACATCCGCACTGTTAAAGTAGCTATGTTGAGGCAATTGCGTCACAAACTCTGTTTTGCCCGCGGTTGTAATACGCAGGACAGCTCCAGTGCTGTTAGTACCATATAGGTTATTGTCGAAGACGTTGAAGCCAATAGCATTGATGCCACCACTACCTCCAGAGACAGCTGAGGTTATAGTAGTTACGACACCAGTCGTGATATTGACACTGTAAAGGGCAGCATTGTTGTTGACGGTCTGAATGAGATAGCCGCGGGGATCGCATGTGAATCCTGCGGTTGGGCTAGGCACATCCACGATGACTGTAGCAGGACCAGAGCCGCTTGCCGCAAGAGTCGTGGTGAAGCCTGCTGTGCCGGAGATAACAGTGGTGGTTGTAGGAGTCGGACTGACATAGGTTACTATCACTGTACCGGGTATAGTGTCAGTTGCAGGAGTTATGCTTGTTCCGGCAGTGGCTCCCGTTATCGTCGTTGTAATGGTGGATTGTGGGATGCCATAAATGACCGTTCCTGGGGTGGTACCAGATGGAGTAACAGTAGTTGTGTAAGCAGATGCACCTGCTGTCAAAAAGCTGGTGGTGGTGGTGATGACTTCAGGAAGTCCTACCACGACTGTCCCAGGGACACTTCCGGCAGGATCCACAGTGCTAGTATAGCCTGTTTCACCTGGTACCAAGAAGATAGTAGTCGTAAGGATAGTCTCAGGATATCCTATTATCACCGTTCCAGGAGTTGTGTCGCCTGGTGGGACTGTGCTCGTGTATCTTGTATCATTCGGAGCTATAAACGTTGTAGATGTTACGATTGTCTCAACATATCCTACAACTATGGTCCCCGCAGTTGTGCCGACTGGCGAGATAGTGCTCGTGTATCCGGTCTCGTTGGGCAATAGAAAGGTTGTGGATGTTTCAACTGTCTCGGGATAACCTATTAACACTGTCCCAGGAGTAGGGCCAAGGGGAGAGAAGCTGCTCGTGTATCCCGTTTCATTCGGAGGCAGAAAGGCCGTAGATGTTGCAATCGTCTCGGGGTATCCTATTATTACTGTTCCCGGAATGCTTTCTGACGGCTGAATAGTGGTTGTGTAGCCCGTCAGATTTGGGGCTAGAAAGCTAATTGAGGTGGTTATGGACTCTGGAACACCAAGAACAACCGTGCCCGGAGTGCTTCCCACCGGTTGAAATGTGCTTGTATAGCCGGTTGTGTTTGGGGACAAGTAAGTTGTAGTCGTGACTATCGTTTCTGGTACGCCATATATCACAGTTCCCGGTATCGTTCTATTAGGCGCAATCGAACTAGTGTATGGGGTAGCGCTTGGATCCAGGTAGACTATAGTGCTATCGATAGTCTCCGGCACGCCCACAATGACAGATACTGTGCCTCCACCAGGAGACACAATCGTTGAGGTGTACCTTGATTGACCTGGGTCCAGGAAACTTGTTCGTGTGGTGTATGATCGAGTCGCATTATTATCTAGACTGGTTGTACGTGTGCTCGATGGAAGATCTGCCGAAGATGGTCCAGCTTGTGGATCTGTGAAGACGGGTCTCCCAGGAACGGTCATATTGATGCCGCTAAGGCTGGTGCCACTCCAGGTGACAGTACTGGTGACTGCAGGGACTCTCGTGCTTGGTCGAGTGTCGTTCGAGGTTACAGAAATACCACTCAAGTCCGTGCTGTTCTGAAATTGAAGCGTAGAGCTTGTATGGCTGTCATTAACTGTGATGGTCGTCATCGTACTAGGAGTTGGGCTCGGAGATGAAGTTGAGGATGAACGACCAGTTGCGCCAAATGCTTGGAAGGACCCGGAGACGGTTGAACTGTTACGGAGGGGAGCGGCTATGCTTGTACTGGTATTTGGCACTAGACCATCCGACGAGGTTGACATGCCAGTACCAGATAAGGGAGATACAATCGAGGCGCCGTTCCACATGGAATCTTCTGCACTTGATGCAGGTGCGCTTGCTGCTAAAGCTGGCCCTGTTGGAGTGATGTGTCCTTGATCCGGACGAGTAGTATGCGCAGATAATCCAGCTGTGGAGGCCGTTATGATGGACGATGCGATCTCTACACCACTCGAAAGTGGTGTTTGGGTCCCAGTCTTGGATGTTTGACTGGGATCTATGCCGTATGAAGTAGCAATAGGTACATAGTGGCTGTATTCCCAGGATGACGACGTCGCAGGCGACGTGGCTACAGTTGCGATGCCATTGCTTGCCGAGTCTATACTGGTAACAGATCTGTACATTGTTCAGCTTGTTGCATTCTAGACGAAACCAGACTTCCGTACAATGTCTTAGTCTCAACCACAGTCTTCGTACTCGCAGTTGTAAGACAAAGATCGGTGGCAGATGTGATGGTCAGAGTGATCTGATCATTTACTGTCCACGTCGTTGGGTGTGCTACACTGGCTGAGATGACCACTGGATATTCCACGAACAAAGTGGCGACTTCAACATGTATTTCACTAATGCAGGGTATGCTCGTGCTAGCAACCACTTGGTGAAAAGCGACAGCGCCAACAATGGCAATCAGATTTAGTCGTGGCAACATGTCTTCGCTCACTTATCTGCCAACAGATCCACTGAAATGCAGGGAACACTTACCTTTTATAGACTCGCTTCGACCACCATTATCATGTGTCTTGATCAATTCGCAAACCTTTCAGTCAGCCATCGTCAACATGTCATCAGCCCAGAGGAGCGATCCACAGTAGGCACAAGTGACAGGTCTTTCTCTCTGAACTCTGGGACCTAAAGAAGGCACTTCTGTGCCTCTATAGTAGCGTACCTGGTATCTATACTTCGTATTGATAGTGATGGCATCAGACAGGGACATCGAACAAGCTCATTAGCAAGGTGTTCAGTCCCTCCCGTCGTCAACGATTGCTTGACGAGTGATATCCGAATTGCCAAGCAACCGTGCTTTTGGGTCCCTACAGCCCAGGCTTGGAGGGTTCCGCAGATGTGAGCGCCATTGACGTGCAACCTGATTGTGCCTGGGTGCATTCGTGTCAACTTGACTCTCGAACCAGTCTTGCCTCTATGTGCGACTTCTACTGTTCGTCTATCAGCTTCGAACGTCTAGACAGAGTGTGATCTGACGACCAGTGCGTACGTCCAGGTGGCACCATGACTGTCTCAAGATCTAGGGACCAGTGGGCCTCGTGCAGCACTAGACACATGGCTAGCTCAGCCGCTCAAGTCGGGAACGCGTGCTCAGGACCCCAATGAGGATGTTGCATTTTTTACGAGCCCAAGATATCTTCCGAGAATTCGTGGGCTGTAAAACTACGCTATGCTTGCTATCAAGGCTGTAGGAGGTTACAGGGCAGGACCCTGAACGGTAAGAATAAACGATCGAAAGAACCACATCGTTGTTCCGAATGCCGAGTGGTGAGACATCAACGGTCCAGACTTCTGTCTCTTTCGTCTGTTATACCATTTTGCATGGCTTTCTCTTAGCGACAATGGCGCAAAACAACAACTACGCTCGAAATCGATGCAGTCGCATGTCAAGCATATCTCCATCAAAAGTTCTGGGCGAAGACTCTACAGAACGTTTGACTGAGATTCAGCACGTCTCGCCGGATTGAACTATTCCTGGAACAAGATCGTAGCTTTCTCTCACTGGTCTCACAGTCGATCGCTCACAGATCTCATGTCCTTCCTACCATCTACTTTGCTGTGAATAGTCTATGTTGGAGGTTTGAAAGATCTTTCGAGCCACTGTTCGCATCAAAGACTTAATTAGTCTTCTGGCTCGAGGGCGACCCTGTCCATGTTTCACGACAGCCTTTTCTTTCTACCAGAACCTAATATCATCTTTACAATGTCTAATATTGTGAGTTTCGAAGACACGAAGAGCTTCTGCTATCAGGTCTCCCACTTTTTAGTCTGATAAGATGTGTTTCGGCACATGTATTACATATATGGAACGAACCCCTATCTCCCTATGGACCTCTTTGTTAACGGTTGCTCAATGCTCGTCACTCACAAACATGTCCAGCGTGTCCAGCCTGAATATATGAGCAAGTCTCAAGCACTAGCATAAGGACAAGCAGGTAAGCTCGTAGTCGGGCTCGCCACCTGAAGCGAAGTCCCGTCACAATCCACATCACAAACATAATACCCTCCTTTAGTTTGCGAACACCTCGGCTCAATATATCTAGACAGGAAGCCGCAATTGCCATTACTGATGGTGTAGTTGTCTATTGGAGTATCAGTCAGTATGAAACGTAGTCTTGGCAATCAATACCAACTTACTAGTTCCAGAGCCTCGTATGTAATATCCACTGTTGGCGGCGACATCGCAGGTATCGAACGAAGCCCACACACATTGCGCGTAGTGCTTCACCTCGGTGTCATTGGCGGAATCATAGTAAGAATCATAAGGAACCGGATTCTGAGCGAAGTAAATGTATACACAAGTTGGATCGGCGATGCAGCGCGCATAGCAGTCGTATGCAGTGGAGATGTTGGGATCATATGATGGTAAGACTTGAAATAGACGGGTGGGACTCAATGGGTAGGAGTCGACACGGATGATCGGTTCACCATCGACTGGATCTGCTGAGATCATGTTTGCAGCATTGCAAGCTGCGTAAGAAGGAACGGAGACCTAGAAGTAGCTGGTGCTTGTGATTGTCTCTTGGGGTAACGTCGACGTTACCGCGTCGATGACGATTTCAACCTGAGTGGTTGAGATCGTTTCATACTTGGTGCAGAGAACGAACTGGTCGATGATTGTGGTGGTTGGTGTAGAGGTCGGTATCGTGACAAGGGTTTTACTGGTTGAATTGGAGGAGTCATCCTCTGGGTAGACAGACGAAGTGGCATCGAGCACAGGAAGAAACCCCAAAGATGCCGGCATGATAGAGGTGTATGTAGAGGTAGTGGTGGTAGATGCTTCGATGGGAGAGGGTGTGATATATATGACGTTGGTTCTCGTGTTAGAGGCAAGGGAAGGGAATGTAGAAGTGATAAACATGGTCGACGCAGGACCGGTAACATGAGGAGAGCACACGATGGACGTTTAGTCAAATAGAGAGTGGTGGAGGTATCTGCCAGGACCACCACTGGTAGCAAGGCTACGGAGAACCACAACGAAGGAATCATATTTGCTTGATAGTTCGCGGAAGCAGTGAGTAACATCTCATTTGCACAGGCAGGTCAGGACGCTTTTTATACCCAAGAATGCCATTGTTGTCCTGCTTCGCCACGGGAGCTACATATGGAGTGCATGCAAGTGTGCCATCGAAGCTGAGGACTTTTAGCGACATTGACGCGAGAACATGCAGCCTCTGCTCGATTTTTTGCAGCACGGTCACGCAGGAAGCGTGACGTATGCGAGTAGCGCAATACAAAGATGTAGGTGGGACACACGGAAAGGACGCGAGCTCCTTCGGTGTTCACGTTGTCAAGCGGATCAGGTGTCAGGACGACGTGAAGGTGAGTACGAAAAACGCCAAGACATGCTCTTCGGGAAGGAAGCAGATCAATCTTTTTTTACCATTTCGAAGATCTCATTTGCAACCTAAGGATCCTGGCGCGGAACTATCAGGAACATCAGACCCACTTAGATCTTGAAAAAGGCGTTCGATACAATCTCTACCAGATACTGATCATCGCCTGTATGCAGGAATTTAGGTGCTACATGTCTTCCTGTATCCTTTGTGCGATGAAGATGACGTGGGCCAAGTAGAACCTGACGGGGGACAGCTCGAGTGTCTGGAAAAGCGACAAATAATGCACATATTCGATAGTGCGGAAGCATGACCGGACTCTGTCAATCTGCAAAAATACTTTGGTGTGGTCGTTTGGAACTTCCGATTGACAGCATAACAGATGGCATTGGTGTGAGTTTACCCACCGCCTCGAGTCGGTGCGATCGTCCTCGACTATAGGCGAGTAGCGTTGCGGTGAGGCCTTTGGAATCGCATGACAAGATGGACTACCTGAGCCTGTACGAGTACTACTGCTCCAAAAGCACAAGACCGACTGCCCTTCCGAAGCTGTGGCAGCTTGAACACCGAGTATCTTGACTATGACCGGAGACGACCAACTCTGCTCCATAGTGGGTTACGTCCACAATGGCCCAAGATGGGATACGTTCTTTGCGACATGCAAAGACAGCTTACCTTGTAAGTATGAGAGTATGCCCGTCATAAAGGTACAGAATAATCAGGATGTACCTTGCATATACAGAGTCGGTGAAACAATGAAGGAACAAGAGGATTGACAATCATGAAACCTCGTCCCTAATGCTGGTCGACAGGCTGAGTCGTTAGCAAAGTTTACGCAAGGAGAAACGAATCAGCCCAACTGGGCTGTCGCAAGACGAAGGCTGTGGGATCGAGACAGGGTAGTCAGATGTAGAAGCTAATGGGTGCAATGTTGGTTAATATTCCGAAGTCAAGCATGGCCAATATTCGCAATGATCTCTATACCGTACCCTGTCGTCGGCACTGGCTTGAGACAAGCGCACGTCACTACGGGTGGTTGTAACAGCCAACCCGCTTCGTTTCGTCCCGCAATGTCCTTACTTCTTTCAGCATAGGCATCTTTGCGTCGCCGAATATGATTGGACGAGGGCTGTTGGGGCAAAGCTTGGCTTTTGAAAGTGGCTGGAGTGGGAGATTGACTTGAAGCAAAGTCTCCGCCTTCGAGCAATCTTAACGGATACAGCAACAGTCCATCCAACGTGGCCTATCGTTGCCATGCCAGTTTGATTATACGAATCGTTACAAGACCCACGTCGAAGAATTGCATGTACAGTAGAAGATATTCGACATATTTTGACATCGTCATTCGAAGGAAGATCCCTGTACAGCATCTATCGCTAAGGCAGACCTGCACGCGGCACACGGACCTCGAGATCAGGGTTTGATTAGCGCGTCGCGGTCAACCAGCCTGTTTGGAGTTCATCTCGCAGGTCAAGGCGCTGCCAGCATCTCCTCAAACCTCGCCCGACCGCATCTGCTGCTCATTTCGACCATCAAGAGCGACAATTTGCTCCTCTGTCGTCGGCGTCACTCGCTTTTCGAACACATTCGCTCAGAAACGGCAGTCACGACCCTCACGACACTTTCTCACACATCCAAACTGGCAATAGCGCATTAAGCGTACCTCACCTTAGCTTTCGGCGATCGACATGCCTTCCACTGCTTATGGCAACTTCCACGTACGCACGAGGATTCCCTGCAGCATTGCCTCGCTGATGCAACATTTGGGCCGTAGCTGACAAGCGATTTATAGGACTTTTGTCGAGACTCTGGAAGTGCGTACGCTACAATTCCCGTCTGCAATGTACGTTCCTCACCCCTGGTAGCCTGGCCTGTGTCGCAGAGCGCGCTCGACTGACTCCATCACCATCAGCTTTTCAACGAATCACCGGCACGATTGAATACTGGATACGGAGGATGCGACTTGTTGGGTATATCATTGAGCGGAGGGAGACATCTCGCCAATTTGGGTCAGTCTCATAACACAAGACGGAACAATGATATGGACATCCAAGCTTATACCTTGTAGGCTCAATATTGTTCGATGGTCTTGCAATCCTTGTCGCATTATTTCTCCTATGGAAATCGAATAGAAAGAGAGCAGCCGTAGGCAGGAGGTAACGCAGTATGTTGCTTTTGCTGCGGATATCCTTACTGACACATTTTGCAGGGAAATGCAGCTCTTCTTGATCGGCTACATCATCATATCGATCTGTGAGATTTTCACCATTGGCGGATTTCCTCTCAACGGCGATGTTCGAAGGGTGAGTTCTTACGACCGCCGACTGTTACATCTTTGTTCTAACAAGACAGGCCTTTTCCGCAGTGCACATCGCAGCAGTTGTCGCAACGTCTTGGATTCTCATGATGAACGGAGCAGTAGGGTACCAGGTCTTGGATGACGGTACGCCTCTATCTCTTGGGCTAATCTTTGGTTCTGCTGCTGCTCTGTTTATTGGTACTGGCTACATCGCACTCGACACTGGATTTAGCTGGACAGGTTACTTCGACTCGACCTTGATCGCTCCGAACAGGTCTTACTCGCTCTACACACTGTACCAATTGGTACCTCTGGTCTTCCTCGTCATCTACTTCCTTCTTGAGACTTACCTTGTATTGCGAGTACTGGGAGAGAAGAGGCCAATGGGTATGTCCATACCTCATGTTCAACTTCTGCAAAGATCACTGACAGTGTTGCAGCATATTTGATCGGAGCTGTCCTCTGTTTCGCCATAAGCCAGATCTTCCAATACGTCATCAGCGTACATCTCTGCACCGCTTCCAACCACGCAATCAACGGCGGCCTCTTTGAGACACTTTTTGTCCTTCTTGCCGTCATCATGGTTTGGGTCTTCTGGTCCAGCATTACCGAAGATGACTGGCCGCTACCTACTGCCCCTCACAGCTCGTATGACTAATTGCAATTCTATCCGAAAGCTATAATACGCGGGTGGTTTGTGAGCGAAGGCGTTTCTTGGCATGCCTTCGGGACTCATAATGGTTTATGTGATTTATTGCTTTTCTTTTTCCTTCAAATACCCCAAGAGCTCAAGGCTCTAGTTATGCTGCCATCAGAGTCGATGATGACTGACGAGAGCATTGGCGAGAAGTGGCAGGTGGAACTGCTTTGTTTTACGCTATTACGTTTCTGCGATGGCAGTCCTACACGACACCTCTACGTTGGATAATTCTCATAGATGATTTGATGTGCTACATACAAAAGCACTTGTAATAAGATCCTTACTCTATCGCACTAAATACTCGTGACAAGATCCCAATTACATGATATGAAAGCGTCGATGACGGCAATCGTATCGGATTCCATTCGAGTGCCTGTTTTGAATCATGATAAAGTCGGTATACACCTACAATGCCTTTGGTCGCTTTTCGCATTACAGAGTGTTGATGTTTTACCTCATCGGGTCGAGATTGACACATGTGATAACGCGATTTGTGGGGAAACAATTCGCTGTGTGACGTTCGCATCTCCAAGTGATGCAAAGACCTTCCCAAAGTGATATTACTGAGACACGTCCGACCGATACAGGAATGTCACAATATTATGTTACGATGAACGTCGTGCCATAGGCTTTACTCTCGAAACTCCACCTGACCGACTAACAGACTGCTCTCCAACAAATCGTCCGCAGCTGCACTGGTGAGGTTTTAGTACCTCGCTCAATAATGGCCTCTTCGGATGTAGAATATGATACTCGCATGAGCGATGATGACGAAGAAGGCTCTAGAGCTCGGAATGGGCGCAATCCGGGCAAGTCAAAAGCACCAGCGAAAGATTCGGGAATGGCACGGTGGGAGGCGACGGCGCAAAAGAACTGGGATCTACAAGAGGGCGACGATGGAAGTCTCGAAGGCATTCTAGGGGGCATGGAGGAAGCTAGCAAAAGAGCAAGGCTAAACAAAGACACAACACCTCTTCAAAGAGGTATCATTCGGCATACATTACTGGTCATCGATCTGTCTACAGCAATGCTGGAAAAGGACCTAAGACCATCGCGCTTTCTGCTCACCCTCACGTACACCATAGCATTTGTGCGGGAGTATTTCGAGCAGAATCCAATATCACAACTGGGTGTGCTCGGTATGAGAGATGGGTTGTCCATCCGAGTCAGCGACATGTCAGGCAATCCAAACGATCACATCAATGCCATCAAAGGACTACGAGCTCAGGAACCACAGGGCAATCCTAGCTTGCAGAACGCCCTTGAGATGTCTCGAGCTGCACTCCATCATACACCGTCTCATGGAACCCGCGAGGTTGTTATCATTCTTGGCGCGCTTTTGACTCAAGACCCAGGAGACATCCACGATACCATCAAGTCGTGCATCAAAGACAAGATCAGAGTCAGCATAATTGGCCTAGCAGCGCAACTTCACATTTGCGCAGAGATTTGCTCGAAAACGAATGCTGGCGACACAGGTGCCTACAATGTCGCTCTGGATGAGGTAGATTATCGTGAGCTCCTCATGGCCATTACCACACCTCCTGTCGTGCGGTCCAACGAATCAGCCACAGCAGCGGCTCAGCAGCAACAACATAATGCAAACGCCGCTCTTCTCATGATGGGCTTCCCCAGCCGCATGACCGAGAAGACGCCTACTCTGTGCGCTTGCCATGGCAATCTCACCCGCGGAGGCTATCTTTGCTCTCGCTGCAGCGCCAAGGTCTGCTCGTTGCCAGCTACATGCCCCACATGCGACCTGACCCTCATCCTATCCACTCACCTTGCGCGCTCATATCATCACTTGTTCCCACTCCAAAACTGGGTAGAAGTGTCCTGGGCACGTGCACGCGAGAAGCGCAGTAAGCAGTGCTTTGGCTGTCTCATTCCATTTCCCGCTGTTCCTAGCAACGAGACTGGAAGACAAGGAGAGAAGTCAAAAACGCGACGAGCTGAAGGAGCATCAGAGAGTAGCAGATATGAGTGTGAAGTCTGTGAGCGCCACTTTTGCATTGATTGTGATGTCTTCTGCCACGAGCTTGCACACAATTGTCCAGGATGTCAGAGCAGTGCACATCTTCCTGGAGCTGAGAAGGATGGGCTGGATGGTCCGACGGAGAACGGCGTTCTTGCATAAAGTAACTCGGGATAATGGGGCCTTCAGGAGATAAGCGTCGAACTGGGAGAGCAGTCTAGCGAGGAACCCGCTAACATGCAGCCTAACTATAGCTCTATTGCGCGCTAAACATTCGTAAAGAGAACAAGATAACTTTGTTCACAGAGTACGACACTTTCACTCTTGATGTCCTCTTCGTAGCTTTGTGCGTTGAACACCGCCGACACAGCCTGCTACTAAGTAGGACTGACCCTACGCACTCATACAGACTATGGCCTCGGTCGCGACACTGCTGATCTTTGGACGCTTTTACCGAGCCGAGCGAGCCTCCCGATGCAGGCTCATCCCAAAAAGGATTTGCTTGCGATGCAGTGCAACCACCCCTCTATCTCTTGTTGGATTGCTAAACGCCAAATGTCAGTATTGCGGCTATCTCATTCCACGTTCCTGCAACAGGACCACGTGATTCGTAAGTGTAGTCTGCACGGCTGGATGCATCATACGCAGTCAAAGCTGGGCCGTCTCTCGAAGAGACGCAAGTCCTGATTCATTGCGCAAGTCGGTAGAGGCAGAGTCCCTGTAGGCGGAGAGAGCTAACTCTCACCATCAGAGAACGAAATGCCACCTGGTGCGACTCGGTCATTGACTGATACACACTGTGCTTCTTGAATCAAGCCATGTACGACAACATTAGTGCTACGGGACTTCCTTCACACCCGGAAAACCAGGGAGACCTGACCTGGCAATGCCAAATGACCTTCCATCGCCGATTTCGTTAGAGGCGATGACCTTTAGTGGTCCTCAACGTTGCTTATATAGGGGCAGCACGAGTCTTACATGGCACAATGAATCTTGCTGCAAACTGAACACTGTGCACTCTTCAGCACTACCAAAGCAAGCTTTTGAGATATGCCACACGAAACATCAGAACCAGTGCAAGATGTGGAAAATGATGTCCGGTCAACAGACGGCAGCTTTGAGAATGCTATGAATGACGCTGATGCTGGTGTCTTCGAGGTTTGCGCCGCCGAGAACAACTCAATGAGAACAGAGATTGAAGTCATCTCGCCTATCCTGGTGGAGATGCTCAAGCAAGCCTCAATCAACTACCCTGGCATCGAATACCAGGATCTTTTCAGGAGCCGTGTCAGGCTCAGTGAGCCCTTTGTAATACTCTTCTACAATATCGAGCGCATCAAAGAACTTGCGCTGGAGGTGGATGAACCAAAAGCCCGCCTTCTCGACATGCTTTTGGCTTTCCTAGCAGAGCAGCACTCATGGACTATACATCATAAATTAGACGCCCACACCTGTCGGATTATTGCCTTTGAAGACCTTTGGCTACTCTATCGTCCGGGTACTACTGTCTATCGGCGACCGTTAGTTAATTGTAGTAGCTGGAGAGCATTCAAGATTGGCTGTGTCTCGTACCACTCAGCATTCGGTTCTGGTCGCTCAGAGTTCCGCCTTGTATACTACAGTCTCGCTTTTGATCAGTCCGGCACGCGACTGGTCCCTGTGAAGCATGACTTGGCTCTTGGATTCTGGGTTGGAGAGCGCTACATTGCTGATCTCGAGCTGATAGCAGCATATTGCATGACAGAAAATCAGATGCTACCACTGCGGGCCTCCTTGGAGAAGCGTGGCAGGAAGTATTGGTCCTTCAAGGGCAAAGCAGCATACCAGCTGTATCGGGGCGAGGCTTGGCCACGCAATGAAGAACAGGTCAGTTTGTGCTAGCTGAGTTTCGTGTGGATCGACACTGGCTTACATGCATTCGAGGTCGAGACCAAAGTGATTGTGGACTACTTCACCCCTTGCAAGTACATGTCTCCGCACTTGATATCAGTCGCAGCCGATCAGTTTGGCACATCGTCAAGCGACTGCCATTGTCCGCATTGTGTCCGAAAGTACGCAGCTCTTCCGTCTCATCCGCGGGATACATCGGATACAGGTCGAGGATGTCCCAACGACATATATCCAATGTTTGAGCCGCCTTTTGCATACGATGACGAAGAGCTCAATCCTAGAACGCCATTCCTTTACTGTCCATCTCATGTTGATGCTTTCTCTCTACAACACCAGTCTTGGAAGTCTGTTGATATAAGCGCTCTAGCAGATACTACCAAGTCAAGCCAACGTTTGGACAGTGTAGTGCTCGTTCAAAAGAGTAAATGGCTGTTGACTGTTCTGGTTGACGCAAACTCAAACACGTCTTCCGACACAACACCTGGACTGACAGTCTTGCTTCAAGGGACTTCTGGAACTGGAAAAAGCACGATCGCTGGTATGTGTATGACAATGTCAAACCGGGATCAGGTGCTGACACAGTCGCAGCGGCGTTGTCAGAGGCAAAAGACAAACCACTCTTTGTCCTCTCCTGGCCTGATATTGCGGGCAAAGGTCTCCAAGAATGTGGGAAGTGCATGAAGGACGCTTTCTCTAAAGCGGAGAGCTGGGGAGCGATACTTGTCATTGATCATGTCGATACGTTACTGAACTCGTCAGGGCCTAGGGACAATCCCATGGACAACCCCCTGCTGAGGTTCATGAATAATTTGGAACAATTTCGTGGCATTGTCTTCCTCATCGTGGGCGAACTCAATATTCGCATGAGTCCCACCATCAGTTCCCGAATTGATGTGGCCATTCAATCCCCTGAGCTGAACACGAGCACCAGAGGTAGGATCTGGACTAACATAATCCGAAATTCTGTCACGAGTCCAGAAAATAAGCAAGCTCTTGCCAATCTCACAAGTAGCATCTGTTCCCAGACCCTCAACGGCCACCAGATGAAGAAATGTCTGAAGACTATATTGGCCCTAGCCAAAATCGACGGCGCAGTGCAGAAGAAGCACCTCGACCTTGCTTTCGCCCATGATCCAGACGTTTTGGCCACCGGAACCACCTTGTACCCACGCAGTCACTCCGGAGGCAAGCCAAACCTCTCAGATGTGGAAAAAGGCGCAAACAGCAGCGAGACAGTGACAAGTCTCTCGCCGGTCCCGAAACTAAGCCCCTCACTCCGCAGCACCTTCGGCCGCCCAACCTCCCCCGGAAGCCCAAAATCAATCCGCAATCTACGCTTCGACAGCCCGGTCAACGGGTTCCCGTTCCCTGTTGTGCCTACTCCACGTACGGAAACAGGAACAGGCTTGAACGCGTTCAGTATCCCACAGTCGATGTATTCCTCCCCAGGCCTACTATCCCCTAGGAGTGCTCTCTCGCCCCCGGGCTCCTTGTTGTCTCCTTCCATTGCATCATCTCCACCTCGATCGCCTCGTCCCATGCCGCGCCCTGGTCGTATGAGCACGCGTCCTAGTATGTTGCGCAGACATACCACGCAGTCGTCTCTTGACCCGCCCGTCAGCGATGGGAGCGCACCTGTCGAGGGCGGCTGGACTTGGAAGATGCTGCCTGCTCACGTTAGGCGGCCGCAGTTGCAATTCGAGAAGGGGTTGCCTGATACGGACGATGAAGGACGTGCGAAGGGAACAAAGGCTACTAAGGAGGAGGAGGAAGAGGGTAAGACTGAAGGTGGGGGGAGGTCTAGTAGACGAGGGTCAAAAGAGAAAGAGAAGAGGAAGGGGAGTCGAGAATTGTGAGAGAGGGGGATGAGAGGGGGATGAGCGGGGGGGGGGGGGGGGGGGTTGGCGATTTTTGCGGGTGGTTTTTATACTGTTTTAATTTTTTGCTAGATAGCCAATTTATTAGTACAAAGTAATTTTTTTATATAGAGCCCATTTATTATTAAACATATAGGATGGGC